>CM050404.1:65343807-65891307 GCA_027580255.1 Therioaphis trifolii
CTGCCGCCGGCCAAACGGCAGCGCCTGTACGGCTCTTTCGGCGCCGGTTCCGCGGAAACTGTCGGCCGCGAGCCCGAGCTCGCCGCCACAGCAGAACCTGCGTCGTGGACCGCGGAAACCACCGCGGCGCCGTTCACGTGGGTCAGTCCGCCCTGGTCTTCTGGCTTCGTCGACCAGTCAATAATTGACCTGACCGGGACCGACGACGAGGCGGCAATAATCGACCTGACCGGGACCGACGACGAGACAATAATCGACCTGACCGCGACCGACGACGAGGCGATAATCGACCTGACCGACGCCGACGACGAATTGTCCGACGAGGACCTGTGAACTCGCGCGCGCGACCGGCTTTCGCGGCTTCAACATTTTCGGTCCGTCGACTAGAGGGTGGTGTATCTCGTCCCCTAGTCGACGGGCCGGTACCCGGCCGCAGTGGAGGAGCAAATCGCAGATTTTTGTTGGAAATTTTCATGTTGGATCCGCCTTCGCGGAATTTCGTTGACAATTTTTGTCATATTATTATTAATATTATTATTATTAAAATAAAACTGATTGTATGATAAAAACACACTTGTTTTTTTTTTTTAACCCTTAACTACTGACGTGCGGTCTGTCAGGCCGCATCAAATATTTGTTTACAATTTACAATTTATACAGTGTTGTAAATTGTATTTTATATTGTGGTACCTTTAAATGATCGACGTCTAGCTAAGTTGAAAATGTTTAATAGTTTTGTGTTTTATTTTTATCCTTGGAAATACAACATTTATATTGATAGCGGTCTGTCAGACCGTACGTCGGCGCGACCGGTCGTCCCTATAAACTGCAGATAACAATATTGGTTATCTATATAATTATGTTTTCCAAGTTATATAGTTTAAGTATGAAGTACAGAAGAAAATAATTTATGTTTCATTTCAATATTATGAGTAATATATTTTTTTTAAACAATTTAAAAAAAAAAAAAAAAAAAAAAAAAAATAGGAATAAATTTTCATTTTTTTTTCGACTGTGTAAAAGTACCTAATTTTTTTTTTTTATGTACAGATATTGTTAAGAGTATTTCAAATAAATATAATTTAAATTTTGTTTTATTAAAACTCGTATATTTATTCATTTAGACCAAGGACATGAATATGCGGTCTGGTAGACCACACGTCGGCAATTATGTTACTAATTTACACGTCGGTAGTTGAGGGTTAAGTATTTTTATTATTTTAAAAGCAAATCACATATATTATATCGTAATACGTGACGTAATTCTTCGGATACCGCAGTCTTCATCGTTCCGCCAACAAATCTCACAGACTAAATAAAGAGTGCTCGCGGGCTGTGTAAAGTTCGACGGTATATTATTTTTTATATTTCCAAATTCGATAGTGAAAAATCTCTGATCGACGGCATCGGTGACTTATGTTTGACGCATAACGACACTTGACAGACGGACTGACCACTGACTGACGCACGGACGTGCCGACAGTCAGGTCATCAGTTTTCAAAACATAAATTTGATTCAAATCTGTTTCATGGAAATTTACTATGATTCATAGTACTTTTAATGAACCATTACACTCACAATCTTACAGTTTTAACGAGCCTTTAAGTCGTTTATGTTAAGAAATTGCAACAGTGTTGCTTTTGACTGTAATTTTGAGAATGAATTTAAACTGCGCTGTTCGTGTCTAGGTTTCGGATAAATAACTGATATGTATTGTATAATATTTATATATAATGTAATAGTATAATTGATGTATTGTATAAATATTCAAATTTAAATTTAATATCTTATTTCCAGGTTTAAGAATTATGCAAAGATTTGTTTTTATGTTGCATAAACGCAACTAATTTGCATAAGTAATTAATAGTAATTCATGATTTTGAATAATTATTTGATAATGAGTAAAAATATTGTTACTTACCTACTTTATTATTCCATAACTATTATTTAATTACAAATACTGTAGGTATAGTTTATTGCTTATACTTTAATTTTTACTCTTTAGCAATACTTTTAAATATATCAAGGTGCTTATTTCAGATAACCTTAACTACACCTAAGTCTGTGTAACACGGAAATAAATTGTTTTTACTTGGTTATCCTAGAAAATATACCCAACTAATTAAAAAATACATTTTACATAACTAATTTTTTTTTTTAATGAAAGTAAATTTTAAATAATAGTTAAACTTACTTGATATTGTTAGAAGGAACAATCTAACTACCTATAGACTACCCAAGGACCAACTCAGTAATTGGGAGCCAACTCATAGTTAGGTGTTCATGGTACTCGTATTTCTATTTCATACGTTTTTTCAGGTGTTGTGTTTTCTTTTTAGTGACGAATCTGATTGAGTCAACGTGATTCTTATGGAATGCATTCGTAAGGCAGACGATATGGGAATTCAATATCGGATAATTTTGTTGCTGAAATAAATGTGTACGAAACGTATCACACAAATAATTGCGTATATACATTACCCGTGTGTTTAAAATTAAAAATTATGACGCAGTGTGTTTAGATAATAGGTATATACATATTTGTATATATATATATTTATATATACGTATATTAACGTATTTTTAAATTTATACAAGCAGTACTTAATAATATAATCTAACATTATTGTTATAATATAAATATATATATATATATATATATTTATATTATGTATATTTTATAATAATATTTATAGTAATTATAATAATAATAATAATAATAATAGTAATATTACATGAGATTTGGCTTTTAAGTTTTATATAATACAATTATACATACAGAGTGATTAAAAATAACAACAAAGACAACATTAAAGTATACAGAATGTATCACAAAGATGTGATATATAATACATTTCGACTACGATGGTTTAAGTCATGTTGAGTAATCATTATCACATTTTTGGAATGCACACCATATGAATATTTCTATATAAATACAGTATATAAATATTTGTAATTATTTAACTGGTATCGATTAATCGATACTATAGTATATATACACATGCACACACAAAACTTTTTCCACCGTGTTGGGTGATAGTGACGTTTTCCATTTTTTTTTTTTTTATTCATATGAATACTTTTTTGATTTGAGATAACATTAGTAAATAAGTATTACACACAGGTCGGGAACACGGCGACACACATTCGCGTATTTTAGTCATGTCAACTAAATCGAAACAATATCCATGCAAATGTGATGATCACCCACAATGAATGTAGACGGCCACACCGATTGCTACCACCGTGTTGCATCGCGGCCGGCGTTTCTCCTAAACATGAAACACGATAATGAAAATCAAAGTTTTAAAACACACACGCGCGCACAAACACACACACACACACACACACACACACACACACACACACACACACATCAACACACACACATACACACACACACACACACACACACACACACACACACACACACACACACACACACACACACACGCGAGCGCGCGCGTGAGCGTGCTTGCGTACTTGTGCATGAAGAATATATTTTTATACAATACTCAAATAAATATCCTGTATAAAAATATAAATGCACTTAATCGTTTATACTAAGTTAAAAGGATAACTTTTCCCTAGACACTCTTTGTTGTTAAGTTATTCATTCGGATTTCGTAGCTACTTGAATTTTTCAATTAAAACCATTTGGAGCTTCACTGATATAAAAACCTTATTCATACTAACATGTACGCAACGTTCAATATTGACCCACTTTTTACGTAAATTCAAAAACTACTCCCTTAAGGTTCGTAGGAAAACTTCACTACACACGCCAGTACAAGTTGAAAATAATGTCTGGGTGTATATCACTAGAAAATGACAGTATTCGTTTAATTTATTTTTCATTAAAGTTTATGGCACTGTAAAAAATACCTTTAAATCGAGTGTCAACAATTATCCGATACCACTGTTCCAAAACAATTATTGAGTTTTTTATTCGCTATGATATTTTTTTTTTTTACTTTCCTACGTGGCACAAAAAGTGAAAAATGTTCGGGACTTTATAATATCAACATAGAACTAGATTTGTATCACATGTTCAAATTATTTTAAAGAAATGAAAACAAATTATTCTGAGAATGAAATGCTAACTAACGGTGTACCGTGATATCTAAACCCGTAACTCGTAAAGTTTGGTTCGAATAAGAGTCAAAACAATAATATTTGCGTACATCATTTTTCTCAAATTCATGGTTGAGTTTTTTTAACACGTTTGCTGCCACATGACCGCTAGCGGCCCAAATGGTTTTATTTATCATGAAGCCAATTGGGTAGCCGGCGACCCAAACAGAATTATTCTTCAGGAGCCGCTTGGGTCGCCGGCTACCAAATTCGATATTATCTTAAATGGACTTTATTTTCATACGGCTTGGAGATAGAAAAATATAGATTTTACCGTGGCGTAGAAAACAAAAAGTAGATAGTTTTGAAAAAAAACGATTAAAATATTCAAACTTATGAAAGATTTATTATTACTTTATATCGGACCATTAGAGCCATTTTTATAAACATAAACATTATGACAAACTATGTAAAAATAGTACGGCCCACCAAAGGCTCTGAAAGGAGTTGGGTCACCGGCGGCCATGTGGCAGCTAACGTGCTAATCAAAACTCAAAAGTATTGTGATAATATTTTTAACGAGGAAAAATATACAATTTTTAATAATAACTATTGTTGCCAAAAATTTCGATTTTTTTTAAAAGTATTTTTCAGCTCAACAGTGTTACTAACGTGCTGATCACTTGGTTTGAACTTAGCATTCAATGCATTATTCTATTTGTAATCAATTATATAATTTTCTGTTTTAAAGGTATTTAATTTTTTTTTTTTAGTCACTGGGCACACATCGGTGTTACCTTTTCACAGACGATTTTTCTGGTAATTTTAGTTGAATTCACTACTCTCTACTGAGTAGAGCCTACACCAATCATCGACCCATATATTTTTGCGCGAGTATTTATTTCATGAGCTTAATCCGAGTATTAAACGTGATAATTTCGTACATTTCAAGATTGTGTAGTATATAATAGTCATGTATGAATACGTATTAACTTACCGTTTAAGACGTGCACCGTCACTGATGTGCTCGCTATATCAGTCAGCGAACAAGTGTACTTTCCCGAGTCGGAAGTTTGTGCATTAGCCACAAACAGCCGGCTCTTCGCACCATTTGTGAGTATATCAGTCTTTACACTGAAAAAAATTAAACAAATAAAATACGTTTATTTATAAATAATTTCGAGTTTGTTTAATAAAAGTTACAAAGTAATGTTAATGAATGCCGATTCACGCGCTATGCAGGTATAATATTATAGTCATTAAACCGTATATATAGGTACCAACGATCATCGTTTATTCCTATATGAGGACTAAAGTATGATAATACATGGTAACGAGTGCTATTATTATTGCCTATTATATACGAGTATATTGTGTAGGCTCAATGTTAAATTTAATAAAAGAGGCACATCAAGTATGCACATTATCCTCTTATAATATTATGGTCAATTTTAAATAGAAATTTACTTACATAATATCATTATAAACTGCACATTATTAAACGGATTCATTGTTGGTGATGAATTTTTTTTACATAATATGACGATCGATTTATTTTATTATTTTGACTATGATGTTTTCAACCTTTATTTTATGACTTTTGAAACTTTGTTATGGAATTTTCAATGAGAGTAATTGTATTTTTTGCATTTGTAAATTTGTAGCGTATTTAAGTGATATACAAATTATTCTCAACTACATATTATTATCCACTCAAATTATACGCATATTGTCCATTGCGATAATTTCTAAAATAGACGTTTAGTTTGGGTTCCTCGATGACATTTTCCACCTATATTATTATCACGGTATAGGATATTTGGAAATTTTTACTGACGTACATTTCGAACAATGTTATATAGGCATAAGTATCAAATAATTATTTTAAATAAATAACAAAAATTACAAAGATTTTTGTCAATTTAATTCGAATTGTTCGTAGTTTAATTAAATTTACGATATAATTTAAGGTAGTAAGTAAAAAATTGAACATAATTTTAAAAAACGCTTAATTATGTTTACAATCCTACAAGTGCAAAAAATACGAGAAATCGCATTGGATTTTAAAAACCATAAGATAATTGTTGAAAAATCAATACATTTAACATTTTAACTCATTGTACTTCACTCAATTTTGAAAAAAAAAGCTATGATTAAGAAAAAATAATGACTTTAAAAAATCAGTCTATCAAAATCTGATGTGGGAAATATGTGATGTCATTTAAAAAAAAATGCAAGTCGTACGGCGCATGTGTACAATAAAAGAGTGGAACATTTGAAAAACAAAAAATTTATGTTTCATTATATCATAATTATTACCAAAAACCCAATATTGATCCGAAGTTACTGGAAAAAACTATTTCTTATTATCTTGTTACAGAAAAGTCACTGTATTATTTATTTATGTTTTAAAATATTTGTCGAACTCTTGATTAGAATTAAAAAACAATTTTGATTATTCAAAGATCATTTTCCACTCTCTTTAAAACAGTACGATACAATGGCAATAAAATAATTTTATCCGATCATGACTTAGAGTCGAGCGCATTAATTGCTTTACTCCAAACATTGTCTATAAAGTATTATTGAAATAGCTGGTGGAACTGTCGTGAACAACATATGGCAACATAACGCTGCAAATAGAATATTAATGGAGGAGCGACTTATTGCCGTGAAAACCGCATTGACTGAACAGAAATTATATTAAATATTTTGAATTTAACCGCAGAGTTTAGATTATAATATTAAAGGGGGAAAAACTGCGAAATTATGCAAGCTGGGAGAATAATAATAATCTGTCCCATGTAAGAATAAAATAATAATAAACAGGAATAATAAATTTGGTCTATTATTCGCTTGGTTTGTGTGATATTGAAAGGAATACATATTCCGTGAGCAGGCGAGGTGTATAATTTATCGACCATTTTAAAAAATATAAGAAAACTGTGAGTTTGAATGCGATTATCCCAAAGTTTGTTCGAAAATGATTAAATTCGACTTTCAGTTGGTAATTTCAATACTTATTTACCAATATATAACAGTGAGCGGCTATCAGGAGACGGAATATTGTGCTAATAATAATAACACGTTGTGGTTAGGCGGGATTCCAATTTTAAAATGTTCATTAAAGCTATTGCAAATGATGAAGAATGTTGGTCACCATTAAATAAAATGTTGTTTTATTATACGAATAAATCCGTCTAATATGTTGATATAGCATCGTTAATATAAGAATTATTTCATACTGAGAGTAAAAGTTTTGTTCTGTTAATTATTATTTACTTATGTATTTCAAAAGATTTTTAGTTTTGAAAACTTTTACAGCTATCGGTCTTTAGTTTAAGGTAGAAAAATAAAATTAGGCGAATGAGTATAATACAGGTAATAGTTTGGTAGAACATGCCACTTGGTAGTGGAACATTATACTAGATTAATTTTATAACAAGTGTATAACTTGAACTTATTTAGTACAATATTGTTTTGTATTTACGACCGATATCTAAATAGTGATTCGATTAAGTTCTTTTCCTCCCAGTATTGTTATCTTCTCTTTGGTACAAATCGTCTAGAAAAATGTAAACAAGGTATCCTTTTTCACTTATTATTACTTTTTCAGGGAGGTTATGCAAGACAAAGTTAAAATATACATCGTGATTTGATAATAACTATTGATTTTGTTTCCGATGTTACTATCGTAAAAAGTTTTTTTCGTTTCGATTTATAAACAAAACTGCTAAAAATGTTAACAGATACACACACACACATATATTTATATTACATATGCATTGAAATACTTTCTCATATGCATACCATTGTATTATTATGAACGTAAGGGATGGAAATATTAATATTTATGTTAATGAATTCATGTTAATATTATAATATTCATTCTAGCGTATGATTATGTGCGATTTCAAATTCTTCTCTTTCAATTTGTTAGTAGACAATATTATTCCAATTTTAGTCTAAAACTCACTGTAGTGGAAACATTTGATCAGGCTATTTTATGATCCTAACGAAGGACCGCACGTGAATGGTGATAACTATAATAAATTATTGTATTCTCAGTTATAAATATGGATCGTTGTATGGGATCATTTTTATATTTCTTACATAACACTTGTATGCATTTGACATACCATATTCTATCACTGAACGCTATTTATTATCAACTTGACTTTCAATAAAATCGTGAAACTATCGCACTCTAATGAATTTTAAGAACGGAGTTTGGATTACCAGAAAAATGTGCAAGATTGCGTTGAATACATCCAAGCCACTACGGCTATTATTTTATAATTCTTGTTATGTTTTTCAAACCCATTCAGACATCTGGCAAATTATATAAGTTGCCTAAATATAAAATTCAAAAGACATGGGATTGAACTTTGAACTTATTGAGTTCAATGTAACTATTTGAGCTAGTTTATTGCCACAAAAAGTATTTTCGAAAAAAAAAGTTCAGTATAGTACATCGATTTTATGGTTATACCAATAAAAAGTCTTTGCTCTTCTCGAAATCTCGAAGTGGCAACTTAATTTTTTCTACAGTACTAGACTTTTATTAGATTCATAGTTGGCACATAATCGTTAACATTTTATTTATGTTTTTAAGGTTTATTTCTAAGAAAAAACAATACAGATGTCATTGCTGTTGATATTTATTTATTTTAATAAATTACTTTCAATGTTGAATTTATAGAACTTATATTATTACTAATTATTTAAAAAGTATTCTAAGTTTCCTTTTTTATTTTATCATAATTTGTAACAAAATTCGTTACCTTTAAATGGAGTTATAAATCTATTAAATTTAGATTTTCAACAGTGATAATTAATATAATATAACCATTTGCGGTATTTTTTTTTTATTTTTTATTTTTTTTTTTTTTACACTTTAAACGCAAAATGATAATATTTTCCACTTTTTCGACTACGAAAAATAAAATAAATACATTCATGAATATTTTTCCTAGAATATATGAATATCATAGATATTAGATATATATTATAATGTGTGTGTATATGTGTGTGGGTGAAAGAGTGTGCGTGTGTATCAAATTTAAGGATTTTTTTTCATCCTATGAGATGTTAAATATATTTCATTTTGGATGGAAAATAAAAAAGAACCGTTTGACTGGATTCTACTTTTCAGTAAAGGTTAAAATAAATAATAAACTATTTGTTGGAAAAACAATATTTTAACTGTTTTAGGCTTATTAAAACGTGTAATTGAGTTTTGAAACACCAAATATTCATAGATATTTTTTCTCTATTGCTAAATAGTGATTAATGGACCATATTTGTGGAAATAAACCTATTCTTCGCATATTTGGAAAGTTTTGGTTTGAAATACAAGAATACATTTACAAAAAACATAGTATGTGTACATTTTTTGGTTCGAAAATACATTATTTTTATATAAATTTTGTCAAAATATTTGGATCACAAAAGCAGCTAAGTTCAATTGAAAAAGGTCTGAAGTTTTAGTATCATAGATATATATATATATTTTTTTTTTTTTTTAAGGGCGATATATATATATATATATATATATATATATATATATATATATATATTTTTAGTTGATTATTTCTCTATTTTTCACTTTTGTTAGTACTGATTGAAGATTTCAAATTAAAATCTTTATACCCTCCGAAATTTTAAGCTCCAACTGTTTAATTCATTAAAAAGGATTTTGAAAATTGAGCAACAAGTATAGTGTTGCAATTTATTTTTTTTTTTTGCTGCAAAAAAAGAAATCACTTAAATCCTTGAATAACTCCGTGAAAGTAAATTTTACGAAAATGCGAGAATTTTGGAAATTTCCATACACGTATACCGCAAAGTATATTAAAATTTTAGTAACGCGTATAATACATTTTATAACTTCGCCACTTTTAAAAAACAGCCACTTCCATTCTCCTTAAATGTGGCGCAGTTGCGTCGTAAAAACGTTACCAAATGTTCGTTTTCTACGTACGCGCCTTGAAGAGATAATCGCGTTCATAAAATTGTGAATTCGCCCAACAAGATGGATCGGCGTGACATATAGCCGGCGTATATCTATCGGGAACAAGGCCAATCCTAGTTTATATACTTCTCACCGAAAGTAATTTTTCTCACCCACGGGTCTGCGTTGCACGCCGGTCCCAGTAAAACATGAGGCGGAGATAGAATGGCCGGATAATCATATGAAAACTTAGCCTCTACAAAAAATTTAAAAAAATCTTCTCAAAAACGGTCTGGGAAATTATCATCATATGAGTGTCTAAGTGATTTGTAAACAAAATTTCTTAGGTTCTCGACAGAGGCCGGCATATTTTTCTGAAAAGTTGCTAAACATTAATGTGTAATGAGCCATATTAAAGAGTTAGATGCTAATTATTTTACGAAGTCGTCAAAAGTCGTTGCTCATTTCTCCTTGCCTTAAAAAATATAACAGGCAGTTTTATTAGGAACAGATTACTACTAAATTGTAAGTATAATAGAGCTACAAGTTGCAGACACCTGTTTTGGAAAAATAAATTTTTAAAGTGAAAAGAAATCTTCAGTTTTTACTGCCACAAATGTTTATTCATTCGTTTTTAAAATACTGTTGTTATTACTCGATATTCATTTACATTACCTTAACTTAATGGTTCCAAAAACTCGAAGTTTAAATTAATTATCAACAATATAGTGTTACAAAAATTTGATAATATTTTCAAATATCAACTAGTTTTGAGCTACACGTACAATTTTAAAAGTATTATAAATAAATTGTTTTTTTATATTTAATTTGCCTAACTACACTGATGAGTTTCTCAAAAAAGTAAGTGCACAAAAATATAAACACGTATATGATGATTGAGTGTATATTCAACCACTTGTAATATTTCACGTATTTCCACTTATTAATTTTACTCATACAGTCAAAGATATTTATTTACTTTGATGTTTTAACGCATAAATAGTTTGTGTTAAATAATCCGGACCAAAAAAAAAAAAAAAAAATTAAAAGCAATCATAAGATTTAAAAATATCTTCATTCAACTCTAAGTGCTTTTCTCGTGCACAATATATACTATCTACACTTTCTCACTCAGCTACTTGTTTGCGCTGTTTTAAAACGTACAATACCTATCTACACACACACATACGTACATCACACATGCACGTGTATACATATTTCGATTTATATATATATACGTACCCGGAATACCTCCGCCTGTGTATTCATCTTTAATAAGTGTCTGTAATAATTTTGGATTAGCCGTGGCGTATTATATTGTATCGCTACACTGCTTGGATGTAATGATAATAATAATAATAATAATAATATACACGTTGAAGTGTTCATCTGAGTACTAAAAGAGTATATAACACGGGATTTAAAACGTCTAGAATTAAATAAATAAGTTTTTGTACCATTTCGTGCACTATACGTATACTTTCTTTTGTTGACTTTTTTACTAAACCCTTATAAATTTAAGCCATTATGTTTTTGTCGTTTAAAATAGTATATACAAATGGAGGATGGGGGACCATACAAAGTATAGTGAAGTGTGTGTGTGTGTGTGTGTGTGTGTGTGTGTGTGTGTGTGTGTGTGTGTGTGTGTGTGTGTGTGTGTGTGTGTGTGTGCAAGAGTGTACGGAGAGAGTGAAAAAAGAAATAAAAATACAAAACCGTAAAGCCCGCGCAGTCGTTTCGAACGTTCACTTCCCCATATCAACAATAGTAGTGAATAGCACAGGAGACGGTTTTCTGCAACTGATTAATGTTGTACTAGCGCTATTTTGCACGTTCGTGTACATTAGACGATGGAAGCACGGTGAATAACATATCCCGCCTACATACCTACACACATACACATACACACACTCATACGTTAGCTGCGTGTGTACGCATACAAATATAACTCACGGGCATCCGAGCAACTACGACTGCAGTGACGCGTGTTAATATATCCCTCGTTCAGTAAGTCTTCTGTTCGATATGGGTTCCAGATTATCGTCATTGTGGGTGATAATGATTCTATAATTTTCACGATTTAATCTGATATATTTGATTTATACGTAATATTCAGCGTTTCACAGTATGACCTGATAGTTGCATTTTAACTCAGTTGAATTCATCAATTTTATTTTCAAATGTATAATTTTAAATTCTGAATAAATTTTAATATTATAACTTAACTCGTAAAAATATAAGTATTAATATATATACATATATATTTTTTTTTTTGCTAAGGTGATTCAATATGTTTTTGAGTTTTAATCTTACAAAAGTAAAATATTTGTTGTCTTAAATATTGATTTATTTACTTATATTTATGTTATTTCAACTAGCTTAATTTAAGAGATAAATATAACGTTTGTAGTAGTGGAGTAGTTGCAGCTGTCAATGGATTTTGATGAAATAACCTTGCTTCTCCAAATTACGTGATTCGTAAATAATTACGTTATAGTGGTATGTGACGTCAAAATCTTTCATACATAAATGCGTTTTTTTTTAATGTTTCGCAGATTAGAGACATTATACAGATTTCTCTGAGATATCCGTGGTGAGATGAGTATTGGATTTCGATTATTAATGGTTACTGTTTAGTGAGTCGTGGGACAGTAGTAAATAATAATTGTACTGTCACTGGCACGGCGACACTATAAGTATACCGAAACGCGAGAAAACGAATGTGTGTGGCAATGTAGCATACTGCATTAAAACCCGATAATATAGCTACACACACTTATTTAACGCTAAACGACGATTATTCTTTCTTTTAGACTTTCACTTAACTTTTGAAAAGTTACGTGCTTTTTATTTTTTGATGTACGTGGTTAGGTTTTCCGACAGTAAAAGTGGTCTTTAAGTTACACACAGCCCCTCGAAAGATCAAACATTTTATCCACTCGGTAGTTTAAGGTAATGGAAATTCAATATTTTCATTTTTTTTTTTTTTTTTGTCTTATGTAGTTTTAAATTTTAAATATGCTCAACATTTTTTTATACGGAAATTGAACACTAAATTATTCTACCTTATTTGCAATATCACGAAAAATTACAGAATTTTATTATTTTTATATTATGTATTATTTTACAGTATTTGGCTACTCCTATTACCTACATTGAGTTTTTCAAAAAAATAATTCTTGAATAACTACGAGAAGGTGCATTTTGAAAAATATGTTATTGAATCGGTATTTGATCTTGAACTGGAATAAAAATATCTGTGTTTGGAAGTAAATCGAGAGAAACGATATTTTCTCAGTGTGATTGTGTGAGCTAATGTATGATAATAAATTAATACACGTATTTTACCTGTTTGAAAGTAAACAAAACAAATAGAAACTTTTTTCAAGTATTTTAATTTTTAATATCTACTAGCGAAACCTACTCGATTGTTGATAAATTATTTATATTTAAAAATAAAAAAGCTGGTAAGTGAGATGATGGTGGTACAAGTTCGTCCTTCGTCCCTTCGGTCCTCGGACAAGATATTGGTGATGAATGTATTAAGTTTTAAAGAAATGGTGGCTCATTTCTTTAGTATACAACGATTCTGAGCAAAGCTTCAGTGTAATATAATATATTATTATTTAAATACTGTTTACGTATTTTACGGTTATTTGTATAATTTTTGGTGAGTTTTTTTGTAATTAAACCCTCATAAAATATTCAATAAGATATAACTCATTTAAACTTCAATTGTTATAACAATTATAACTCATTAGAAATTTTCTGTCACCAAAAGATTCGAAAAATGTTTTTATATCTATGTTCCAAGTTTTATTGTGATCAGATACACCAAAAAAGTTTTAAACAGATTTTAAGCAGAAAATTAACGTAAAAACAGCCAATATTTTCGTATACGAATTTATTAAAGTGTGTATAAAAAAAAATCCTGAGTCACGATTTTTGAATTTTTGTTAGGATAATTAGGTAGGTATATGAGTAAGGTCATATTAAATTTTCAGAACTTTTTGTCAAATATTTAAAATTATATTACATAAAAACTTTCAAACAATTTGGTAAATTAAAAGTTCTATATTTAAGTCAAAAGTGCTATAATTGTTCTGAAAATGTTGTCCAATATAAAAAAGAATGTATTTGATATTGGATAAAATTTTCAAGTTTCTAGCTTCAATACTTTTCGATTTATGACTAAATACCTAAAATCTGAACTTCGCTTCACTCAGAATCTAAAAATAATCATCATCGTAAAACCATTGGATCCTTCGCTTCACTCAGAATCTAAAATTCATACAGAAGTTCATATGTTTAGATTTATTCGCACTTAACAATACTTTACTACAACGTTTTATCATTAACGAACGTTTTGTTGAACTTATGAAAGCAGTTAAAATAAACAAATGTATATAATTATTATATGTGTTCATATATTATATACGTACATAATACACGTATCTGGAACCTGGTTATAATACTTCAAAAAATAAATGTATCTTTTCAGATGTCATTTGAGCAACATTTTATATTACAGATCTGGTTTCGTGAGGACATCTTAAAAAACAAAATTGAAATGAAGTATTTTTTTTTTTAAATTGTATTATTGTTTTATCCGTATAAAATATAAATGTTATTTAAAAAAATAAATCGTTGGCATGACTTGTTTCATACACTTAACTAATACACACATACACACACACACACACACACACACACACACACACACACACACACACACACACACACACACACACACACACACACACACACACACACACACACACACATATAATACATAATATATATTATGTAATATATATATAATTTACAAATGTACGTATAGTATTTACAAATTTGCATTGCGCTTTTTTTCGTCCATTCATAATTATCATACTATATAGTTCATACTATATTTTCATAAGAAATAATGAGTATTTTTTTAAAAGTAAATTTGTTTTATACAAATTTTATAAAAATGTACTAGTAGACGTGCTGTAAACACAGTGAGGTAAAATGCATTGATTAATTTTGTACGCGATTACAAAAAAGTGTACGTCATATGAGGAATAATTAACATAATTGACAGTCTATTACACCGAAAGTTATCAAGATGGTGACCTCTGCAAGCTGCATGCAGGCCATGCAGCACAATGCACGGTAGCATACATTTGGGAGATTACAGGAACAGGGTAAAAAATAAAATTAACATTACGTATAAATTTTCACCATGATGCGTGTGCTGTCATCATCGATGTCGACGGTAAGGGACGCTGCAACCACGTATATTTAATATTTTACGTATATTTATTCTATTTTCTTTCATAATTTTGAATTATGAACGTCGTTTTTTTTTTCTATTTTTGTAGTAAATTAAATGAAGTTTACAATAGTTTATATTACATTCATCATTTTTCGGAGAAATATTTACGCTGCAATTTGATGTCCCGCGAAAAAATTACCTAACTTCTTATTGCGGTTCTGCAAACATTTCGATTTTAACTGCACAATAATAATCCTGTGATGTGCATTATAATTATGAAAAATCAATTGAATTACACGAGTGAAACACGTCGCGCAGCGGCCGGGACGCTGAAAAATAATTGAAAAATAAATTCGAACTTGCTCACGCCGTGGTAAATTATGACTTTGCTAATTGACTCTATTAAACCACGTGTGAGAATCGCGTCATTACCGAAAATTGTTATGTACCTACGCTGTAAAAGTTCAACTTATCGAGAGCAATTTATACGTCAAAAACTTTACGAGCCATATTATTTCAGTGAGCCGCACAAAAGCGTTAAAACAGTTTCCATTACTTACGGCGAATAGAGACCGTTTGGTGGTTATAAAAATAAGATCGAACCTCGTGCTGCAGTGTACGCACGCACGCGCCCGTGTGTGTATACACCAAACAATAACAAAAACACCATTAAAAAGATGTTTTTTGTTTCGTTCATTCTTTTTCCAACAATCCTTTTAAGAATGTTCAAACGATACGGAGGAAAAAAAGCAAATAAAAAAACAAATAAACTCCACGGAGAGCATCATCGTTGTACGTCAAGATAAAATATATATATTTACAATAAATATAGGTATATATGCGTGCGTTTGTGTACGTGGTACGGTACAGAGAAAATCAATGGAAAAATGTTTTTAATACCACGGCAAAGTGGCATACGCGAATTCGACGATATTTTGTATTGTATCAAAGTTTAGTCTCATCGTTGTACAGCAGCGTTTCGATCATATACATGATAACGTATCACAATGACTGTATAAATATACGTAATAATATAGGTACGATGTTACAACGACATTTGATGTGAAATTTACCTTACCGATATCCCTAACCGTATAGTCTTGTTGTCGCATTAGTCATTTCCAGTGAGATAATTATTTTTCAAAATGCTTTGTCACTCCAAAATTGATACGATTTTGACCACAAATTGTCGATAATAGTTATTAACAAGGCTCGTAAGTTCATGCACTAAAAAATGCATAAATAAGCATGCATTCATGCCCTAAAAATTAGCAAAATACGCATTAAAATATGCACTATAAAGTTCGAAAATATGCATTTATATGCCCTAAAATTATTAAATTATGCACTGAAAATAGGCATTACGTAAAAAACCACGAGTAAATTTTAAAATAATAAGAATATATCCATTAATTTTAAAAGTGTTCTATTAATTTTAATTTTTATACATTTAATTAGTCAAATAAAAAAAAAAAATGAATGGGTACTTGTGAAGTTCATGATAATATGTCTTTGTAATCTAATTTTTGTACACCATTATTCTGCACCTACAATGAAAAAATTTGGAATTTGATATTAGGTATTTAATTTTGAGATACATTTGTATAACATTTATAAAAATCATATTTACTTTTTTACTTTTTACATTTTAATAACTTATTAATAAGTAATAACTATTACTTTTCTATTTAAGTATTATTGCATCATACTACATTTTTGAATAGTATAATGTAACAAATTTATATTAATAATTCAATTATTATGACTTGTCTCTTCGTATATGCAATCGTACTCGTACTACATGGATGCTACGAAAAACTCATGGTATAAATAATAAATGCGTGGATATTGCTGTATTTTTTTCAATTCTTTTTTTATTTTATTTAAAATTGCACACCATTTGAAAATCTTTTGTTCGGGAGAGGAGAACGTTATTATTTTTCAGGGTGGAAATTGCGTTGAGGAACGTTGAGTACTGTCGGTGACAATATTACCCGACGTATTAACTGCCAATACGATATATAATATACGTCACTGCATAACGTAAGACAGATAAAAATAAAGAATGTTATTATTATTGTTTTATCGTTGAGTTAAATATTATTACGTTGTTATTTTCTTGCAGTTATAATTTGTCGATAAGAACGGTACTCGACGGACACTTATAGCTCCATTTATTTTTAAAATTTTTTTCACATATATACGTATATTATGCAGATCCTCTATCTGTTTTCATTGGAAATTGAATTTCCCTGGTAACTCGTTACGATACAAAATGTGGCTTGTGTACAAATATATACTCTTATATAAAGTATGAAAATACTCGTTATTTAGGTAAGTACTTAATAACTGCAAATTGGCTGGTTTACTCCTCACGACCGTACAGATCTACGTATTATGTTCGATTTACGATCAACGTCTTAACGTCATTTTGTGATACCGTATTGAATTTAGTCAACGCAATGATAATTTACTTTCAGAGTTTTCTGAAACTCCGTTGTGCGTACAGACACTAGAAAATCTGTCCCGCATAACCCAATATCAATTTCAATGTCATGAATTTATACTCTGCCCATTGTAGTATCGTACAATAATTGCAAATTATTTGCATTTTAATCATGATTATTATTGAGCATTTTTTTTTATTTTTTTACTGTACACGTAAATAAGCTAAAATAACATTCCGTTGTGGTACAAAGAGCTCAGTCCACTTCGTTAATCGCAAGTACTCTATCATCTCTCGAGGTCGTTTTCAAAATATATCGAATAAAAATAAAAAATCGAAAACTGCTTGTCGACGTTTTTATTTCGCCTTTCCCGGGCATGCACAGTAAAACGTTTATATTGATTTTAAGAAACATATGTGTCGTTTAGAATCTCAGGTGATAATCCTTCGAGACTTTCATCCGCTGCAAAGTACGAGCTTAATTCAAGTAAAAATATGAGACGGCTGAGAGATTAATTAATCGCATAAGACGGGTACGTTGTTAAAATATTTTTTACATCGACTAAAACCCGAAGTTTCGTCAGTGGGTGTCATCTTCACTCAAGCCCTTCCACCCTCACCTAGCTCACACTAGTAAAATTATCAGATAAATTATTATCAAGCAGTGTGTAAAAAATGCAAAGAGAAAAAAAAAGTTATGAAATATCAACTAAAATATTTTTTTTTCATTCATTAAAATGAGATTTTATTTTCAGACGTAGTTTATTATGATCACGAATAATGGAATCAACCATGCATTGTTATCGATACGTGCTCGTGAAATTTTGTTCTGATCTACTGCGTCTATGTACAGTATCATGAATAATATTATATTGGTTTATATTAACGGTAGGCTATTGTTATAAGCCCGGATCTGAAGTGATCACATTAAGCGGCTTCCACCGTGTTCAACATATTTTACAAACTACTTACTCGAATACTCTGACAATAAATAATAAATAAATTAAAACGATTTCGCTATACATTTTAAAATTTCCCGAAACGTGAAACACAAAGGACCGCGTAAAGTTTACTTTTATGATATTGCTAGAATTTCGGGTTATAAAACTTACAATTTTAGGCTTTTAGTTTGAAAACGATTTTATACTTTTAATGAAAAACTTTAAGATTATTTTTTTTCTCAAACTCAAAGTTTCTAACAATATTTTATATAGGTAAAAAGAAAAAAAATAGTTATTCGAGTTTTAAATTTTATCTATTTGGTCTTTTACATAGAGTTTGGTAGTTGATACCAAATATGATATTATTTTATAACTGATTTTTATATTTCTCTGCCATAATGCCATATGTGTTTTTTTTTTTGCTTTTAACTAAACATTTTTTGATGTAATGTGGCTGCTAAAATGCTTGATAATATGGTATCATGGTATTATAAAGTTCAAAAAAATATACTATAAATATATATATATATATATATATATATATATATATATATATATATGTAGATATATTCGCTCGTTTAACGTTATGAATCGATTTTGCTACAGTGAAGATATTATATATATATATATATATATATATATATATACTTAAATGTATTTTTTTCATTATTCCAGCGAAAAAATGTATAGCAGGTTATAAAAGCCGCAATGATCTCGTAACGGTAGGTTTGCTGATTAATTTATTAAAAACAGCAATTTATATAAATGTATACTTATATAGTATATATATATATATATATATTTTGTATATGTATAATTATATAGCTTAAGTTTGCCCTCTTCAATTTAGTTATATAATAGTGTGACTTTGTTCTAAAAGGTAAAAGGAATATTATCATTTTATACTTTGGGCAATAAGTTAAATTGAAGTCTGGCTTTTATGATGGGTCGAATTAAAAAAAAAAAATAAATAAATAAAAAGCTATAATTTGCATTATTAAGTACTGTATTTTATTAAATATTGGTCCTGTAGTTATGGCCCTTTTAAGTAAAGAATAAAGAGGTAGTGAATACAATTTTTATTGAGTGTCTTGCACTCTATTCAACCAAAATTTACTCTTTTATTCAAACCACACTTAACGTTGTCTTATTTATTTTTAGTTCGTTGAAAATAAAATTTAAGTTTTTAGCATAATAATTATTATAGTTTACATCTATGAATGTTTATATTCTACTTTAAAATTACTTATAAATGAATAATCAAAACTTTTTATTATAGGCAAATAATTAAAAAACGTAGAGAAGGTTTTCATTTAAAAAATATTAATATTGCATGTGCTGTAGTAAGCTCTTCTTATTTAAAAATAATATTTCAACGTACCTTTAAAACAGAAAGTATAAAGATGTATGATATGAAAAAAATTATAGTATACGTTGATATAAATCTATTATAATTTTTATGTTTATAAATAATTTAAATATCTTTTCATATTATAAAATTATTGAACTTGATCTCATTTGATCAAGATGATATAAATATAACAAAATTAATTCGCATTATTTTGGTAAAATAGCATTGACTGGACGTTGTATCATTGAGCTCTGAATGCTTATTATGCAAAAGAATTAATAATATATGTACAGTGTACATAGAATAAATCATTTTATTTACTATTTATTATTTTATTATTATTTTAATATCATGTTTGCAATTATTATTTAACATATTTTGTCGATATATTATATTCAATAGTCATTGATTGTGTTGGCGAGTTCATATTGTTCACTTTTGTATAAACTTATTTTTATAGGTATTTCAAGTAGTTTTAATTTACACATATATGGCCCATAATAAAATACACCATGACAAGCATGTAAAAAAAAAAAAGAAGTATTATCACTTAAAAAAGGGTCAAATTTGTATTAAATTATTAACGTGATTATACAGTACGAAAATAATCGTCAGTAACGCAGTGGCCATAAAAAATAATTAATCGCATATTCATTTATCACCGTCGTGATCTAATAAAACGATCTTTGTCAAGGAAATTTGACCGAATGGTAGGAACGTGTGAAATCTCTCGAGGTACCGCGCGACTTTCTTCAAAAAGTGGTACTTTGTAACTATGATACTAAAATATCTCTTTAAATATTAATTTCAACATTTTTCGGATTTTATTTCGATGATTTTACGCGTCGCATATTCCGTATAATAGTTGTGTGTTAACGATTAAATTAGGTGATGTTTAATTTTACCGTTATTGGATGTTTCACGTGCCACTGTATTTTAAATTGCACGCAACGAAAGTTTACATTTTTCAAATTCGATACCGTTTATTTTAAACTCACTAAATTGAAATTTTTGCCTTGGTTTTGTATTTACTGTAGTTTTAAAATATATACGAGGCTTATAGGACCAAAACAGCCTAACTCACCGAAGTTTTATCTAATAAAACGTAATAGAACGATACAATATTTCGAAAATAATATGGCTCGACCCTCAAACAATATTTTATAAGATTGGAGTACTTAATTTTTTTAGGCATCGATACTTTAATAAATAATTATTTTCAATGCTAAAACGACCTCTGAGTAGATTAATGTTTGAAAGATGGTTTAAAACACATGCATTTATACATACTAAACAGCGTTAATAATTTTATTTTAAGTGAATTGAATAATATAAAAAAAATTTCGAAAAATAGTAAAAACTTAAATTGGCCATCTTGTTTAAATACTCTTTTGTGGGTTAAGTGTACGGGTTTATACTATATATATATATATATATATATATATATATATATATATACATAAAGTATTTGAATTTATTACTTATCATAATATATTTTTGAAATATATTTCATGAACTCATCTTTAATTAATTAAATAATTAATATTAAAACCATTTTACTAATTGTATCATATCATAAAATATACTATTTAATAAAAATTATTAATTATTGTACGTTAAAGAAATTATCCAACGATCAATTAAGATAACAGATAATTATTTAAAAATCAAACATTAAAATATTACAATGATATATATATATTATAAAATTACGTGCATAAAGTTGGTAAAATGAAGCAATAAAAATGCAATTACATATTATTATTTCATTTAACGAAATTTTTGATCATTAGGTCCGCATGCATTTTTTTTAATTGTATGTAGTCCGTCAAAAGAAGTTATGGAAAAACAGTTTTGTAGTAATTATACCAATGAAATAAAAAGTTGAGATAATTGTATTAATATTTTAAAAGTAAAAGATCTATAGGTGTTACAATATCATTTATTTTTTATTTTTATATTGCTGCAAACTTTTTTTTTGGGTAGTATACATAGTCCGGTAAGTATGTTACATTAGTCTTCATTCCATAGATGAGAATTTGTATCTTTTGTAAATTAATTTTTCTTTATTCCTTAATTTGTTAATAGTAATAAAAGAAATACTGAAAAATTGAATTAAAACAACGAAATTTTCTGCAAACGAGATTTTCATAAAATTCATTTTCGATATTTATTCTTATATTCAAATATAATAGTAGAAGAAACTCAATGAGCTCACCAAATATCAACAATACGTTCATACAGATTTATTAGTGTTTATTTTATAAGTGATTTTTACACGATACCATAAATTATAAAAACCATTACTTTAACAAAAGATTTAAATTCGAAATAATAACCAAGTAGTGCGGTTTATAAATTACATTTTGTCGAATAAATGAAAGAAAAAATGATATTAATAATAATGCCGTTATGCGTGTTCCATATACAATTTAAACATTTATAAAGTGCATTATTATCGTAGCCGACGTATTAGCATGCTAAATATATTTGGAATTTAACAACCACGCGATGGCGTACAAAGGTTGTTTACTCAGCCGTAGGTAAGTTTATGTAAGAAACTTGAATATTCATCATTTATAATATATACATAGTCTCCGTTAATTCTTACTTATCGAGGTGAATGACGAATTTAATATTATATTACATCATTTTTATATATTACGTGGTAATAATGGTATAAAATGATATGCGCGTGTAGGGTATACGTTTAAAGGCCAAGCGTTCTGTGATTAAACCGGCATTTTTCGAAAATACAGTATTAATATTTAAACCGCTACGACAATGACGCCTGCACGCATGTATTTTACTACACGGTCGGCGTTTTTCGCATCTCTCTACGACGTACGACGGTTTTAAGACGTTCGTACCATCCACCGAACGCAATATATTTGCACGAGGATTATCGAAACGTCTTCCGGACTCCGAGATAATATGTTATCATCTGTGTATAAAGTTTGTACCGTTTTATTGATTATTATGTACTTACGGCCGTTCTAGACGGAAACGAGCAGGTGTCGCCGGTTCACGGGGCATTTACGTGCTCGATTTTTTCGTACACTTTTCATAAAACCTCGGGATGGGGACTAAAATCGTGTGCTGTACGACAGACCTAGTACGGAAATGTCGAGTTTGAATTATGAAATCAAAAAGTGTGTTGAGATCGTTTTATGAATTAATTTGGTGTTGAATTGCAATACTGTCATTATTGATTTAAAAGTAGAAAAATGTTATTTTAACTTTTTATATAGAACTGCAATAACATAAAATAATACTAATCATTATTATTATACATTTATAGTTTAGAAAAATATAAAAGTTTATTTAAATTTTAATATAATCATTTATTTTTGTTGATCAAAATATCTGTTTAATAGTAGTGAGAACTAATATTGATAAACATTTGATCAGTATTTTAGTACCTAATTAAGTGAACTTACGTAATTAAATGTTGTTTTCAAATTGTAACCGTTACCTTTTTTTTTTTTTTTTTTTAAATTTGTATCTATATTATACGTAATATTATACGATTTAATAATACGTAACAAAACTATACGAGTTAAGAAAAATTAACATTGGTAATATTGATTGGAGTGGGTTTATGATATGAAATTTTGAGTCTAACTAATAATATTCAATAGAGACAATAATAGTCTGCACAGTGCATAGGTAAGCCTCCTATCCCTGATATCATAATATGAAGTGTGCAGTACGAATACTTAGATATTTTGGTCTCTGCCACTAAGATGACCGTGCACATTCATTCTTAATACAAATCGTAGCGATCGTAATTTGATTTTAGAAAATCAAAATTGATTTGCGTCATGCTCATAAACGGGGCAACGAAAACAAAAAAAAAAAAAACAGTGTGTAATAAACCGAAATGTTACACGCGCGGCTGAGCCGCCGTCGTCGGGAGGGTAATTTGTATCCACAAACATCGGTATTACCTGATACCGCCTCGACTCGTGTCGTAATTTAGGCTTGTCGACTCGTGACGCCATACAATGAATTGACTGGGTTGTGGCACTTTGGTTATATAGCATTTTAGTTCTATGGTGCTACCCACGTAGTAGAATTTGTCTTTCACCTGAACGCCTCTTTCGTCTGTTATTTCCAGTTGAGGCACTATAACAAACGTGAATTGGAATGTTCTTTAATAATAATAATAATAATAATAATACAAATAATAATAACGATGATGATATCATACGTATTTTGAACACATTGTTAAGTGGTTTTTAGACCGAATACTCGTATTTATGAGGCGATCCGTGTCTGTAGGAACTTGAATACGGAAACAACTTTGAACGATGGGCATGAATTAAAAATTATTGTTGCAACGTTTTAGAGCGCAGCGATTGCAATTAAAAGGACGTATGTTATTTACTACAAAAACGTTTCAAAATGAAATACGTGTACAGACTGCAAATCACGTACATTAATTAGAAAGGTGGTTCGAGTGACGTTTGATTATTATTTCGCATGATATCGATTCACATGTTTAAGTTGAGTTATATCGTATCCATACTTTTCGCATAAAAAAACAGTTTTTATTATTTTCTGAATTTATATCAAATCGTACACGATACGTATATTGTTGCTCGACGTTCAGTAATACGTAACAACGTATAATCGAACGGTTTTCGCGATGAGGTGATAGTTTTTAGTTGATGATATTTCAATAAACGAATACATAAAACATAATATTATAGAACGATTAATACGTAACACACACACACACACACGTATTGAAAACAGAATCGTACCAGAGGCAATGATGTCCGAAAATTCATTTATGACATTGCTATTCGCAAATATACCACCCATCCAATTTCAAACTTTCTTTTCATTTTACCTACATTTTTCTTGAATTAATTTATAATTATGATTTGTAATGTGGTACTGTTGCAATGGGTGATTTGCCAAATGATTTGGGCAGTTGTGTTTGACTAACTTTATTGTTGTTTATTAATATTATTAGCATTTTAGTAATTATATTATTCAATACATAATATATTTAAAGTTATAATGCAACTAGACCAATTTTAAATTTAAAAAATTAATTTTTTTTTACAAATATTCAAAAAAAAATTGTTCTTACATAGTTAAATTTTACACAAATACAAATAAAGAATATTTATTTTTCAAGTTTTATATTATGTTACTGTACTTATCGTATTTCGTAAATCAAAACAATACAGTCTACGTAATATAACTATTTTAAACCTGACATTTGCAAATCAGTGCACTTTTGATTTTAGAGATTAACTAATTTTAATGTTCAACTAATTATTATACTAACTACATATTAAGTGTTAAACAAGTTAAATGTTGAAATCATTATACCTTGGACACCACCCACCTATTTTATCTATGACATAAGTCATTACAAAAGTATTAGCTCAGCGCCCCTGAATCGTACCCCTCTTGAAATTGATCACAATCAAACATGCATAATTAATAAATATATTGTAATTTATTTTACATTATATCCGTGCTTATTGTATCTTGGCGTTTTGTCGTCGACGCATAGTAGTAATATTATCTATAATACGATATGATAAACATCAAACACGACCATGCGAGACTGTTCAATATAAATCCAATTCAATTAGGTACTTTTTATGCTGAATAAATAGCTTCTATCCGACAGCCGATTTGTTGACAACAGTAACGTTAACAACAGTGACGTTAATACGCAAGCTGTTATGTATTTGATTTTTCCGTGCTCTCGCGCAGGGGTATCATATTATATTGTTTTTATAACAATAATATACGCTTGTCTGATACTATAAAAAAGTCAACGTGATTTTCAAAAAAAGAAAAAAGAAAAAAAAACAAATAGAATTCTGTGTCTAAAACAGAACATCTACTGACAAATATACAATGTTAATACGTTTGTGTGTAAAGGTACACAGCAACTGTATACGAGTATGTGATGTACACAATAATATGTTATTTGTACAATAGAAATAATCAATTTAAAAATCCTTTGATGGTTGAATTAAACAGACGGTTTAACGTTTCAATTTAATTGAAAACACGGCATAGACGAAAGTTCAACTGTGGAACTATATACAGGCTTTTGGTTTACAATTTGAACGGTGCGTACCTATATATATATATATATATATATATATACCATTGTCGAGTGCAAGGCGGACAATAATCGAGTGTCTTACGTTTTACCTAACGCTTTGATCGTGATTCTGTGTACATGAAATCTTATTGAGAATAACAATATGTATATTTTAATCGAAATTAAAAATACAAATCAGAAATGTAACTGAAGGAAACAAAAAACGTTTAATTCGCTGCACGCATACAGTATATCATATGATTTTCATGAGTGATATTAACGGAGTTATGATTAATTAGGAATTTTCGAATACTCGCGTGGGCTGTGAAATGACTTTTTTTTTATCGAGATTAAAAAAATATAAATATTATGAAATTGCTACACGGCCAACACAACAAATGGTATGACTACAGCTTTTTTCATAATAGAGTTAAATTTTTACATATTTTGAGAAATCATCATATGCTAAGTGTAAAATTACTGATCGGACAGGTTTAACTTCAGCGGTGTAGTAACGGGGGGGGGGGTTTGGGGACAAAACCCCCCCCGAAAAATATTTAATGTTTAGGAAAATTAAGTTGAAAAAAATTTGATATCAGTTATAATTTTGATTTATTTTCATAATTTAATTGACAAAATAAATTACTTCCATTAGACATATCGATAAACAAAATATAAAATGTACTTAAAGTTGTGTTTGTCGGTGTGGTGCACGTCAACCCGATAACGGCTAATAGACACATATTTCAACCAAACATGTTTATTTTTATAAACGCTTTGATATTTTCTATTATCGGAATTACTGTAATTTGTTTGTCATTATACATAGTTATATAACTTACAAGATAACAAGCGCTGCCGCAGGCGATTGCTTGTACTTTATATGTTTGATATTTTAATGTAATATAAATGTTTATTGTGTGACATTTATTTTACTCATCGTGTGATTGCCAGGTCTCAGGAGGACGATAGTCATTAGTCATCAAGTAAGTGATATATTCAAATATTATACTCTATTTATTCGATTTATTCGTGTTTGCAATATTTGCATGTGGTTTTATTTCACCACTGAAGTGCAAAATTCTTTAGTATTTAACAGTAAATGTTAAATTTTGTGGAATATAATTTAATAAGTAGATATTATTGCAACGCGAGTCCATCTCCATTGTCGTTGTCTCTTGTGACTCAAGCATTTCGTCGATGGAAAGACGCAAAGGAACAATTTCGAATTCATCAAGATCTAGAATATCATAAGATGGCAATTGTTTCAGCTCAGAATTTTATTGATATAAAAGAAAAAAGAATGGTTGATATAAGTTTACAATTAGATACTGTGAAAAAAAATGAAATTCAACGAAATCGAGAAATTTTGAAATCAATCGTGAAAACCATTATTTTCATCGGCAGGCAAGAAGTCGCTTTAAGAGGACATCGTGATGCTGGCCCAATAACATTGCAACCGCCTTTACATAACGATGGAAACTTCAGATCTTTGTTACGATTTCGAATGGATTCTGGGGACAGTACTTTGATACAACATTTACTTCAAACGGAAACGATTAAAACACGAGTGACGAGTTACACAAGTCCACAAATTCAAAACGAACTCATCGAGATTTGCGGAAATATAATCATTAAAAAACTTGTATCAAAAATTAACAAAAGTGAATGCTGTACAATACTTGTAGACGGAACAACCGATATTAGCGGAATAGAGCAGTACTCATTATGTTTTCGATACACTGAAAATATAGATGAAGAAATTATTTTACGAGAAGATTTCCTGACATTCATTCCCGTCGATGATGCTACTGGAAGAGGGCTTGCTTCATCTTTGTTAGAAGTTTGTGAAAAACTAAAGATTCATTTGAAGTTTTTGGTCTCTCAAGGCTATGATGGTGCAGCTGTGATGAGTGGAGAATGGAATGGTTGTGCTGCTGCAGTGATGGAACAGTATCCTAGCGCATTGTACGTTCATTGCGCAAGTCATTCATTAAATTTAGCTGTCGGTGAAGCATGTTCTGTCTCCCTTATCAGAAACTGTCTTGGATCGATAAAGAAGATAATTTCTTTCTTTAGGCCTTCTGCAAAACGTGAAGCTGTCCTAAAAAAATACATGGACATTGTGGATTGTGAAACAAAGAGAAAACGCTTGAAGATCTTGTGTGAAACAAGATGGACTGAAAGACTTGACGCTGTTATTTCCTTCAAAGAAATGTTCATTCCTATTTTTTGGAGCTTAGATGAAATTAAACAATGTGGAAATGGCGAAAGTTCTAAAAATGCCTACAGCTATAGTAATACTCTCAAAAGTGGTGAGTTCATTGTGTCCATGGTTGTGATTAGCGAAATTTTTTCGTATAATCATCCATTGACTATTTACCTGCAAGGTAAAAGTGTTGATCTCGCTTCTGCTGTTTCAACGGCTGAAGATCTCATTATATTATTGAAAAATATCAGGGAAAATGCATCATCAGAGTTTAAAACAGTTTTTGCTGCTGCCGAAGAAATAGCTGATGCTGTAGGAGTAAAAATCGAAGCGCCTAGGGTCGTATCACATCAAAAACATCGAGAAAATTACCAATCCGATTCACCAGAAGACTACTTTCGCAAGTCTGTATTCATACCATTTGTCGATCATTTCATATGTGCCTTAAGCGATAGATTTGTTAAACATAAACGAACGTTGTCCAAGATTCAGAATATCATTCCTGATAAATTGGTGAAACTTGGTTCCTTAAATAGTTATGAAGATGATAAAGTAGTCATCAATGAAATTTCTGAAACCGTCGAAGCAGTATTAAAACAATGGCCAATAGTTTCGACATCAATTGAATCAATCATAAAGAAGGAGGTTTTATTATGGAGGCAACGCTGGATTGCAGTTGACGAACGCCCATGCCAATTTATCGATGCATTAAATGTTTGTGATAAGGCACTTTTTCCGCACATTTACAAGTTTTTGAAGATTGGTGCCACCTTAGCTGTAACCATTGCCAGCAATGAAAGAAGTTTTTCGACTTTGAGACGTTTGAAGGATTGGAAAAGAAATGCAATTGGAGAAGATCGGCTCAATGGTTGTGCCCTTTTAAGTATCCATAGAGAAATTGATGTTACAACTGAAGAGGTAATTGACAAATTCGCTGAAAAGCGTAGAAAATTTGATCTGTAATTACTAATTTTATAAATATTATTAAACCTATTATTTCTGAAACATTACAGTATCTTATCCTCATTTAATTTTAATATATACCTATGTACGTTTGTAGGTAATATTGTATAATTCAATTTTATTTTAATTTATAATCCGTCCAATTTCTGTGGGGAAACGGGAGTAGTAACGGGTGGGAGAGCTTGAGGACACCCCCCCCCCAAAAAAAATATTCAGTGTTATTATATTTTATTAATTCGGATTTTCCAGCTCTAGAGATCTTTTTATTTGTGCTAATTAATTTTTTTCTTACGTATAAACCCCCCCCCGAAATTTTTTTTTACTACGCCACTGTTTAACTTTATTATTACGAAATAAAGCCAGGTTTAGTATTCGGGGGTTCTATTGATATTTAAATTATTTTACATGAGTTCAATAATAAGCCGTGTTAAAACCTAAACATTTGAGTCCTATTGACTTGATATTGATTCATAGTATTCTTTACAAAAACCGGAGCTTGAGTAAACACATTTTCAACATGCCAGACTCTATACTTCAATCATCATTATTATTATCATAATTTTTATTAATTATCATCTCGGCAATACCAACCTATAATGGACAGATAGACTGTAAACGCTATTGGCGGATGAGTTGACACTTGACACTCGTAATGTCCAGCGTCTCTTTCGTTCAGATAGGATATCCGGAGCTGCCAGTCGTTCGGATCCTTGAATAAGAGCTCGTAACGCTGGTCTGTACTGTACACATGATGGCCGAATGAAAGCAGTTGCATCTTGTCACCTGCTCTCCGAACCCAAGACACCTGTGAACAAGGTACGGGCGTCAAAACACGCTGTTTAGACCACTGCACTGTGTGGAAACAAGATAGGAATCAAAAGGCACTTTCCATAAAAAATATTTCATTATCGCCTTCCCTTCTTTGGCGTTCCAGTTTATATAAATTGTTAAATCACAAGTAATTTTAGACGGTCAAACGATTGAATTCTAACATGGTTAATTTCATGTTGTTTGATATGTACAATATTTTGAGTAAATTTATTTTATAACATATTTCTATGTTGCGCACACTATTACTACCTACTTGACAAGTTTAATGTAATTAATAAAATTGATAATCATTAACTAATAATGTTGTGAACTATAACATTTATTTTTATTTTTATTTTTTTTTTTTATGAGATTTCAACTTTAAATTATAATATCTCGAAAATTATGTACATTATATTAGTAAATATGAGTTGATAGCTCAACTATAACGTTTAATAAACTTTATTGAATATAAAGAGTGTCAAATTACATTTTTTATTCTTATTTTAAATTATGAATCATAATTTGGACGTTATATTATAACTGAACAAAATATAGGTCAGTTTTAATACTTGTTATAATAATTTTTGTAGTTTTGGTTTCATTTTTTACTCATCAGTTTTGACAACTAAGTGACTTGGTTTAAAATTCAATCTGTGTATGCTAATTAGTTTAAGTGACTAATTTTCTATACATACTGACTAAATAATAATAATAATATATTTTTACTGTTATTTTATATAAGCGCACCTATAACTTTCTTATTTTAAGAGAATAAAATCAAAATATAATTGGTATGAAACATTTTGTTTTATCAGCTTGGAGAAATTTTTCGATGTCGTATCAACATGAAAGTTAGACTACTTTAAAATATACGTCAAATCTATTTTCGTTTGTGAATTTTATACATAGAGGTAAGTAATTGTACGTGGAATGGGAAGTAAAAACTTAAGCTCGATAGCTTATACGTCCAACAAGACCCTTACAATGTTGAAGTGATTTCGATGATAGAATTAAAATTTCATTCACACTCAACGTATAGTTGACAACGGAATAGCCGTGATGATATTAAGATTGGATGCCAAATATTTTGAAATAATTGGTTTTTTCTAATGCCGATTTGCTGGTGTTCGGTATTTCCCATTTCACCGTAATAATTTAGCGATAAAATTTATTCGAATAACTGATTTAACATATACAATACGACCATGGTATTGTAACATTAATGCTTTAAAATAAGCTCATATTATTCGTCACAGTATTTTTTGTGTCAATAACAAAAAATAACCGATTAGTTTGATAGGTTTTTAACTCCTTTGAAGTTACACGGCTTGACTGATAATTTTAAGAAGTTTAATATTTGAAATTATAAATGTACACTTTATTCTGTGAATCACAATTGTTTGTTTAGTTTGTTGCATAGGTTTAGCTGCTGCAGAACAACGATAGAACACTCGACTAATTGCTCTTACGGCTTTATCAGCATTATCTATTAAGAGTCGTACTACGCATTTGTAAATTTTATGCTAATTTTATTAATTCACCCAAAGTATATGTCGTTGAATCTGAACCACTAAGTGTGGGTAACCTATATTGTTAGGGACAAAACAAAATCAACGTAATATTCAATTGTCCTTTACTCGATTTAGGGATTGAGACATTACCGTTCGAACGACGATCTTTTCAAATCTTAAATTATTAAGACGTTTTTTTTCTTCATAACTATTATAGCTTTATACAATTAAATAGGTGTTACAAATTTAAACAATTTTACAAACAGCTTGAAACATTTTGCTATAGTTAATAGTTGGATTCAGCTAAACTTTGCAATTTTGATCAATTCAATTTATGTTATTTTAAAATTTTTACAATTCATATGAATTTAAGTAATCGGTCAAATTTATAAAAAATGTTTTTCTAAAAACATTATTTATATCGTTATCTGCAATGATAAGATAAGATGACAGGAGGTTCAATCGAAGATTAAAATGAAGCCAAGTAAGTTTGAATTTTTCACAAAATTAGTTCGACAGTTAACTAATAGATTAGAATTTATCGGATATCTCCGAAATTTCCATATTCAAAAAATCATTTTCGTACGCTTAGGTACAAATAATTACCATTAAGAAATTTCCAATGGAACGTCCTAGTTTCTTAACAAATTTATCCATTTAATATTTTGATGCTATTTCCGACTTACTGATGATCACATAATTCGATTAATTATAGTTCATAAATAAATACGGCTGCGATATTAGAACACGTTTTGTCTGTTTGTTAAACCTTGTCCATGTATTATGTTCTACTGCTGTGTAAAACTTGTGAACCTACTTCATTCGACGGGACAATAAATGGTTTGTGAGTTTTAACAATTCCGTGAACATTTCTTGAAAACTTTTTCTGTAGACGACAATTTCAATTCGAAAGGATATATATATATATTTATCAATTTTGAGTTTTATTTTTATTTTTATTATCATTGTGTTTTTGCAGATAGTTTATGTGATTTCACTACTTCAAGACGTCTGTCAGACGATTTTTATATTCGAACACATTTGTTTTCTTTCAACTGAATATTTGAGGTTTTTTGGATATAACTAATATTGTACTACACTTTTTAATAGCATGTTCATATTTAACACTCAAAAACCATTGATATTTTACAGTTAAAATTTTTTAAATTTAAAATAGAAAAACGCAATTTTTTAATGATTTCATAGTGATAATTACTGTTTGTTTTTTAACAATTATTATAATTCTATTATTATTCCAATTTATACATTTTTTGTATTTTCTAATAATTTAAAATTGCCATTTCACGATAAGTTATCTGGTACGATTTCAACAAAAACATTTTAAGGAAGAGAAAAGAAGCATTTTAATTTTCTCCAGAATCATTAAGGAGTTTGTCATCCATTCATTTTAATAAAAAGAAAAAAACATAAGTGACTAATATGTTATATATATTATAATAAATCACAAAGAAATATTTATATAGATCAAATGCGTAGAAACACTCTTTTTAATTAAACTGTAAAACACGAGTTACATTTTAATCGAATTCCATCATACACAGTAGTTTATAGGCAATAGGTACATCACATTTTATCTTGATTGTATGTAAGTAATACAAATTTTAAAGCCATATTTTATCAATTATCAAATACATACTAAAAGTATTAATTAATGTATTGGCGTTACATATTATTGTAATTAATTATTTATTGATTATATTTAGACCATAAGTCAAAATTTCAAACGTTAAAACAACTTAACGATTGATGAAATATTATATTTTGTTCTATAAACGATGTAAACCATTTAATAGAAAGCAAATATTAAGTATTCATAATATTTTATAAGTTTATTAACTATAATAATTATGTTCATATATTATACGTAATAATTGGCATTAAAATTAAACTTGGATTAATATATATTATCATACGAATGGCCAATTTATGATATCCATTAAATTAAAAATTGACTATGATAAATATTTAAAAAAATACCAAAGTATAGAGAAAACTTTACACACAAAAAAAACGTACAACGCACCATATGATATTCTTCGATCATCGGGTAAGATAATGGTGATGATAGTACTGAATTTTAAAGAAATGGCAGATCATTTTTTTTGGTTAAATGGTTCTGAGAAAAGCTTCAAATCAAACCTGTTTAAAGTGTTCAAGTTTAATAAAAGGGATATTTTTTAAATAGGTCAAAACACGTTCTATCTGTATCCTAAGGTTCATAATGAATAGATAATCAAATAATTTTTTATACACATTTTAAGTTGTAGTATGATGTTAAAAATAGTCAATTATGTAAAAATCGTAAAATAATTTACTTAAACGCTTGTAAAAAAAAAATCTTGAGTCACAATTTTTTATTTGTGCAGTACCTACCACCTGTAAAGTGTATGATTATAATCATATTTAATTTTCAGCACTTTTTGTCAAATATCAAAACTTGTTTAGACCGTTTTTACTCATTGCTTTGGTACCTAGTTTTTCCCATGCCTAGAAAAACTATTAAAAATAGAGAAAAATAACTTATTTGACTTTTGTACTATCTAGATTAAATTTCTAATCAACAGAGCTGCTTGAAAAACTTTTTAAAGCATTATTACTACCCAAAAAATTATTTACAGAAAGGAAAAATAAACATAGTTGTAAAACCAATAGATCCTTCGCTTCACTCAGAGTATAAAAAATGTTTATATATCTTAAAATGTAATTATTTACAAACATGCAAAACCAAATATTACAAAAAAGAAAAATTTGTTTGATTATGTTGGAATTTTTAACATATGATTTTCGTATGCTTTAACCACCGTTGCTGTTTTCCTTAGAAGTTTTACATTAAGTAGATAGTTTTGTAAGTTAAAAAAAAATCTATTAATTTTGAGAACATAGAAATACATTTAAAATATCAATTTTCAAAAGTAATTTAGTGTCAAACGATAAAAAATAAAACGTAATTGTTATAATTACTAGAATGAATTGTGAAATGTGTGGGGAAAATCGAATGAACAGATAATACGAAAATGCAACCGAAGTTGTGTAAAGGCGATTATTAGTATTGTACGCAGTGAACAAGAGAGCAGTTTATCTTCCCTGGAAGTTCGGAATAACAAATAAATTTTCAGAAAAGGGTTGTGGGAAGAGAGGTCTATATTGGCCTAATCGAATCCGGGGTCCGTAATGCCAGGCTGGAGGTCGAGAGGGGGTGGTTTGTAAAATTAACCACAAATAGATTCGTACGGTCAGTGTACCGTCCGATGAAAATAAATTCTTCGAAGTTGTAAAATATATCGGTGTTAATAAAATCAAGACTGGCTGAGTGCACGATGTCGGTGGCGAATTGAAGATTAACCGTACGAAGTAATCGCACGGTTGTGTCTTTTACGAGTGTTTATTGGAATTACATCAACGCCAAATTGTAAACTCGAATTTTCAGTGATCAGTGTAGATTTTTTTCCTTTAGACACCATGTCATTTACAAACCATTTCAAAGTGACTACAGAGTGTTTTCTCTCCGAATTGCACTAATAAGTGTTACTTAATCCTGCATAATGCATGCGATTGAATTTTCATTTTTCATTCATGTATCCTTTAAAACACCAATAGAATTCATTTAAGAAAACAATTTTTCTGTTTATGTTTAGCTATGTGAGTTTTGAAGTTTTTAGTTTTCTTAAATGACAGCCTATACTTGTATTATAATGAAATAAATTTTTTCGTTGAAAATGTTAATGCTTAAATCTGTATTGTTACTTTGATAAATTATACAAAACATAAAACCATTTAAAAGTTTAGAATAGTAAAGTATACTTTTGGGTAGTACCTATTGCTTATCTTTTTTACTATTCTAAACTTTAAATAATTTTATCTTTTGTACTGTCCAAGAAAGAAAAATTTAAACACCAATATTTTTAAAAATAATTTTCTTTTTCGTAATATCAATTTATAATATTCATAGAATATAAAAGCAAAACTTAAAACTTGAGACATTCCGTAATAAAAATAAAACTAGTTGTTTTCTTGATGTTTTCAAGTCAGTAAGAAAAAGTCAAAACATTTACATTATACAAGGTTAAATCACAATTTTGATATGTGTGGTAAACACCGTTATTATGTTTATATTATTAATAAAATAGCAATAACAATAATTATAATAATAATAATAATGATAATTATAACACCTTATCAATAAGATTTCATTAATAACATCTTTATTTTATGCATATAGTAAGTACGATCATTATATTATTGTAATTTAATCGTATTATATTACTTAAAGGTGAAAACAATGTATAAAAAGCTGGTAAGTGAGATGATGGTGCTCCTTCGATCCTCGGACAAGATATTGGTGATGAATGTATTAAGTTTTAAAGAAATGATGACTCATTTCTTTAGTATAAAACGATTCTGAGCAAAGCTTCACTGTAATATAATATATTATTATTTAAATACTGTTTACGTATTTTACGGTTATTTGTATAATTTTTGGTGAGTTTTTTTGTAATTAAACCCTCATAAAATATTCAATTAGATATAACTCATTTAAACTTCAATAATTGTTGTAACAATTATAACGCATTAGAAATAAATTTAAAAGAAATCAGACAATATCGAAAAAATCGTATAATAATTTATTAAAGTGTGTATAAAAAAAAATTCTGAGTTACGATTTTTGAATTTTTGTTAGGATAATTAGGTAGGCATATGAGTAAGGTCATATTAAATTTTCAGAACTTTTTGTCAAATATTTAAAATTATATTACATAAAAACTTTCAAACAATTTGGTAAATTAAAAGTTCTATATTTAAGTCAAAAGTACTATAATTATTCTGAAAATGTTGTCAAATATAAAAAATTATGTATTTGATATTGGATAAAATTTTCAAGTTTCTAGCTTCAATACTTTTCGATTTATGACTAAATACCTAAAATCTGAACAGTGAAAATCTCGTTTACGGCGGATTTTTACCGATTTTACCGTTTTTACTCAGTTTTTCGATCGTTATTCTTGATTACTGGAAAAACTATGGAGATTTTGGAAAAATGACCTCTTTAAAGTAACATCTCAGTTCAATTTCAAATCTAAAAAGTTGCTGGATGAAACTTTTGGACAAGGATTTCTATACGAAAAAGTGTTTACAGAAAAAAAAAAAAATAAACATTATTGTAAAACCATAAGATCCTTCGCTTCACTCAGAATCTAAAATATAGCATTATGAAGGTTTATAAGAATACAATATGTGTATTTTTCATCTATTATGAATAACTACCTATATAATTATATATGTACTGTAAAATGACATTGGTTTTTCTAGTCTAATATTTGTTATGCGTAGGTGATATTAAGTAATTATATTGTGTTAACATGGAATTGTGATAATTATCATCAAAACCAAGCGAATCATAATATAGATTAATGAATTTGTTTTTCATTCTTTTTACCCTCTCTTTTATCCCGTATTTATCCCGTATGAGGCGAATTAAATTCCTATTACAGATTATAAATTTGAATTAGTTTGCACCAAGATAAGCAAAGACACATGACAAGTTCTGTTTTATTTTATTTTTGATAGCTTTTTGTTCTAATTTTTTTTTAAATAATTCTTTCTTTATTTTATCGACTTTAAGATACAAAATGAACTCACTTCATTGTTCAAATACGAAATACACGATAGACATGACGTTAAAACGTCGCGTTAAATCTCGGTACACTAATCTGTTAATTAATTAAACAGAAAAAAATAAAAATTACATTTGTTGTGCTCGGACCAGCCGAGTGCAGAACACCTTCACCGCGGCACATTTATCTGAAAACCACGGTAAAAACTAATTCAACGTGAATAGAAATGAAAAAAAAAATTATTAAAAATCATGGATACAGCGGAAGATGCTTCTATATCGAAATTTCTATGAAAACACGTGAGTGCAAATTCGAAACAATAACCAAGTACAAGTATTAGAACCGATACTTGCCGTACGAAAATATCTTAACAGTTATGAGTCGAATACGTCAAAGTAAGCAATTATAAATAAACTGTTAGTGAAATAAATTACTTTACGTCGGTTATCGTTCATACACTGGTAATGTTTTATGACCAAAAGTTAAAAAAATATTATTATGATTTTGCCTAGGGAAGAAAAACGAATAGAATGATTAACTGTCGAAAGAAATAATATCTCATTAGGTAAAGTTAATAAAAATATGATTTCCATAATAACAATATAGAGATAAATAATGAATAGAAATATAAGGCTATTAAGTATTTAAAAAATATTAGAGGGAGAGTTTTCCGAATTTATTTTTGTTGGTACTAATTACACTAAGCAATAGTAATGAATTTGAAGTTCTAAGTACCTGGTTATTTGATTTAAAGTTGTAGGGGTCTATAAAAAAATTTAACTTCTGATTCAGAGCACTGAAAATTAATTTTTGAATCCACTGTTAATATGGTTTGTGCAACAATAATTTTTTTTTTTTATCACAACAAAAGAGGATCACGGTTTATGTATGAAACAAATAATTATGTAATCTTTACGACATTTTTAGTTCGGATCTCACTGCAGTCTGCAATCGATATTTCATTAACTTTCTTTAAAACATTTAATTTGTATAAATAAATGCAAACCATAATTTTATGTATATATACATATATGTGTGCGTTATTATTATATGTAAATATACAAGTTATTGTCATGCCAATGGCCAAAATCGCTGGGGTATTTATTTTTAGTAATAAAAAAATAATAAGAGTAATTGGTTAATTTACTTTAAAAATTGTAAATAAATTGAAAATTCAATTAACATAATTGCATGTAAACAATATAATATAACAAAAACAGTGCTGCATAATTTTAATATATCAAAAAGATATTTCGGTATATAACCATGGTTTTAATTTTGGAATGTACAATATTATATTATATTTCATTATTATTAAATAAGTAAGATTTTGTCGTCATTCGAGCTACATACTTGTCCGAGTCTTGGCGATGTGCAAAGAACAAAATTAAAAACAAAAAAAATGACAATACAATTTTTTCCAATGATTGGTGTTGTTTAATTCGTGTACGGTGTACACATAATGTGCATTCAATTTTGTCATTAGGCTGTAATTATTAATTTTTATTCAAAATGAGATATTATCGTTATTATTTCTAAAGTAATTAAATTAAATGTCGTATTGTAGTATACTTTGTTGGAAATCATTAGTTATTGCTTGTATTATATAATTATTATGATATTTGTATCAATCTTTATATTATATATTAACAATCTTTATCACTTTTCACACTTTGAATTATTATCATGGTGACATGATAATTTAAACGCAACAAAATATATAGGTTTAAATCATATTATGTGAACTCATTGTTCACTATTTAGTGTGTTAACTAACACAAAGTTAACAGTCAATCAATTTAATTTAATTTTAATCATTTGAATAGAAATGTAAAGACGAACTATTTTTTTTTTTTTTTTTTTAGTCCAGAACGAAATAAAATCTTGTTATGCAACTCTAATTTAATTAGTTATTATTATTTGTTTTATGTATACAAGTGTTAAGCAATAAAAATGTTCTAAAATATATTTTATACTTATAATTATTTATAATTAGCAATCATTGGAGATTTAAATATAGGTTAAATGTATGATTTATTTAAATAACAAAATTTCGCAATGGTTCGTGATAAAACGCAGGGAAACCCTGAAAATTTCACAAAAAAAAAAAAAATATTCATCTACGTCAGTCCTCTTTTTAGAACGTGATATTAAAACGCTTTCGCAGAGTCAAAAGACATTTCATCTTATCGACCGTCTAAGGTTCATATCAAAAAACGGGACACCCACGAGACTATTCACGTTTGTGAGTAACGAAGAGAGACGAATTCCCTGCTATACCGTATTGGTCTATATTATTTTCTGAGTATTAAATTTTATCCATTATAAAAACCAATAAAGTTGATTAGTTTTTCCCGCGAATAAGGGAACACAATTTCATACATACCCATGAAATAGACAGTTGGTCTATATTTAATTGAAAACTTATTCATAAGTAAAATTATTTGGGGGCTAGAGAAGCCCAGTTTTCAAAGGAAACATAATTGTCTTACCATTCTACTTACCTTTGATAAAAAACAAAATATTTTTGATTTATTATAAATAAACTCGGTCCCAACAATAGATATAATTTCTATGTTAAAAAAAAAAAATCGTTCAATGAACATTCTAAATTTAAAACTAAAAAAAGCAATTTTTTTTCTATCGTATTTGTTAAAAAATAATGAAAAATAATATCACAAATATTATGTAGAGGAAGAGTAGTCGCGGCGTTTTTGAGAAAATTCGAGTCTTGATATATTTAAATAAAGTTATGCACATGTTTCCAATATCCGTTCCCCCTACCTTACAATAATTCTGGCTATAATCTAGACGGGAATTTTCGATATAAAATAACTACTACAAATATTGTGAATGGAATTTTTTATTGCACTGTCAAGTCAATATTTTGCATGAAACGAAAAAAATCAAATAATATCATAGTATTTAACTAATATATTAAAACCATGAGGACTAAATTATTGTGTATGACAAAATTAATAATTATTTATTATTTATAGTATAACTATTACATTTAAAAACACTTACGTCGTCCATTTTTTGCTATTCTAATGGGAAAAGAGTAAGTAGAGCAACCAGATGGTTCAATAAAATTCAATAAAAATACTGCGCTAATTATTAGGCGGACAATGTTGATCACCAGTGAAGTATATTATATAGAATTTAGTCGTTTAAAGCAAATAAGCATATTTAAACTCTACATGCCAAAGTAAAAATAATTTATAATTCTCGTTTACGATTAACTTAAGTGTTGAATCAGTTGTAGAAAATGAATCACAAACTGCATTCACAGTGGATAGGAGAGAGTTAATAAATTTCAGCCAAATTTTTCTTAGAATAAAAATTTGTTGAGAAAATTGCATCAGCAAGGGAATAAGCGTATCATGAAATGTAGTGGGATGATACTAGTATCGATAGAAATATGATTACCCATGTGAATAAAGTGACTTCAAGCAAATTATTATAAAACTAATATTGAAGTACTTTTATTAATGTTTTGGTTTCTTGGTTTATTAGATTAAAATACATTTGATCTGCTTTTTAAATTGTATATTCATTTATTTGACTTAACCAATATAATACGCGGCTACCGCCGTAGTTGAGCATCTTATTTTAATCTTAATGGAGTCGTTTCAATCAAGACCATTTTAAAAAGAAAACAATCTTTTTCACCTGATGACTTTATATTATTCAGATTTCATTTTATTTAAACTCAACGATAATTCGTCATAAATTATAATAATATGCGTTCATAAATCTCAGACACTATTCAAGATATTGCTTTTCCCTTACAAATTTTACAGTCAAGGCAAATTTATATAATTTACCATAATACGTATATGTCGGATCCAAACAGTGTTTTAGATAAAACATAGAGAAAGTTTGATATTAGATCAATGTACCTACGTCATAACTATCAATTAAATTATATTTATTTTTATTTTTGTAAATCTCGAGAGCCGTGATAGTATAGGTTAATATGCGTAGTTCAAACATGCAAAACTCATGAGCTTTGATTGATACGTGTAATAGTTTCGTTTATCTATTTGAAAAACTAACGGTAAACAAAGCACTTAACCTTAAACTATGCTACACAATTTTAGATTTTGAGTGAAGAAAATGATCAATTGGTTTTACAATGATATTTATTTTTTCTGTGAAAAGATTTTGGTACACTTAACGTTGGCCAAAAAATACATCTAGCATTTTTGAAGATCATGTATTTCATTGGGTTTTTATAGAAAGAGCACGTTTTCAAGGTGCGGGAAAAACCACCGAAAAAACCGAGTAAAATTGGTAAAATTTCCTGTAAACAACAGTTTCACTTAATCGATTATAGACTTAGTTATTTAGTCAGAACTCCAAAAGTAATTTTACTAGAAACTCGAAATTAACACTATATATTAGTAGTATTTAACATAAATTACAAAAGTTAAAAAATGTTGACTGCTTTGGGCTAAGAATAGAACTTTGAAAACACTTTGTTTCTATTAAGTTTATTACTAATAAAGTTTTTAAAATGTATCAAACATTTTTGAAATGTAATATGATTTTACTCATATATTTGACTAAAAATACCGATGAAATTTCAAAAATGGTATATGCGGAATTTTGTAATGGCTTTATTTAATTGAATTAAATTAATATTTGCATAATGTTTATTCAATGAAGATATAATTATTATTTATTATGATTAATGATTTAATATGTAAAGTCTATCAGAGATTTTGATCGTAAATCATAAGGATTAAAATTCAGAGAAAGTATTTCACGTTATACTGTACATAGTCAGATAACGTAATTGTTGTACCTACGAATATAAGAGTATATTTGGTTTCATAATTATTATTGTACAAATCAAACATAATATATAACACATTAATAATTTATTATTAACTATCATAAATTTAAATTTTAAAATGGTAAATTAACACCTAACTTGAATCAAATTAAAATGTAATACATTTTACAATAAACTTGATTAATGGTGTTTTTATTATTATTATGTAATAATATATTTAAATCTGGTTCTAAAAATACAGTATCAAATTACAGACCTATTTCCAAATTATCATCATTACCCAAATTATTTGAAAAACTACTTGATAAAATTATATCACAATCCTTTAAACATTTATATTCTCCAAACCAACCTCGTTTTTAGATCAGGGTGGTCTACTGATATTAACTTACTCTGTTTTTATTCAGACATATTGAAACCCGTTGAAAAAGGTTTACAAGTGGATGTTATATATATAGACTTCCCCATAAGGCGTTTGACCCTGTTATAATTGAAATTCTACTATATAAATTAGAAAAGATTGGTATTTTCGGTAACCTCTTAAACTGGTTTAAATCTTATCTGAACGATCGTTACCAACAAGTTAAAATCAATGGCTATTTATCATCCAAGTTCTTAGTCTCATCTGGTGTCCCACAAGGAGGGCACTTATCTCCATGGTTGTTTTTAGTATTTGTAATGGATATCGGTTCTTACTTTAAACATTGCCAGTTTAAATTGTTCGCCGACGATCTTAAGCTTTACATTACAATTACTAACGAAACTGATTGCCTTCTTTTTCAAAATGATTTAGACAATTTGACGAAGTGGTGTGAGGCTAATAAATTAAATCTTAATGTCTCCAAATGTTTAAAGTTTTCTTACTATCGAACTAAATATCAAATAAACTTTAATTGTAAAATTAATAATTTTCCACTGCCTGGGGCTGAACAGGTACTTGATCTTGGTATAAACTTTCAATCCGACCTCACGTTTTCAAATCATATCAATCTAATCAGTTTAAAATCTATAAGAACTTTAGGATTTTTAATTAGATCTACTTCATCCTTCAATGATGTACGCTGCCTAAAAATTCTCTATTGTGCCTTGATTCGTCCTTTATTAGAATATGGATCGATTATACGGAGTCCTTATTCTATCTGTCACATTGAAAAATTAGAAAGAGTACAGAGAAGATTTTTACGCTATATTGGTTATAAAAATAAAAACTTAAATGACAGCACCTTAAATACCTTAAATGAAATACCAAACAGTCTAAATCTCGATTCACTACATACACGTAGAAAAAATGCCGATATTTCCTTTCTTTCTAAATTATTAAATGGTTTAATAACCTGTTCCCTTTTATTAGAACGTATTCCTTTCCATGTACCCCAATATAACTCCAGAACATGCCCTTCTTTTCTTATAAAAACCCATAGAACAAATTATGGTCAAAATAACCCCTTTGAGAGAATTTTGAAATTGGGAAATGAGTCCGGTGTTGACTTCTTCTTTTAATTATTATAATTCAAACATACTCAAATTCAAATGAACTACTATTTATATATATATTTATTTTTTTTTTTTTGAATAAGTTTATCTATAATTGATATTATGTAACTATTGTTATTCTTAAATCTTATATACTTGTCATTTGTTATTTTTAAATTGTTACATTATTATAATTATTGTTGTATCATTTTACTTAAACTGTACTTGAGCCTTACGGCGTTTATATTAATAATAATAATAATAATAATAATAATAATAATAGTAATCAAAAAATTTGATGGATTTTACTTTTAGTTTTTTCATTGGACATTAAGTAAATAATATTATAATAAATTACAATGACAAATATAGATAACTTTTATTATATCTCAAAAATATAATGGTTAGTTTTTTCTAAGAAAAAAAAATAATCAATATCAATTTCGTTTGATGAAAATTAAAACAATATTTGCATTCATGAATAGATAATTTTTTATAAATTATTTACTTGTATTTACTCGATATTTTGTAATTTGGTCTCTATTTTATAACCAATAAATGTCAGCTTTATACGGATAAGTGAAGGTAACGTGAGTACGATCCACCTTTCAGTATACATATGATTATTATAAGTAGTTTATAGATTTTCAAAAAAAAAAAAAAATTGACAATTTTCTAGAAGCAAAAAAACAAGAGTATAAGTTATTCAACTTATAGTTGATATTATTACTTATTTCATATAATAGGCATGAATGAGAATATTTCAATTTTTTCGAGGAACATTATTTTTGTTTGTAGAAAAAAGCGATAAACCTTTTGCCAAGTTACAGAGGCTGAACGTTAAATAATTGAGACATTTATTTTATGTTCAAACTTTTTTCAATCAACAAAACTCGTCATAAAATATAAATTAAAATATTGAACACATTTTTTTTCAATTTCATCAAATACGAAATGAAAAAAAAAGAATCAAAGCAGGCCTGAGATAGCACTTTTTATGTATGTACAAACCTACAGGTATATTAACACACACACACACACACACACACACACACACACACACACACACACACACACACACACACACACACACACACACACACACACACACACACACACACACACACACACACACACACACTCACACACAGCGGGAAAGCATAAAATTCTTCATCTTACTCTGACCTTAGAGTTTAGACTCGATGTTTCATATTCCGGTCTTCATTATTCTGTATAATATACAAAGGGATTTACTGATTCACTAATTCTCATTTTCATCTCGCTGTATATAGAATTATTTAATGACGAACTAAACGTTATAATACTTTGACATACTGCCAGTGAGTATTTTAAAATATAAAATGTCAAATTTTAACTTCGTTAAAGTAATTTCATTGATCGAATAATTATTTATTTGAATGAACATAAACCTTTCTTAAAGATTGTTCTTTAATTTTTATTTATTTATAATATATATAAATTATTTTGAGTTTTTATATTTACTTGATTAAATTTTTTTTTTCTGTATTTGCTAGATTTGACATTTTTTGTATGCATTCAGCAACTTTAGCCTAAAATTATCTGAACTATAAAACAATAAATAAATTATTCAACATGGGAGCAACGCTATTTGTCTGAAGCCTGGATAAAATATGAAGAAAATGATACTAGATTCAATTCAACGCTACATGGGAAAGAATTCGAAGTATATCTTTTTCACTAAAACATGGATTTAGGAATTTGGTTTCTACTCTTTGGAGACTCATGATGAAATTGAAGTGTTTCCATAATAAAACATAGCGTGCCTGTACTATCAGCCGGATCAAGTCAATATCTTATACCTACTTTGGATAAGATTTAACAACAAATGTTCGGTATTTCAATTTTATATAACACACCTACATGTATGTATAACATGTTTTTATCATGATTTAGATCGCAGTCGTATTTAGTCATAAGAATACAACTTGTTGCACTATAGTTTCGTTCTCATTCGGAAAATTTAAAAGCTTAAAACGGTTCTTTTGGTTAAAATTGATTATCTTGCTGAATTCGACGATTCATCAGACTGACTCAAATGTAATATTCGATGCTATAATAACAGTTTTTTGTTTTTCAACACAACAACTTGATGCGTGTAATACGTGCCACGGCATAGCATTGTGAACTCAGTGATCGAAGTTTAAAGGATACCAGGGATGCCATCCACCCACTTATTTTAGTCAGCATTTTCCATCTCCTGGTTATTACAATCCATTTCTCACCTTTGGGTGTACTTTTTCATCAAACATGTGTCGTGGCCGATAAATTGGACACGGGGATTTATGACAGCATCATCAGCTCTCTCGGCAAAATGTACGTCTTCTCTCCAAAAAGTTAATATTATAATTTTATGCCTATCGAGCGAGTGTTGTAAAACTGTAGTTGAAAACGTATATAAACAAAATATATATATATACCTACATATTTATATATTAAAGTACTCTTATATATGCACATCCTCTGTAACAGTGACCAATTAACGGCTAAATTCGCAGATAAATGCGATAAAAATCCAGAGGAATACAATATTGTTGTATTGGTCAGTTTTTCTCAAAAAGAGAACGCAAAATATATTCAGAAGAAAGGTGATCGAGAGACGGTTTGTTTGTAAGAATAAAATCATTGGGTTTAAACCGGTTGTATTTAGAAGAAACGCCAGCTTAATCTGCTCTCGCAGTGTTACTGCTGCTGTCGTTTTAAAGGCGCGTACGTACACAACAATAATTACCGAATGATTTATACTGCGTAATTTCGCTGAGAAAAACAACGTCGGAAACTTACAATGAACTTGCTTGCGTCCCATACACATAAATCCGAGCTTCCGAAATCTCTCGGCTCTCCGGAATCGCAAAGTTTATCGAGCCACGGTGGTGGTACGAATGTTGTATATCCGCGCGTGCGACGGACGGAAAACAGTAGTGTGTGTGTGTGTGTGTGTGTGTGTGTGTGTGTGTGTGTGTGTGTGTGTGTGTGTGTGTGTGTGTGTGTTGGAGAAATTGAGAAGGTCTGATTGATTACGAGCGCAACGGATAGTGTCTTGGCGGCGGTGGCGGTGGCATCGTCGTAGTCGTCTAACAGTCGTCCTCCACAGCGGTTATAAATCAGCCAACGTCGAACGCTCCGAAGAGACTCGTAACCGGAGATTACCGTACTGTCACGGGGCGCGCGAGCGCTCGCAGACCGACCGGAATTATTTATCTTGCGGCGCGTAAACGTACCCATATAATAATAAATTCTCGACAGTGGTGAGCATTGTTCCGACTCCACGACGTAACGTGTACATAATTGCCAGATAGTGATCTCGTCGTCTTCGTCGTCGTCGTCGTCGTCGTCTGTACCATTATTACGACGTATCGATTGTCGCGGATCTGACGCATCACTGACGTGTTCGTACAGCGCGATAGGCACGGACTTGATACACTGATCCCCCTCCGCCACTTGACCTTTGTTCGTGTCGTACACTCCGCGGTGGAGCACACGGGCGCCCGGGAATCGGGCCACAATTAACCTTTTTTCAAAAAGGTATACGGTATTTGGGCCACTATAATTTTACATTTTTAACAAGTAGACCCGGTGATAGGGCCACTGTTAAACTAATATTGCAATGTATAAAACAGCGGTTTTCAAACTGTGCTCCGCGGAGCCCTAGGGCTCCGCGAGAGTAGTCTAGGGGCTCCGTGGCTCCCTGGGCATATCTGTATTCATTAAATCCATTCTATAACAGAATATGAAAAATTCATTGAAACGTCCACCGATTCATCTTTAATTCTTTAAAAACTTTATTTGATAAAATATCATTAACAGATTTTTGATACAGTAGCAGTATTGCAAAAGAATATCAATCGCTGGCTAAAAAAGCTATATTAGCTCTTCTTCCTTTTGGAACATCACATCTGTGTGAAACCGGATTTTCATCATATGCATAAACGAAAAGAAAATATCGTAATAAATTGCATGCGGAAGCAGACATGCGAATCTAGGCTAAATATTAAAATACTGGTCAGTAAAAAAAGCCAACATCATGGATCACATTAAAATCACTAAATATTAAATTTTATAAATTACTAAAATAGAATGTTCTTTTTTACTGTTAAATTAATTGAATAATTTGTGTATATTCATATTTTACAGAAAAAACAAATAAAAAGCAAATCGTATGAATTGACATCATTTCGTATGAATTATTGTTGTCTCAAATAGACATTTCTGATTTTTGGGGCTCCGTAATTTTTTTTAGGAACATAAGGGCTCCGCGAACAAAAAAGTTTGAGAACCGCTGGTATAAAATATATTAAGTGCACACGAAACTTTAATCGAAGCGACCATGTATCTTATCAAAAGATAATGAAATGATATAGAATTATCAGGGGCTGCCATAGTCCCGTCAAATTAAATGGATACAAATAGCTAAAAGTGTAATTTACAAAGATTATAGAACTTAAAATTTAATGTGGTAATTGGCGATAACGTGTTAACAATAAAGTGTACAACACATTGAATTATAGCCATATTTAAGCTTATGGTCCTACAAAATGTCCATCAAAACCATTTCAGTATTCATATATATATATAGGACATTGAATACTGTAAATGTGTTGTTAATTATTAGTAATAATTTATTACTTAATATAGAGAGGTTATAAGTACAACCACAATACTATATTGTAAAATATGACAGTTTTCTAGTATAATTGATTTATCTGAATTTTATCTAAATAAAACGCTTTTTTATTTATCTTTTTCGAGTTTAAAATATTTTTTATCATCTTTATCTTTATCAAGATAATATATATTTAGACTATTTTTACCTTATCTACATACAATTTTGGTTATCTAGTCCCGAAACTATACAAAAGTGGTCAACTTTTTAAAAACTTTCACCAATTGTATAAAAGAGTATTGTTAATGTTTGGTAAAAATGTCGAGTGTCTAGTACTTTTAATTATTGATTTACTAGTCAAATTAAAAAATATGATTTAGTTGAAATTTTTTACACAGTAAATTAACTGTTTTTATTCAACTTTTAGGTATTTTTGTTGTGCTAGGAAAAATTATCGAGAATGGAGAAAAATGACGTATCAAAAGTACCAAATAAAAAATGTCTGATCTATAGCGACGGTAGACAGATATTTTGAATCCTTATAACTACCCAAAAAAAGTAATTACATACATAAAAATATAAAACATATTACTGTCAAACTAATAAATTCTTTGTTTCACTAAGTATCTAAAATATAATATTTTTTTATATGTGTTTATTTTTAATGCATTGCTTCAAACGAAACGAATTATATTAAAAATGATTTCATTTAAACTGATCTAATTAATTTCAACATTAATGTAATGAATACATTATTTTTTCCTCTTGTCTAAATCTAAAACATAAAATAGTACTTATTAATAAATTTATGATATTAAAATATATACAATGCAACAACCTGAAAGTTTACTCAGAAAGTACATTTCTCATAGCTTGTTTCTAATTTTTATCTTATTGATATGGCACAAATACGTTAACGAGTAGGTTTTGTCTTTCTCCCGACCACCACTTACCGTTTTATCGTTTAAACGGTTCACTTTGCAGTGTAGGTCTACATTAGCCCCGATTTGGACTGTAACATTGACGTGGGATGATGATTCATCAAAATAAGGGACGACTTTTTCTTCTTGCGTTGTCGGTGAACTGCTCGTGGTCTGTTCCCACAAAACATGATTGAGTAGCGCCTCGAGATTTCCGTCGTTTTCAAACGTAGCTTCTGAAACACAAGGAACAGAAATATACACTTTTATCATCAATAAATCAATAGGCATTCGTTTGTTTCTTTAATATTTTTCGATTTTTTTCATCCGATTAAAATTATTTCTTCAAATTACTCTCTATCTCTCTCTCTCTCTCTCTCTCTCTCTCTCTCTCTCTCTCTCTCTCTCTCTCTCTCTCTCTCTCTCTATCTCTCTCTTTCTTTCCCACTCTCAGTCTCTTTCCCTCACTCATTCTCTCTTTTTTCCTATTTGTTTAACTCGACTAATGCATGTTTGGAAAATGAATTATTTCTTCATAGCCGAGCGGCGTTCAACAAAATTTCCATCTCATTACCCGTAAGTATTCAATCAACTTAAGAAATATTTTTAATTGTATTATTGCGAGACTTATTATCGTTTACGCAACTATTAAGAAACATAAAACGCTTGAACCCTTTTGACAAAGTTAAGCTACATTTAGTGTTAATTATTTGTTGTAACTAAAACATTAAATTAATTATAAGAATAATAATGATGAAAAAATTAACAATTATTGTTGAGTGGCTGTTATTTTGTACAAAACGCAGTGAGGATCATGGCCGTTGGAAAAAAAGTTAAAATGTTCCATCGTTCTTATACGTTTAAGACTAAAAAAAAAAAAAAAAATCGTTTGTTAAAATAATATAAATTAAGAAAAACAAAAGTATTTTAATAAAATATTGGCATGATTTATTCTATTATTAATTATGTATAATAATCTATACTAAATCAAACATAATAATATAATTAAGTGAATTAAGCGTGTTATAACTTAAATATATTTATTATTACTTTTTTTTTTCGGAAGATGTTTAGTAAATTAATTTAGCGAATAGAGTAAAATTACCAAATCAAACCATACTTAGTACTAAAACTGTTTTGTTTTATTTATTATAATATTAATTATTGTATTAAAAAGAGTAAAGTTTGTGATAATGAATTAAACGTACAATTTGAATACAGCGTATGTGAATCTATTATGTAACATGCACATCAAAGTTCGCTTATTTTATTTAAGTATTTTCTTTTTTATTTTCTTATTTTTGTTTATTTTCACGAATTTTAGAGTTAAAATATATGATTTTAGTATTTTTTTTATCAACGTACTAATATTGTGTTGAAATTTAACATTTACATGCTGAAAATCTTAAAACTGTGTTTAATGATTTCTCAAAATAAAACTCAGGGTTATGAAATGAAAACAAAGACACCTTATCAAATTTTAAACTAAGTTTTGGTTTAGTGATATACTTAAATTAGGATGATGAGATTCTTAAAACGAGATTCTCGTAAAATTATGGTTTCAGGAACAATAAATCCAGTGGTTTACTCCAAATTTGACTATGTACCAGAAGCATCATTATATTTTATGCCATATTTAAAAATACATGTGATTGCATATCGAATGTTATTTTTAAAATGTGTTACTAATTGAAAATTTGTAAAACTACGTTAGAGCGTAAACAGGTTAGTATCAAAACGGTTTAACATTGATAAAATTGAGTTGTGCAATTGTTATTAAGCCGGATTCTCACGATTGGTGTACTAGACAAATATTTGAAATTGGTGGTTACTTGCCATGCTGTCGGATAGGTGTACTTCGACAGTTATCAAACAATGGTGCCGCTCCCAAGGATTGACACAAGTAAAGAAACGATTAGTTTACTTGTGCTTGAATACTTATGTCCTTGTCAAGCACACCAGTCGTGGGAACGCCCAAATCGTTCACTCGATCCAATGTACAATTATTGGCGTATTGGGCATGTACACCAGTCGTGGGAGTCCGGTTTAAGAAATTATAGGTTTGTCGATTGAACAAAGTAAATAAATATACATATTAATAAATATTTATCTATGTATACTGACGTTTAATTTGATATGTTTAAATGATATTCAATTTTGTTTTTAATCTCTTTAATGGTTTTCAAAGAAATATTACACATTATGATGTATGGTATCATATCTTTTATACCTTTTTTTTCGGTATTGTTGATTTGAGCTTACTTAATCGACGACGAAAATTCCTTTTCGAAGTTTCTACAACACTATGTTGTAACCGTACTAATTTCTATCAAAAAGTTTCCAGCCAATGGTTAAACAAGAATATTGTTCCTATTCCTAAAGAATACTTATGAGATTGATAAAGTTTTAATGCAATACCTACTATCATATAAATAAACAAAACAACAATAAACACAGTGATTCGGTTACTTATTCCCATTAATTGTGTTTATTTTACATACAGTTATAAATTGTATAGAATATTATTTAATATATTAAAATAAAAGTTCTTAGTAAAATTAATAAATATTTGTAAATAACATGAAATACTTACTTCTTTTTGAAGTATTAAAATTCGTACGATCAAATAAATACATACAAAAACAACAAATCAAAGCAATGATGTAAATTAATTTAGAGCGGCAAAGCTCTTAAAAATATATTTTCTGTTAAAAGTAGGTACTTTATTGTACAAGAAAACTTAAGTAGGAACTTATTTTATGTTTTAACTTTTATTATATTTTCGATGATTTAATTCTGATATTTTAAATTAGGTTATATTATAATTCATTGTCAGTACAAATAATATGTATCGTTATCAAGTTAAATGGATTCAATAAAGAAAGTTCACTCAACATAAATTTTTTTTTTCAAAAGTTTTTATTCATAAATAAAAAATCATCGTTCTTGATGTTTAAAATTAAATAACTATTTAGCTTTAAGAATTATCTCCGAAAAATGTTTCAAATCTCATTAGAATCCATTCTTAATTTGTATGGGTATAATATTCTTGTTATCGATATTAAATAAATTACAAATAATCTCAGTAAAATAATACGACTTATAATTAAAATGGAAATAATTTTCTTTAAGTTTCAACTACTGCAAACAAAGTGAATGGGAAAAGTCATAGTTGTTCCCTCTCCAAACTGTTTCGTGTACATTGCCAACAGCTTAAAGGCCACATCTGGCTCACCAAACTACTCGCCAAACTCAGTCACTGTTTTATTCATCGCACTTATATATCACAGTAAAAAGTACTTCAGAAAAAGCTACAATGTACAATTTTTTATTTTGTCCCCCGTAATCGTTATCATTTATACAATATAGTTTCGGTATAGTATTATCGATTCGGCACGCTCGTCCTACACTAAAATTCCGCATAACTTGAGTAACTCGATGTGGGCAAAAACTAATTGTGTTCATGATTAATGTTCATTGAAACCGAGTACACTTAAAACCACCCTCTTGTATTTGAGGGAAACCTTATTCGCAGCATGTTCGTTTTCACTGAAGGATTTTTTTTTGTTAATTAACAACGAGAGCCGCGTTTCGATTGGACCGAATTAACGGCACTAGGCGTGATAGTTTATCACCTCGAGTGCCATCTGTAAGTGTAAAAACGCCACCGTTGTCAAGTACACGCCTCATAGATGAGTGTAATATACAATCGCAACCGGATACGTCTATTTTGTAATCGTCTTCCGATACCACTGTGATTTCTTGACGATTTTTAGGCTACTCGTATTCAGATCCAAGAGTGCATGTGAGTACATGGCTTTACAAAACTAACTCACAGTAACCACCATCCGGCAAATTTTACAGGAGAGCCAGTTAGTAAACATTTACAGGCCTTACATCGTCATAAATTTGTGCAGTTACACGTTGGTAAATCATTAAATACTCGTAATAATACAGATCAAAAAGAAAATAGAAACATTTTATTCAGCGTTTAAAGCTACCAAATTAGTACATCAAAAAAGTAGATTTTGATAAAAACGGAAGCATTGAGTATAGATATTATTTAAATTAGCAGCTATTGTAGTTAATCTTTTTTAGTTTTGTACAATGTAGGACTCTGTGTGACGCCTGAATACCGTACATTGCAGCGGTAACAGTTCAGTTTTCGAGCCACCACGACAACTCTTCACGGAAACGTATTTTTCTATGACACTAGGCATATTCGGATCAAGAGTTTCGACCGTTACAGTTACGAACTACCGAATGTTTGGAGTGATAAAATACCTTGTAGACTCATCGTTATCTAAGACTATTCTCTTGTACGGCGTCATCGGTTGTTGTCTTCAGATACACTCGCAGTTTGTTAAGTAAAATTACCGAAAAATGAAGCCGAGCTTTTAAGTTTAAAACCAGAATGAAAATATCCTACCAGCCGTTTTCCACGATTTCCAGGTCATTGGAAATCGGAAGAAAAATGTCCACCCGCACAGTACGTTGGCCCGTGAATTTTCAATCAGTAACCGTGTACTACTATAATACTCAATGCGTTCCTGGGTGAATATTTTCAGAATATCTGAGTTTACATCACTATTTTACTCCTCCAGTGTGTTTTGTTGTTCTTTGAAGCGATCTATATGCAAAGCCCGTTTAATGACGAAACTCAGTCATGTTATCGACGATTAAAGTATTGTTCACATAGTGTAAATACTCTTGATGTACGCATAAATTGTGTTTAATACAGTCTTATGTCGAAATATCTCCACAAAATCAGTTTTAAATTCCTATCACAACTGTTGTTAGACCACCATCGTCATCGTTCGTTGTAGAAGGAAACTTTTGTTCCGTATGAACGATGATATCTTTCAAAATATTAAGTTTTTATGGCGCGTGTGAATAACATTAAACTTTAAATATCTGTTTATATGACTGCAGACTTTACTCAGTTACAAGCTGACTTGAATCAGTCTATATTATATTATGATGATCGTTAAAAGGGCTGAATGTAGAGAAATACTTATAGATTTCTTTTTAACTGTTCAGGGTAATATTTGAATTCAAATGTAAAATAAAGTTTAAATTAGTTCTAATTTAACGATTGTATCACAATTAAGTACCTACATGATACTCGTATGTTTTCATATATAGTGATTTGTCGTTTGAATAACCTATTTAAATGCAAATCGCAATCTGTAAAAAAGCTCTCTGCGTCTTTGATTGCATACGAATCAAAATTCAAAAATCTAAATTGTTTTCTAGATGCTTTTTATTTTTATTAATTTTTATATTTTTTCCTGAATTTGGCTTAAGCATTTAGCATTCTGACCAATTAAACATGCCAGTGAAACTTGAATGCGTAAAAGACTAATTGTTAGTGATTTTCGCGTTCAATTAGAAAAAAAAATGCATCAATGTATCTCTCTAGAACAACTAGCAATTGATTTTAATGATGCAATGTTAAAGCAGAAGGATATGTTTTAATTATGTGTAGTGGATGTATACACAACTTAATTTTTGAATTGAGCATTCTGAACCGATTGATCAAATACCTTTGAGTATCCTAAGGGTTGTGAGTTGTTACAAACGTTTTATATTACTATTATTTAAGTACCGGAATGATTATATTTTATTTTCTCCGATTCAATAAATACTTACCTCAAGTAATTTGATAGTCGATTTTGATTTCTTAGATAATATATTAATAACTCAAATAGAACTCAAGTGAAAAACATTATTGTAAACTGGTAATTGATTATTTTATTGATTGTGTATTTATATCTGTGTTTTTTTAAATATTAATTGTATTATATTACATTAAATAAATATAGGACATATTACCTGTAGCCAGTACTGAAAGTAAATTTTACCGATACATGAAAATAATTGGACATGTGTACTTTTTCACACAGATTCGCAGATTTAACTCGATGTGATATCCCTAGAGCTATTTATACAGTTACAATTAATTATTCGCTGTAGTATTTTTATCAATCATTGCGCTGTTGTTTAAGTCACGTCATTCGTCTAGAAATAATTTTAGTGATTTTTTCCGGTATCTTTTTTATAGACTATTTTTCCACTTTCTAATTATTCATAAAAACATATATATACCTAATAATGTTTTGATACATAGTACATAATTACTTACAGAGACTAGTATATATTTAAGTAGGTTAATACTGAATAATTTAAGTTTTGAATTTGTGTTTACTTACAATTTATAAATACTACCAGAATTATTATATTTTTATGAATGTATATTTTTTTTAAATGGTTAACATACGAACTGTTTAGAAAAAATTATCGTAGTTTTTTTAAATGGTAACTATTGTATAATGACATATTTTGAGAATATAATAGTTTTTTTCAAAAGATTTTAGTACTTAAATGTGTGTTAATTTTTACTATGCCAATAGTTTAAATGATAATATAACATGCATAAATAAGTTTAGAAAGCTGAAAAATAAGCAGGGTCCTACAAAAATGTATTGCCACTATTTTGTTTCTCTAAATTGTACATATTCCAACTACTAAACTACCTAGTCTACTAGACCAATATACATTTTCAATGGGTTTTTATACCTATTATATTATATTTATAATAACAATCAATTATTTTATACATTATGCAGGATTAAATCACTCTTCGTAAATCGGCATGGGAAATTCTGTAAAAAAATATTTTTCATATGTACTTTACTTGTTATCATTTCAACACGTCGTTATGATTTACCGCCAAAAATTTCCCATAGTCTGGCAAAAAAGTTTGAAATGTCAATATTTCTTTTAACGCATAAACAATATAAATAATAAACGATTTCTATACGGTTCGATACAAAAGTTTAGACTCGAATAAGAACCGAAACAACCTATGAATTATTTATATGGTTTGTGAATATTATGATACGATGTATAGCAATTTATGAATAAGGATTTCAATTTGAAACACGTGTTAAATCGACCGTTATTAATTTTCTTATGTAATCAATCGCTATTGTATACGAAAATATTCAGTTCATTAGGCTGATGGGAGTTAATAGAATACAACATATATGTATACGTCATAATAATATATAGATATAAATAATCTTATAACACGGAAAGTGTTTAGGTAAACAATTAAGTATACAATTTGTATTAGCATTATTCTTGTTCTTTTTTTAAATTTTTTCTAGACATGTTACTTATGCATAAACACTTTCATATAATGTAATGCAGTTTACATATATTATTATACGAGTACGTACATTATACGTATATATACTGGTACGTGATTTCACTACTTCTTTTTAGACTAGAATAATTATTCTCGGTTTCTCAGTGGAGGTATAAATACATCATGTTTAATGACCCTATATCACGTTTTAAAGATCACCTTTTTTCAACGCGTTTTTCAGCATAATAAACACCAATTGTATCGAATAAAATGGAAGAGAAGTCTATTGTTTTGTACAAACTGCATTTCTGGTGGTTAAATTTCGAAGAGTACCTAAACATGAAACATCGTATTCTAGATACGATTATTTATATAACATATGCAACATCTTTATTGACAGATGATAGCTGAAGTGTAAAAACATGATACGCTACTAAAATGTAGTTGCTAGATACTAAACATTATTACCACCAGGGAAAATTAAAAAAAAAAATTAAAAAGCGGGCATGGCCAAAAGGGCACCAGATGAATTGATTCTCGATATTAGTTCATAATAATTTTAACGTTGGATAAGCTTCCGAATAAATACCTAATGCAATTGTTTCTTACTTACGAAACGAATATTTTTCAACCAAATATTTTCAAACATAACAATATTAATAATATGTATACGTATAAAATTACGAGTATATACGAAAACATACGTATAGTAACATAAAACTGTTTCTGATATCTGATTATTTTGTCATCAATGAGAATAGGTAACTAACTTTCAATTAAAAAAAATTACTAATCATTTGATTATTCATATAATGTCATTTCTTATTTAAGAACAATTTTAGATTCTGAGTGAAGCGAATGATTTCAAGGTTTTACAATGATGTTTATTATATTTTTTTTTTTCTGGAGACACTTTTTTCTCAATTTATATTTGTCCAATAGTTTCATCCAGCAACTTTATAGATCAGAAATTCAATTTAGATGGAACCTTGAGAGTTTATTCAGCATTCATCTCAATCATTTTTCAAGGCGAGGGGAAAAACCGCCTCAAATGGGCTAAAAACGGTGAAATTCGCCGTAAACGACGTTTTCATTAAATCGATTTTAGTAATTTCGTCATTACCTACTCCAAAAGTAATATTGCTAGAAACTTGAAATTTTCATCATATATTATTGACGTATCATCATATGTTTTAAAAAAAAATTTCAAAAAAATTTGACATTTTTCAAGCTAAAAATAGAACTTTTAAAATTCCGTGTTTTTTAAAAGTTTATCCCTAATTAAGTTTTAAATATTTGACAAAAACTTTTGAAAATTTAACGTGATTTATTCATACACTTCTCTTAATATTTAAAAAAAATTTCAAAAATCGTGTCTTTAGACTTTTTTTGATAACTGTTTAAGTAAATTGTGATACGATTTTTACGTGATAATCTGTTTTTACGTCAATTTTCTAATTAAACAATTTATTAAAAGAAATTGATTTATCCAAACATAATGAAACTTTGAATACAGATAGAACAAGATGTTTTAACTATTATTTATAAAAATTGTCTTTTTTGTCAAACATTAGATAATTAAAAATATTAAATTAAACTTTAGATAATTAAAAAAAAAAAAAATTCTAAATATTAGTCGAAAATTAATAAAGTATATGAACTGTATATTTTTAATATTTGATGAAAACTTCTGAAAATTTAAAATGACCTTACTCATATACTTTGCTAACGATACTTTAAAAAATTCCAAAATCGTGACAATGGATTTTGTTTTATAAGCGTTTAAGTGAATGATTTTACGATTATTATGTAATAAACTGTTTTCACGTCTATTTTCAATTTTAACAGTTTATTTGAAGAAATCTAAACGGTAAATTCTAATTCTGAAGCTTTGCTAAGAATCATTTAACTAAAGATATTATCTATCATTTCTTTAAAATTCAATACACCCATTCCCATTAACACGTCCGAGTAGTGAAGAATATCGCATGGGGTATTATGAAGTACGTACGGTTTTTTATTTTGTTAATCAATGACATTTATTAATTTGTATTCTATTTTTCTGCAAGTAAACATATTATTTTAATATATTATTATGAAAATATATTTAATTGTACAAATTGCATTTTATAGACTTGACTTGTGATTCCTCAAATTAAAAATTAAAAAGTTTAAATATTTTCATAATTCACGTGTTTATGATGGTGAAATATTATAGCAAGTGAACGTTGGCTAATCAAAGACATTTTTTCGGTTAGACTGAAAATAAATGATTGCATATGTTTTTTTAAGAGATATCACCAAGTAATGTTTCCCTTTATTCATATAAACGTATAGTATTTTCTATGTAAATATGTAAAAAAAATCGATATGATATCAATTATTTTAAAGATAGACATGGCATTTCATGGATAATTAAAGTATGTGATTTAACCCTAAGAATTACACAAATTTGAATTATTTTTATCTAAAATGTAATGCAACTATAAAAATTGGAATTTATTAAAAACAGGTGTTTAATTTATTTCATCAAAGACTTTTTTTTTTCAATTTTTATTATCATAAATGATAAATACCAATTATATGAAACATGATGAAAAAAAAAAATTCAGGAGTTTTGATTTTTAAATTTATATAATATGACCAATATTTTAAGATACGAGTATATAAGAATATGAAGTTTGAAATAGTGGAGTAGCAACAAATTTTTTGAAATACTCCTCCTTCTCTTTTCCACTACTCTTTGCTATAAAGCTTTACACAGTGAAACTTCAATATTACGAATTCTCAAGGGTAGTAAAGAAAAAAATGATGTTATTAAGAAATTCGTTAAATATAATTACGTATGCAGTGAAACTCCTTAATAGTTCCTAAACATAATTGGTTAAACCGAGTACGTTATTATTATATTTATAATTAGTCTCGAAAATGTTGCTTTATCTTTCAAACTAATGGTCCAATTGTACAAACTTAAATACGAGTATCCACATTTCCGAAAAAGAATTTTCTTTCATGGCATTTTCATTTAAATCGCAGTTACTATTTAGTATGACTTACAAAATTATATCAAAATGATAAACCGTATATTTTCATGAAAATGTAGTTTTATCTGTGCTTGAAATTATTGTAAAAAATTCAAAATTACCTATTTTCTACTATTTGATATACTAGCAATATAGTAAAGCTGGTAATCTAAAACGTTGTTGGATTTAAGAAAAAATACGAAGCGAATATTGGTATACAGTGTATTATTGTATGTACCTAATTCATTTTTAGAATATATAACCATATGCTCGATACTACATCATAACATGAATCGAAAACAAATGCTGATAAAAACAATCACAATTGTGTTATAGAAAAAGGTACGTTCACAATCATGTATCACACATTTTTGAAATCAATATTACGGGAGCCAACTAAATGGGAAAAAAATACCTACTTCTTGAAATTGGGAGCTAATTCAATTACTTTTGCTCAGACACGTTCTAAATTTAACTATTTGGTGATTATTAAATGTCTTTCAACCGTAGTTCTTGTTATTATAATATCTGTGAAGGAAAAGTTGCTTAGTAATTTTGTTTTTGTATGTATTGTAATCATCCACTTTTAAAGTGAAAAAAAACTGCGAAACATCGTTCGTCCAAAAAAAAAAAAAAATAATAATACACACCAAAAATGAAAACATCGTATATTTCGAACAAACACTAACCATAATTTATTTATAATTATTTTAGCCGTCAACTGCTTTAGTTTTAGTCGACATGTTCTTATAGGTATAAATGAGCTTTAAAATATATTTTTTATATGTTTTATCAAGTATAATATTTCAACACCACAATGGTGAAACAATGTACAATGTACATTGACATTGGTTTTTAACGAATTTTTTTACGTTTTTACTCTCGATCGAACTTTAACCGAGCTAGGCCACGGTTAAATGTATGATTAACTTTTGAACATGGTTTTTTTTTTTTAATTATTCTTCTGATTAAAAAAAAAAGTTTAACATCATTAAGAATTGTATTACAACTTGAAAAAGATTAAAATCAAATTAAAAAAAGGTAACTGCAGAACGATGTAATACAGCGATGACATGCAACTGACGGTCTATGTACCGCTAACGATTATACTACCTTTTTTTAAGACCAACAATTAGCGTTTCTTTTGGCAAATTTCATGAATATTTGATCAATTTAAATCTGAAACCATAGTCTGGCGATACCGTTCGCTATAAACACACGTTCGCGTTCATGTCCGCTCCGTTATCGGTTCCCGTAATTACTTCGAGTAGTTCGAGTCCGTCAAACGTGACGCCGCCTCGACTACCACAAACTAATAAACCAAAACGGCATTTGTCCTCGCCTTCTAGCCCATCACCACAAAATGAAAAGAAAATCAAGTCACATACATCACCAAATCGGGTCACTGACAAGGAGATTGAAAATAAGGTATTTCAACCAAATGATGACATAGTAGTTTGTGAGCAACTGTCTAAAACTAAAATCACACCTATGCCTATCCGAATATCAGCGATCCGCATAAATAACGTCACCAGCTTCTCAAAATTCAGTAAGAAAATAAAATCACTCACAGGCACCAACAATATTTCATTTAAGTCCACGCCATCATTTCTTATAATTCGGCCCAACAACCGCATAATCTAAAATTCAATATAATAATCGATTACTTAAATGAAACCGATGCTGAATATCACGCTTTTCGGCCACAATCCAATCGGCAATACAAAGCAGTAATCAGAAATCTGCACCACTCCACTATCATAACTGATATTACGAACACCCTGGCTGATATTGGACCCTCGATCACGCGCGTGGTTAATATTTCTGAAAACGTTGATCTGGACATTCCTTGGAAAATCGACCTATTTCAGGTATTGATTTTTATTTCAATAAAAGAAAAAAAAAAAGATATTGATTTTAGTTATTTAGTCACAACTTAAAAGTAATGTTACCAATAATATTAAATTATCACCATATTATAATAATATATGGTTGTGTAGTTAACAAAAATGTCTTGGAAAATGTAGTAATTTTTGGGCTGAAAATAGAACTTTGAAAAACTCCATTTTTCAAAAGTTAATTTACCATTAACTTTGTTACTTTTAGTATTAAGACATGAAAATGTAATGGAATCTTACTCATATACTAACCTAATGATACTGAACAAATTTAAAAAATCAATACTTAGGATTTATTTATTAACATTTAAGATAATTATTTTACGATTTTTGATTCATCGACTATTTTTAAACTTATTTTAAAATTTAAATGGTAATAAATAATAATTTATTGGTCCATTCAATTATTTTAAAACTTTTATTCTATATTAGAAAATGTATTTTCAATATTTTGGTAAAAAAAAATGTCTTCTATGCTAAGAAAAAAAAAATTAAATGGTTTTGATAAAAAAAATTAAAATATATACCGATCATTATACTAAAAATGGTTAAGGAAATATATGAATGGTATATTTTTTTCATTGAAGCTTTGCTCAAAATCGAAAGACATAATTTATCGGTTTTTTTTTTTTTTTAGATTCAATACACCTTTTTTTTCAAATATTTTTCTCTTTATTTTGAAATATTACGATCTATACATAGTTTGCACAATAAGTAGTAAGTATGAAAATAAAAAATTGGGAGTGAGTGATTGCGTAATAGGAAATCTCATAATTCAATACATCTATGTCTAAATTTTAATTCAAACACAGGTCCATCGGAAATTCCTCCAGTGACCTGGTAGCTCAATTCGTTGCTGTATATAACTATTGTTCATTAATAATATTAACTAATATGTGATAAATGTACGTGCTCGAAAATATGAGCGAATTCATTCACCCGATCAATAAGGTAAAACATATTTTTTTTTTTTTTTTTTTATTGATCTAAATTACAACTTCGGCTGGTATTTATTATTTACTATATATATCGATCATTGGTATTCTTTAAAAATAATGTAGTCGTAATAAACTATTATTTCATTTAGAGTATAATGTTTTACTTTCATCGAAATAAATACTTTCAACAATATTATCATCTAATTCAAAATTGTTGGAATCAACTTGATATAAAATATCAAAACGTTCTCGGCAGGTACTTCCATTGAAAGACATGCTGTACAATCATCGGTCAATTTTAATCGCATGAATGGGTATACATAATAAATCATATAAAAAGGTTCTGAAAGTAGTATGAATGATAAATTGACATTTATTCGAGGTCAAGAGATGTCGTTCACCAAGTAATAGAATTTATATATACATATATAAAACTGATATTTCATTATAGAAAATGATCTCGTCATAAATGATTGGTACTCTGAAAGTACTTAGACCTAAAACGTGTATCGACATCATGCAATGTAATTTTTTCCGTCAGAAGACGTCCTCTGAAAAACGAGGGGACCAGATGACAATGTCTCAGAGTGGATAAAATGACCAACAATTTAAATGTATCATAATATATGAATACTGGGGTGTGAAAGGTATAACGTTGTCATCATTATATTATTACGAGTTAGTCATTTGTGAAATTGGTATTGTGAAATATGTTTTGAAAAATAAAATAAAAGTTTAATGAATTAATTAATTCTAAGTTTTTATATTGTTTGAAATATTTCGAAATTCAATTATTTGACTTTCATGAAAATAATTGCATAATTTTATTGATGTGTATTTTTTGAAGTGCTAATTTAAAATTAAGTACCTAGGTATTTTAATAATTTGATAGTTTTATCCAGTGATCCTCAAACTGTGGGCTACGGCCTCTTTGGGGCCTCTATTATATTACTGAGGGATTGTAAAATTAATTTTAAAAGTCTTAAATAATAAAAAACAAACATTAATGATGTTTTTCATTACAGACATATGAAGCGAATAGCGCGTTGCTTTTTCAATATCACACCAAACATTGATTTGTCATGCAAAAGTATATCAAACCACCCATCAAATTCGTTTTTGAAACTGTTACAACAAATTTATCAAGTTATTAATATTTTATCATTATTTAAGAATACCTACCTGTTTCAAGTTCAACATTATTGTTAATATTTAATAATGTTTCATATAATGTAAGTATGTTAAAAAAACATGTATTTATTTAATCTACGATCTTAGTATAAATTAAACGACTCAGTTCTAGAATAAAGTTATGGAAAAATAATTCGTAACTTAAGCCGTAACAATTTCACAGGTTAGGTTAATTCAGGGGGCACATTATTATAAAGTCTGAGAAACGCTGATTTTACTTACTACAGTGATTCGTAAATTAGAATAGTTTCATTACCGTTATTAGCTATTCACGAAAAAATATTTGTTCATTAAATCATGTCTTTATTTACTTATGGTATGGTTTTATGGTAACAAATGCACAATTAAGGATTGAATCTCAAGAGGAACCATTTTTTTCAGATTTTCCATATTCTATACACATTTTTCGCTGTGAGTGGTTGTTGAAATATCAAAATATTTCATAATTTTTTTCAATTTGTTCGACACATTTACAGATAAGAAACACTCCATTATAATTTTGGTATTTTTCTCCCCAATTTTTCCATAAATAAATTTTTAGCACTCTAAATTTAACCATTTTTTTTTTTTTTTTTTTTTTTGTAACTAAATCATGGCTTTAACCAGTAGAACAAATATTACGAAGTTCGTAAATAATACATTTAAACAATTTGATAATCTAAAATCTAGATTGTATTACAGTATATTAAAGTTATACAAAATATTGTTTTTTTTTTAAATATACCAAATATGTCTTTGAATACATTACTTTTATCTCTATTTATTTTTTATACTTAATATATTTTAGAATTTAATTAAATTGTTTATAACTTTCAAAACATCTAATTAGTATAGTGTGCTTAGTTAAATACCATGTAAAACAAAATTGTGGTCTCTTTTATCTCTTTTGAGCTACCCACACTATTGTTGTTGCTTATTATTCGAAAGAAATCTAAGTGTATTTATATATACATTTATATATACATATTTAATACATTTATGTATTATACAATTATTGACTAAAAATATTTAAATGTAATTTAATTCATTTGTATTCTTAGATTATTTAGTTTTAAAATTGTTTTTAATTTAAATACATGTACCTATTAAAAATAATAACTAGGTAAAGAAAATTAGCATTTTATTTTTGAAATATGTCATGTATACAGTAACAAGTGAATGAAGTACAAATATGTTAATTTAAAAAATAATGAGGCAGAACAACTCGCGCTTATATCATTTTTAGCAAATATTGTTCATTTTAACACACTAATTTCATAAGACTAATTAAACAAAATTAATTAATAGGCGAATACAAGCTATACACAAATCATAATACAATATACATTAAAAATTTAAATACATATATTATAGTACCATTTGAAAAGTAAAATGTAATCGATTGTTAATGAGGGACATTTATTTTTTATTTTTCAGTTAATTAACTTCAGTTCAATAAATTAAATTTTTATAAATAAGAGTATAATATATGCATTCGATTCGGAGTGAAGCGAAGAATCTATAGATTTTACAATGATGTTTATTTCTTATTTCCGGAGACACTATTTTTGATAAACTGAACTCTGTCTAAATATTTCACACAGAATCTCTATAGACCGAAAATTGTATGTAGATGGTACTTTGAGGGATCATGTTTATTGTTTCCAGTGTTTTTTCTAAACGTGATAAAAAAATTACCGAAAAACCAAGTAAAAACGGTAAAATTTGACGCAAACGACTTTTTCATTAATTATAGCTTAGTTATTTATTCATAACTTCAAAATTAATCTTGTTAGAAACATGTTTTTATACTGAAGCTTTATTCGGAGTTTAAATAAATTATTTGTATTTTCTTTAAAATGTACACTCATCGCCATTTTCTTGTCCGTAGAGCAATGGATATTTTACCATTTAACGGTGCGTAGTATGACGTTATTGTTTATTATGTTTATTCATTTTAGGCCAAACTTTAAAATTGCGAATTTTGGTACGTTGTTTGTTTTTGAAACTAGGAAGAAAAACATTGACTATTACAGTTCGTCATAAACAGTAAGATATTGTATAATAAAGACATTCGAGTGTTTTTGTTTTGATCAGTTTGATCGTGCTAAATCACAGAACAATGCAAATTAACGCTGCATTGTCGTATTATAGCAAACGAAGAATTCGGAATACTCGACCGTTTTAATGGCACACGATCTGATTTCCACGCTGTATTATAATATCCTCGTTACCGCATCAGAAGTGAATATAGAGTCGATTCAAACGAAACACGGACGTATAGTTGTGGTTTCGGAGGCCCGTCAACGGAAGCCATTGACACATTATTACAATCATTAATATCATTTGTATCAGTGCTTCTCAACCATTTTTGTTATAGGGCCCCCTAAATTTAATGTAAAACTGTCAAGGCTCCCTTCCATGGATGTAAAAGCGTTTGAGTGTATTTGAACATATGACACACATCGGTCGTTCTTCCTTATTTACGCATGATGCAATAAAACTAAATTTTATATATTCTGAAATGCACTTGCGTTTTTTTTTTTTTTTTTGCAGGTAAAAATGCATTTTTTCTTTTGCTGGTTGTTGAACTAGAATTATCTGTTTCTGGAAATCTAATGTAACTAGTTGAAGTAGAAGTATCTGATTTTATATTTCAAGGCCCCCCCCCCCATCATATAGCCACGGCCCCCAGGTTGAGAAGCACTGATTCATATCATAACATATTATTAGATGCGTTGGATAATAATGCGACATGCATTAGTACGTCATCAGTAGGGCTAGGATTTAAATGACCCAAAAAACCTAAAAAAATTACGTTAAAATAAACTATAAATGTCCTAAAAAAATGACCTTCAAAATGCCCAAAAGATAAAAAATGATTTTAAGATATGAATAATAAAGTTTGAAGTTTGGACTTATCATGCACTATTATGTGACTACTACACATTGTACTCTCCGCATCACTGTCATTTAATTTAACGATTAAGATAACTCGTGGTATCGAAGATTATTCTCTATACTATCTCTATAATTGAAATATTGAATATGATATTATTTCTGTTACAAATTCAAAACTTTTATCGAGAACATCTAGTGTAAATGAAAATGTATAAAAAATATTATCTAGATTTCAAAAAAGTATAAAAAATGACCGAAAATTGAAAAAATGACCCTAAATCCATAAAAGTACAAAAACTGCAAAAATAAAAACTATATATTTGGACTTGTATATGACCAAAACACATTTTGTGCTTGAAAAGCTATGTCCTGTAAAGCCCCCGAAAAAATGCAAAATCCTATACTAGTCATCAGCCTAGTAGCCCTAGTCATCAGTAGACAAAAACTAATGTGAATCGCTTTGACAGAAATCACCGTTAAACTAATTTTTCTCCTCCCATGAATCATATTATCGTGGTTTTTTTATGTGATTTTATTTACGCGGTAAAATGTGTTCGGAAAAAAAATTACCTCAGCAGATATATGGGTTTAGACTCAACCTCTTCAACGAGTATAGGTGAATATTGGTATTAATGGTAAGAGTTTATACTTAAATGTCTCCTGGTTGGTTCGAAATGATAGATTTTAATACACCGACAAGTACAAATTGTATAAAGGGGTTATCGTTAGGATGAAAAGTCATACTTGCAATGAGATCGACGCGCGACAAAACCGACTGAATGACAGTCCAAACATGTGCAGACTTCAACGTATTCATCCCCACTATGTTTGAAATAAGTCTATTTTAAAATATGCTCGAGACAAAAAAATTATGTATTTGCTTTGCTGTGTGTAGTTAAATAATTTGTAATATGCTAAAATAAAAAAATTTAGTAATCTTACTATAAATTGTGTATGCCGTTTGATAAATTATTATTGTATCAAACAAATTATCTATGGTTACTTAAAACTTCAATGCATCTATCACCATAACATGATCTGGGAGAGAAAATTCGAAGGACAAGCTTCCACAACCATCATCTACCATCAATCTTATTTAATTTATAGTATAGTTTTGTACACTAGGTATAAAATATCAATATTAGTTCAAATAACATTTGCTTTTTTTATTTTTGACGCATGATTTTCTCTTTTTGTAGTTTTTTTTTTTGCAGATACGTTTAATTTTGAATTACAAATAGGCCGCGAATCACCTTGTTTTCAAAAAAAAAAAAAACGTAACGTAATTCTCTCCCATTTTTAAGAAAATTGGTCGTCCTATCGCCTAACGTCAATGAATGACCACGCAGTGACGTCGTGCTTCCGGAATATTGTTATTGGGTTGGATTTTCCCCGATGAAAAACGATATACAAATTAACTTTATGTATGTGCGTTAGTGTTAAAATAACCTAACGATTGTCGCGTTCGCCTTTGGCCAACATCTATTTCCGGGCCGGAGGAAAAACCCGAACCAAAGGTCGTATACTTGGCGATCCGCGCCAAGTGATAAAACGGATAGGGGTGGACGAAACGATAATAATAATAATAATAATAATATCATCGCCACCGTCGTCGCCGTCGCCCGTCCCGCGTGTAATAAAACGTCAATTAACCGCACACGGTCGTCGTTAAGTCGACTTTGTATAGTGCGCACTGCGTTCGGTGAAGGCGGTAGTGGCACAGTCCAGATTATTATTATTATTGTTTCGGGGGCGCGCACATGTGTCTTGTACAATACAAACTTTTGATAAATTGATATTATGTGCTGAGAGCGAGTGCGCGGCGCACAATAGCTGCAGGCGTGCTGGATTGAATTGTTTATTTACCGAAAATTGAAAAATCGCAATAATCAATTTCGTATTGTAATAAAAATAAAACACGGATAAATAAATATATATATACAAAAATGGCTCCATCTAGATAGTTTATTATGCATACCAGGTGTAAAACGATCGGACGAGTCTGAAAAATTTCAGATTTATAAATTATACTGGGTTAAATCACTGGTATTTTTTGTAAAGCTCTGTGTGATAATACGGCACACAAATAGTTTGGATTTAGCGAAATCGTCTAAATGTGTAAAAAAACTAAAAAATGAATACCCTAGAGTCTACACCAATGACTCTCGACCTTTTTATAGTCTAGCACCACATACACATTTTAAAATAAAGCATAATATGTAATTGAGTTTTCTTTTACGTACCACCAATGAGTTTTCCTTGTGCCTACCATTACTGGTACACTTACCACGAGTTGAGAAATTCTGCTACAGACAATATACGTAAAAAGTAGAGTCAAAATGTAAAATTCATATTAGGTTTGACGGATTCCACGCAACATTTTTTTCAATTTAAAAAAACTTGCGTTTGAAAACTGATTATTTAAAGTCGTTATCTCCATGCGTCTTCGAGATACAATCGATGATCGTTTTTGTCACGCTTTTTCGTATGCGAAAATACGCATGATAAAAGACGACACAAAAAAAAGCTGGTAAGTGAGATGATGGTGGTACAAGTTCGTCCTTCGTCCCTTCGGTCCTCGGACAAGATATTGGTGATGAATGTATTAAGAGTTTTAAAGAAATGATGACTCATTTCTTTAGTATAAAACGATTCTGAGCAAAGATTCAGTGTAATACAATATATTATTATTTGAATACTGTCTACGTATTTTACGGTTATTTGTATAATTTTTTAAATGCTTGGAAAAAAAATCTTGAGTCACGGTTATTGATATTTTTTCGGTATTGATAGTTTAGTATAAGAATAAACTTGTATTAAAATTTCAGAACTTTCTAACAAATACTCAATATTTCATTAGAAATAAACTTAAAAGAAATCAGACAATATCGTAAAAAATCGTATAATAATGTATTAAAGTGTGTGTAAAAAAAAAATCCTGAGTCACGATTTTCGAATTTTCGTTAGGATAATTAGGTAGGTATATGAGTAAGGTCATATTAAATTTTCAGAACTTTTTGTCAAATATTTAAAATTATATTACATAAAAACTTTCAAACAATTTGGTAAATTAAAAGTTCTATAGTTAAGTCAAAATTGCTATAATTGTTCGGAAAATGTTGTCCAATATAAAAAAGTATATATTTGATATTGGATAAAATGTTCAAGTTTCTAGCTTCAATTCTTTTTGATTTATGACTAAATACCTAAAATCTGAACAGTGAAAATCTCGTTTACGGCGAATTTTTACCGATTTTACCGTTTTTACTCAGTTTTTCGATCGTTATTCTTGATTACTGGAAAAACTATGGAGATTTTGGAAAAATGACCTCTTTAAAGTACCATCTCAGTTTAATTTCGAATCTTAAAAGTTGCTGGACAAAACTTTTGGACAAGGATTTCTATACGAAAAAGTGTTTATAGAAAAAAAAATAAAAAATAAACATCATTGTAAAACCATAAGATCCTTCGCTTCACTCAGAATCTAAAAGAAAGCACCATGATACATGTGAATGAATCAGCAGCGAAAGGTCTATAACACTTATCACATAAACCGTCGCACTAGATAGATTCGTATGGCCTTGTTTGCCACCAACGATGGATCTGGAGTTTGACTTTAATAGAGAGGAGACAAAATAAATTAATGGCATCATATGTTTCTTAAGATTTTTGTGCAACAACTATGTGCAAATAGTATACACACATTTAACATTTGTGTCTCACTCATTTAAACATAAAACAATGTAAATTTATTCTGTACTTGCGCGTCAACAAAAATTGAAGTAATTAAGTGATATTTATTAGAAATATAAGTTGCATTATTATAATTGATATATTAAAACAATCTTTGTGTATAATGTAAATTAATAACTCTTTTTTTCCAAAAACACAATTGAAATATTATGTGAAAACTCCAATAATAAATAACACGGGATTATCCGAATCATTCGGTGCATTTTTTGTGTCCAAAAAAATCATATAGTTTCTAGTAAAACATTTTTGATACTAGCAAACGAATAACGTGTTTCGTACTAAATGAACATCACAACCGTGTTCAGATACTTTCGATGAAGGTGGCTAATTTTTTTTTATCTTTCCATCAGAGCGAACACTATAAGGTCACACCAAAAGAGGCGCAAAACGTTAATGTATTTTTTTTAATGGGTCATGTTGTACGACCGAAGAATGAAAAAATTGTTTTACTTAATAATTCTGTGCACAACAAAATTATAATATACTAAATTATTACTGTTCGTCACGATTTTACACCACAACGAGAACTCAGTAACATAATTGGGACACAATATGCGTGCAACTGCGTTGATTACTTGAATACGACGCGGTGAAATTATAATAGTATTATGCGAGTCGTCCTTATGACCAAAGTTCCGGGTCCGGAATTTATCCACACGGAGAGAGGCGGGAAGAAGAGAGAAAAGAATTATCGCAAAATCGTTTGTCGAAACGATGGCCAAAAAAGAAGCTTATCATGCTTTATGCTAATTCGTGAATAATGGTAATTAAAATTCACTTTGATCTGATGGTGGGCCCGTGAAAGAGTCCTTCCCCGTATCCCCTTTCCTACTCATTGGATCTTCACTTAATAATGTTACGATTCGGGGTGGCTTCCAAAGTGTGTGGCACGAGTCTCGATTCATATAGGGTGGATGTTCAAATAACGATCAAATTCGGACACCACCGAGAGTCGATTGCAATTAGTCGATTGTAGTTTTGGAATGTAGAATGAAATAATATATTTTAGATAACCTAGATTTGGACCTATAGCATGACCCCAACATTTATCTTATGGGGAACTTTTTGTCTACTTTATGTTAATAATGTATTTGTATGTAACTAATGTGTTCCCTTATTTCTGAGTTTTATTACTGTTAACCATCTTTTAACTTTATACATGTTATATCTTTTTTTTTTTTGTATATATTATAATTGTTTCTGATGTTGCTCATAGACGCCATACGAAATAATAATTACCTAATTTACGCATTCAAGTATACATTACTTCGATAAAAAAATCACTATAAAACAACAAAGTGTCGTTGAAGAATTATGAGTAGTTTTTCTGAAACCTACGTTAACATTACGGTGGGATGGAGTGATTTTTGGGATGGTTCCGAATATTTGGACGTTCAAGATGTGACGTAATCACAAAAAGTTCTCAGTCTTTGATATAAATATAATTTTAACCCGTTATTTATTTATGTTCACTGTATAAATATGTGTATGATTTTGCCATATAGAGTTCGCTATTTTTCATCGAACCCATACAACGCACGTCCATACTTGACGGTTAGTAATAAATCACGAGATCTATTTAAACTCTACGTAAAAGTGCGCCTATGTGATACCATTTTTTTATTATTATATTATATTAGCAGCCAGGGGCGTCATTTTATGGGAGAGAGGTAGGAATTGGCCATTTTCTGATTTTTCAGGTAGTCTGGTAGCCGGTTGTTTTCATTCAGTCGTTTTTGAAAAAAAAAACAATTTTAAATATTTCTATTTTTATGAAATATTTTCATTTTTTTGAACGAAATATATAATATAAAAGTTAATAAATTAATATTGTGTATCTATTTGTATTTTTTTTTTATTTTGCTTCCTATACATGTTTTGCAAACAACGTGTTTTAAGTTAAATGATATTGGATAGTGGGTAATTGTATTATGATACAAATGTAAACGAGTGAATTTTTTATTTTATTTTTTTATATATATGTGCCAAGAAAACAAGTTTCCCTCTTATAGTGAAAACTGAAATGTCGCCACTGCCAGCAGTGATGTACCGTGTCAGACTGGTGCAAAAAGTACGGACGGATAGACGCGAAAACCACAGATTCTGCGCATTAAGCTACGTTTAGCGTTTAGCGACTAAGTTTGACGTACCGCGCGTGCTTAATATAATAACTCCAAGATTTGTTTCAATCGCTTAAGAAAATCGTATAAGACTTCTTGACATTAATTAAAGTCGTTTTACCACAGGGCGTATTTTTTGAACTATTTTGTATAACATACTTTTTAAGTACAACTGACAACACGCAAACTCATGAAAAGCATTGTCTCTTACATCCCCTAAATTAACTTAATTTATTTATTTATTTATTTATTTTTTTTTTTGAATATCCTTGAACAAAAATAAAATGTCTAGAAAAGTGTATAATTTTTACTTGAAAACTAATTTAAAGAACTGTGGATAGCTTATATTAGTTTTATTTAATTACAAATTATCATAGATCATATTATATAATACCAATCAACCTTTTATACAAATTTAATGGTGGTAGTCAAACAAATTTTTTTTTTCTAATTTGTATGTATTTGTGTTGATTAAAAACAATTTAAATTAACATATTAATCACATATAACTTGTAATAATCAAAATCTTTGTAATTTTTAATTTTTAATATGTTTAATTATCGATTAGTTAATATTACGGTCATAGATAAATGCATAACCGTGATTAACACTCGCGCGTCGTTAGTCTACAATGAAACATCGCACGTCGTTACCATATTTATTTCTCTTCTCACTACGTGTAAAATACTCTAATTTTTTCGTCAAAGTAATAACAGTTCACCACGTCTCACATCTCTACATCGACTCTGGACCGTCCCATTATCAAATTGGTAACCACTTTAATTAACTGGTTAAATATTCGATAGACTACACGGCGGCCGATCGGTCGGCCCGCTAATTACTCATTACGGAGTCAATTCAGTTCAAAAGTCTAGCATACAGAGTGAGCCAAATAAATCTCCAAAGTCTCAACCTACACCCGATTCTAGCTCTCCAACAAACCGTTTTGTGCAGAAATTAAGGAGATAACTAAATGCGAAAATTTCTCTTGCAAAAGCTCAATTAATGGTATCAAACTTTCCATGCAAACAGCTGAGTCATATCGCTCTGTTATCCGATTTCTTCGAGAAAATAACGCAGACTCTCATACGTTTCAATTAAAACAAGACAAAGCATATAGATTAGTGTTCAGAAACTTGCACCATACCACCCCAATAAATGTAATAAAAAAAGGATTAGAATCTTCAGACCATACTGCCAGAAACATCACTAATGTTCTTTAACGCACCACAAAATTGCCACTACTGATATTTTTTATCGACTTAGAGCCTGCTTTGAACAAAAAAAAATAGTATTTAAAATCTTATTCATACGCTACACCAAAATTAAAGTCGAAGAGCCTCGATTTAACCACCAAACTATTCACTGCCTTCGCTATCAAGGATTTAGGCATACCAAATCCTATCGCTATCACTCTCCAAAATGCGTCCGAAAAATCCAAAAATCTCCAAGCCTCCCTGCAAAATGCGCCCTCTGCAAAGACGACCACCCGGCCAACTACAGAGTACAGAGGATGCCCAATTCATAAAGAATTTCAGTCAACCTCCACAAACAATAAGAAAAACCTATAAATTTCCAAAAAAATCCTATTTCCAAAAATACTAATGTTAATTTAAATACTGTAAACACTACTTCAAACTTAACCACAGATTTGGAAAAAAACCTATGCCCAAGCAATCAATAATAACAATGAAAGCAAAAAAATAAACAGTCTAACATCCCTTCATCTTCCCACATATATCCTTTAACCCTCAAATTATCTTCCTTTCTTGATGATTTCTAAGCAATAATTAAACCTCTTATCTCTCTTTTATTCACAGTCATAAATAAACTTATTAGTAATGACAAATAAATCTCAAAACATTAGTCAACCGTTAGCATTATTACTTTGGAATGCAAACGGTCTAATACACCAAATAAATCAAATAAAATTATTCTTTTCACAATAAAATATACGTAGATGTTTTACTGATTAGTGAATCCCACTTAACAAATAATTCTTGGTTCAAATAGTTCCTAGTTACTTAACGTATCACTGACACCATCCTGATGGTACCACACATGCATGCTTAGCAATACTCATAAAATCAAACATCAAACATACAATCCTTCCAATTTACCAAACAAATTGAATACAAGTGATTAACATAGCCCTCACCTTAAATAACATACCCACCAGAATTTCCTCGGCCTACTTTCCACCTAAATACAAACTGAGCGCACTTGATCTTCGTCAATATTTTACTTGTCTAGGAAATACTTTTCTTGCAGGAGGTGATTTCATCTCTTAACATTCCTCATAGGGCTCTCGACTAATAAATACCAGGGTCGTTCCTTAAATAACTATATTGTAAACAATAAGCTAAAATTCATTTTCCCAAACAATTCGACATATTTGCCCACACATAACGACAGACCAGGGACTGGAACCGAACCGAAAAGAACCGGTTCTGGAACTCAAAAACTCCTAAAATATTATGAACTGGAACCGAATTTTTAAATTTTGAAATAACCGGAATCGAACCGGAACTACTTAAGATGAAAAATATCGGTTATCGTAAAAAATAAATAATAATGAAAAAATATTGAAAAAAAAAATTAAATTTTTAGTTTAATTCTTACTTTTATAATATCATATAATAAAATTAGGGAATACCCATTGATATAGCATCGATCGATTGATATAGAATAATTGTTTAAACTATCACAATATTAATTTATTATACAAGTAAGTGGTTTTAACTGATAAACATTGAAAAATTGTTTTCTTATTTATTGATATTAGTAAAATTAATGCATGAGTCACGATTTTGAAAATACTGCCTTAACTTATGTGTGTTTCTTGGCTTGCTTTTAACTTGAGCCAGGATTGATTTCGATATAGCAATGGAGTTAATGAATGTTATTTCGAATTATATATTATATAATTTCATACATATTATATGCCATATCTATTGCTCAGAGTCAAGGGCATAAACATTAAACATTATTATTAGTATATAGGAATGTATATATTATTTTCAGATATACATTTATTCATTCATGAATAAATTGGTATTTCTGTACCGTATTACCTACTCTGTTTGTAATTATGGCATATTTTATAATACCTTGGCAATTTAAGGATTATTTGCATTGACTTATGAATGGCTATATATATATATATATTGTGTATATATCGTTTTAATTTCTTGCTAATTAATCATCACAGTTTAACGTGGCTCTACCTAACTTATTGTATTTCAACTGACATTTTATATTTTACTATTAGGCCGATATGTAATGTGCAAAATAAAAATAAAATAAATTGTATATATTTTGTATACCTGATTCGTAGACAATAAACATGATGATGGAAATATCAATACTATTGATTGGTAACACATGTACAACTATTTTATGTACCTATCAAAAAATTAAACATGTCATACTATAACAATTTTTGTTTTTTTTTAATATTTGAAACCCTATAAAACCGGAACCCTAACCCTCACCCTTATTTTGAATTTTTCAAAACTGGAAACGAAACCGGAACCTTTAAATAAAACCATTGAGTATCGGAACCAGAACCATAACCGAAAAAAACTATAAGGTACCAATCCCTGTATCAGACTCTCAGACATCCTTGACTCTTTCATCACCTCCCTCCCAAATCACGTTACATTTCAAATGTATCATTCATTAGATCTCTTTTCAGACCATACTCCTATGATTCTAACATCCTACTCAACCAAATGTTATGCTACCTTAACACCAGGTAAAACTAACTGGACGAAATTCAACAATATTAGGTATAGAACATGATATCAACCTTAAAACATCATTCAAATCCCCGTCTGATATCGAATCAACCATTCAATTACTTACTTCTCTTATTCGAAAAGTAGCCCTTGACTCATCCACTATTATCAGCGATATCCAAAACACTTCTGAACCTAAACCACAACACATCTCCCAATTTATTTGTGAAAAACGACGAGCTCGCGCAAAATATAATTATCTAAAATTATTCAATTATAGTACAGCCATATGAGCACGTGATCGTATGTATACTCTGGGATATCGGATTGACGAGTGTATTTTTATAAATTACAATAGTGTAAAACGTATTTAAGAAATTTAGAATAATAGTACAAATTTAATTCGTTACATAGAAAGTTAGTTAAACTAAGTATCCATCTTAAATCAGCCAAAAAACACTTCAATTTTTTGCAGTACTCATGATTAATTTCGTATTATACCCAAAAATAGACCTTGAATCATAAAAAAAAAAAAAACGAAAAAAACATATTTTTAATATCGTGAGCGTTTGGAGCCCTACATTAGGCACACGCCGTAGTCTAGCCTGTAATGCACAAAAATATCCTAAAGTTGTTAAGGCGATAATAATGGTGAATTATCGTCGCTCCTAAGAGTTGAAACGTCATTAAACATTCGGTGTGCCGTAATACAGCCTCGATGACCTAATTGATAAAGTGACTAGTGAATAATATAACGGTTGTACTGCACAATACGCGCCGTAGTAATGTATACATACAACTGCGTTTCTAGACTTTTTGTTTCGCAGAGTTGTATAAACTATATTATAATATGTACTAGTATTACTGCTGTGTGTGCGTATATAGATATAGATAGAGATATAGATAGAGAGAGAGATAGAAAGAGAGAGAGAGCTTCGTATGCGAGCCTCTCTGAGGAAATTATTTAAATAAATACATCTCGACTGAGCGTATTACCCGTATGATATATATCTGTTTGGTGGCCGTGGTCTTGCAGTTTTCAACGTGCACCTCACGACGTTATCAGCTATATTAAAGGTTACTTCGAAACAATAATTATTGTTCTGGTATACAGTTTTTACAACATTAACCCAATCCCGTGTGGAGGCAATGAGTGTGATGCTCGGTGCGTTTCATTCGCAAACGTCTCCTGTGATAAAGAACAATGCGTATGAGGAACGTCGAAATATCGCGACGATAGTATTGGGCCCTACGAATCCGGGATTGAAACAAGTGTGCGTCGTGAGATAATCCATTACGACAACGTTTCCTTCTTGGATTTAGCACGCTTTACGCAAAACCGTCTCGCGTATAAAGTTTATAACTTTGGGTTCGACGAAACACGAAGAAATATAATATGAAATCGCAAAATTGTATAGCTGGCTAGCTGTATATCTTATCATATATATATATATATATGGATTTACCGTCAAAGATGAAATATACATTACGAGATAACAATAATATACACGTCATATACAGAGTGTAAGCTTAATGCATTCGAATCACTCGGCAACAATATGTGTGTATAGGCGCAATTAGGGAAGTGCAAAGGAAACTTGGGAACTATCAGACCCATAATTAGCAAACCCACCCGCCCGACTAAAATGCAAACTAAAATACTCAACATTTTACTCGAGAATTAAATTTTAATATTTTAAATTGAATTAATATTATCACTGTTCAAATTCATTATTTTAGCACTTATTTTATGTTACATTTGTGGAATAGATGAATAGCATGCCTCGATACAATATTCTATAGTGGTTTTCGGTAGAAAATAAAGATTGTTAGTATTTACGAAATTCAAAATGGTTTATTTTTCACTGATCAAAATGTCATCTTCAAAAATTCTCATCTTATAAATATTGTACGAATAATGGCAGAGATATATTTGTTATTCGTTTGTTTCATAGTTTTAATGTACAAATATTTTCGCATTGGTTGATATTTATTAAAACAAATTGTTTATGATGTTTATCCTTACATTTTAGAGAAGATCAATTATGCTAATTAAGACTTTTCGACATTTGTTTATTTAATGGTGTGTATTTGAGGGACACTTGAGGGAGTTTGATGTGAAACAATTTAATAATTATTGAAAAAATCAGGTGTTTTAGTATATTTTAATATTTTAATTTGAATACAAACTAATAGTTTTGATACTGTTTCACGTGTATGACCCCATTTTGTAAACCTCATAGTGGAGTGTGGAGTAGTGAACCATTCATCTGAACAATATTTTTCCATCGAGTTTTGATCAATTAAACTGAATGGCCATAATTTCAAACAAAAATGATTGAAAACAATTTTCCTGGTGTCAAGATTTATCATTGTTATCAAAATTTACTTTAGTAGTATAGAGGTACTGTTTCACGTAAAGGCCAATTCAAATCAAAATCAAAGACCGTACGCAAAAAAAAAAAAAAATTATTGCAATAGGCACATTAGAAACTTAAGGCTTTTCAAAATAATAATAGTTTTAAATGCCGATGTAATATTTTTCTGAACGAAGAGAATCTTAATTAATCTAGAAAACGCTTCTAAAAAATTAACTCATTGGAGTTGAATCTGTAGTTTGTATAACGTATTCATCAGATTTTTTTTTTTTTGTTTCATTTAAAATATAGATACAAGTGAATTTTACCACGGTTATTCTTATCCACGATTTTTTTCAGATTTTCGTTTTTTTCAAACGATAACTTCAATACAATTCAATGTAAAATATTTTTATTTAAAATTTCATAAAGTGTTGACGTATGGACCATTCATTATTCAAAATATTTAGATCTTGAAAGTTATAACCGTTGGAGAAATGATAATATGATCTTACGAGATGCCTCTGTTTTCCTTTTCTACCACGCTAAATTTTAAATATTTATAACAATTACTAGAAAATAGAAATAGACAACTTAAAATACCAAAAATTAAAAAAAAAAAAAATGAATTAACAAACATTTTTCGTTATATTGAGTCTTAAGTAGTGGATGGCTTTTATTAAAATTGATAATTATGTAGATGAAAAATAGTAAAATTGGGTTTTTCAGAAAAATATTGTTTTATTTTTAATCTTAAGTACATGAAAAAATAAAATACAATGTGTGTATTGTATAGTTTTAAATTGCAATCCTCATGAAAAACTCTGTGGTTCGTATACATAGATACTTTACTTTGGAGTGGTCATCTTCGATCATTTCCGGTAGTTTTCGAGACAATCGCAAATACATTAGGCAGAACGGATGGAATGGAGTTTTCAACTTGACTGTGGCTGTTTTTCGGTAAATCTTTGTGCCGAATATTTTAGGTCCGAATATTTCCTTGAGGAAATGATTTACATTTTCTAGCCGTTTGTTTCACAAGTTTATTACATAAACAACATATTCATATATTTAATATTTTAATTTAAAAATGTTACGAATAAAACTTTATTCTCTCTTAGTCAATTTCATTGAAATATCAAATCGACAACACCATTTTACATTTAACTCCACGCTTTGTTCAATTATTTTACTACGCTAAAATACTTGTTTCCCGGGCTTGAATTTATATTTTCACCCGATAATATTTATAGTTGGTATAAATAAAGTATTAGAATCGCTGTCAGAATACCAAAGAGACTATACATTTTTTCAATTTTAAAAATTGCATAAATTACATAAATATTTAATACAAACGCACAATATGTCACATTATGCCAAGAACATCACGTTTGTGATGTCAAATTCTTCGAATTATCCGTATCAAAATACAGAATTATATATAAAACTGACGATAATAGTTTTTACATTAGACAGATTGTTAAATTATTTGTTTGCGTCGCAAAGAAAAATAAACGTTTAGTGTTATCGTGTTTATTTATTTATTTATTTTAATTTATTTTCCTCCTAAAGGATGATAACGCCCGTAGGGCAAACAGTACAGATTATAATAATAGAATATATGGTTTAAAATAATAGACAGTAAATAATCTTATTTATAGAATGATTACATAACTTAAATAGCAAGTACAATACCAGTTTGATATAAAAAAAAAAAAAAAGAAAAAATATGTATAAGATATTATGAATAAAAGACATTACAACATAATGACCATAATCATGTTGAAGAATCATGATAAAAATCAAAATTATTAATTTTATTGCATAAATTCAACATTAGGTTTACCGGCGAGTTTCTACTATAATTCTGTGTACGAGTTGGTATATAAAACATAGGATAAGAACTAAAGAACGGAGAGATACTTGAGAAACGTTTATAGGTATTAAATATAAAATTTCTAGACAAACAACTTTATTATTTAGACCATTACAAATCCATTTAACATCAAGATAATTTCTTCTTGATAACAAGGAGGCATTTTTAGATTTTCAAGCAACTGATAATGTCTAAATTCATTATTTTCCATCTTGTAAGAAATTATCTTTAAAAAAACGATGTTGGATGTATTCTATCTTATTTATATCGTTTAATACATATGATGACCAAATAATAGAACCATATTCCAAGATTGACCATACAAGTGCAATATATAAAGTTTTTAAACATGTAATATTATGAAAATCATTTCGTCTAAAAAAGCCTAATGTACTTCATGCTTTGTTACATATATATGTGATATGTTTCGAAAAGGATAAATCACTAGATAGAAAAACACCTAGGTCTTTAACATGGTTTACTGAAATAAGATTACATCAGTTAATTACAAATTGGTTGTGAAAATAAAATTTAGTTCTAGTAAACGTTATTTGTAATCATTTATTCTCATTTATTAGTAATTTATTTCTAGTTGACCATTAATAAAATTGATCTAAATCATATTGTAACTTATGATAATCTCTATGTGATTGAATTTGAGCATATACCTTCAAATCATCGGCAAATAATAAAAACTTACAATGATTAAATGGGTACTTTACAAAGGTCATTAATAAATATTATGAAAGAAGGAGGAGATTAGAAGAGGAGATAAATGCCCTCATTGTGGAACTCCAGATGTTACATAAATAATAGAAGAAGTTGATTTTTCTATTTTAATTATTTGTTTCCTACCCATAAGGTACGAAAAAAAACAGTTTATCATTGGATTTCCTACTCCTAAAGCACTTAATTTATTAATCAATATTAAATGGTCAACACTATCAAAATTCAAAAGCTTTTTTTAAGTCAGTGTATATTTCATCTACATGACCACCTTTGGACACTACAGACATTAATTCTGTGTAATAAACTAAGAAATTTGTTATTGTTAACTTAGAAGATCTAAATCTATGTTGATTGTCAACAAGAATAGGACTTAAAGAGTAAGTATGTTTAGGCTCTAATAATTTATCAAAGAATTTAGGTAATACACTTAATTTCGGAATTTTCCAAAAAGTAGGAAAAGTACCTGATGATAAAGAAAGAAATTAGGAAATGAATTTAGTACGTTAAAGAATAACAACAGTTTCTAAAAAAAATCTAAGTCACTAGGTCAGGAACAACAGTAGTGTTTACACGTAATCTTAATAGGCCTTCAAATACTTCAGACATCATACGAGTACAATTATTAAGATGTGTACTTTCTGACTCGAGGCTGTTTGGAGATACGTTCATATTATAACAAAGAAATGAATAAAGTGATCCAAAATATTAACCAAACATATTTACTTTATCAATCAGGTTATCAGAACAAGAATTACCTAACTCTTATATAGTAGGTAAGCGATTTATCATTTTAGTCGTTTCATTGATCCGTAGTGGTTCGTATCGTTGCGTCGCAGCAGTGGGGAGGACAGTGGTGTCAGCTGACAGTGACCAGCTAATGCGTGGCGCGTGTGGCTGTTACTATTCCGTTTTCACATTACGTACAGGAATTGTCGTGAATTTCGGTTATGTTCTCGTAAATTTCAACAGAATCATTCCTTAAAGTGTTGTCGAAAGTTTCATGATTTCGCGTGTTTTCGGTCGGCGTAGATGACACTGAATCTTCGTTTCAACGAACGGGCTCGAGTCTCGTTCTCTTTTCTTTTGGCGCTCAGTGGTGTGTGATCACCTACCGTGCTTTTCGCGTCTATCGCAGCTAAAAAATCACGTTTGCGTTATATTGTGACTTCATCTGTACGGTAATTATCGTTTGAGCATTTTATTGCCTATAACCATCATATTTTTTTAGTGTGGTCAATTGGGTACCAGCAGAAAGTTGTGAGTCTGTCTTAGATTTTCGTGTACGTCGTACTAGCGATCCGTGTAATTTGAGTCGTACGTCGGTGACTGTTGCTAAGTTGTTGTACGTACGTGGAGCTTTACGTCTTAATTGGTATAGTACCCCTGTTTGGTCGCGTAGTGATGAAATCCACCCCCTGACACAGTCATACGTTCTGTGGGTATTGGTCGACCAAGTGAGTTAAAGTGTGTCATTAAGTTATTGAGTTGCTATTAAGTTATACGGAAAACGGGCCTATTATTATTATTATTATTATGATTAAATGAGGAACACAAATTGACTTAGTATATATACTTTTTATTATACGTTGTTGAGGCTATTTTATTATAATTCTATTAAAATTTTAAAGTAGCAACATTATTATTGTTAATACATTTAATGTAATTTAATGAATGTTTTTAGAAATTTTAGGAATTTAACAAATTTCAATTTTGATTCAGCGGGAACGAATAAAATGTTACTGAAAAATATTTCATTAAAAAATTATTTAAATAAAATGTATACGTAAATAAATGAAAATAAAAATTAATTAACAAACAATTTAATAATACTAGTGAAATAGTGTTTATTATAATTGATAAATTATTAGATGTTTCATTCATAATAGTTCTCATAATTTTAACTTAATATTTAATTTGTTATAAATTTTAATATTTAATCCAAACAAATTCTACATACGAGTACATGGTTATACACTCATAACTTGTTTTAAAGTTGAAATAAAATATATTTTTCTTGTTTATTTCCTTGTATTTTTAGAATCCAAATCATTAGATAAGTTATAATAAATTATAAAATAGTAATTCCAGTATACCACCAAGAAATCTTGTGTTTGGAAATATTATTTACAAATTAGAAGACATTTTAATTATTGAGGTATTAATATATTGTATATTCCTTACTCACAAAAATCAATCAAAAATTTAAATTTAAAAGACAAATTGTTTATAAATTAAATTTCTTTATGTTTTTTTGCATTGTCTTACAAATGATGTATTTATTTATTTTTTGTGTGTATTTGATTTAATTATACTTGATTTATCAAATTAAAACGGGAATATTTTTCTAAAATGTTTAATTAGAAACGCATTTCAGAAGTTCATCAATGTAAAAAATACAATATATTACTGTCAATAGCAGTTGTACTGTGTACACATTATTTAATTATATTATAGAAATATACATGTTATAAAGAATTTTAATTTGGAAAATATAAACTACTCGTTTTACTCGGTATGATCTTGCAATAAGAAATATGCGTATTAATAACACCGATATATTTGATATTTAGAAAAAAAACAACTATGTTTAGTTAATGTCAAGTAATTAGTTTGGAAAACGTCGTTTCGTGTTCATGTTTATTGGACGTAATTGACAGATATTATTGACTTGGTATTATAATCGAAACAATTAATGACCTTATGCAATAATAGTTTATAATAAAAATTAATAGTTTTTGTTTGACCACAAAACACAGTGCACAATATATTAAGTTTTTAAAAATTCTACACCAGTTTTTGATTTATGGAGAAAAACTTTTGTAAAAACACATTACTTACCAATGGATTATATAACTGCTCTAAACGAGATTAAATTACGAACTGACCTAAAACTATAGTTCAAATATATTTCCAACTTGTTTTACTTCAATGAACCGCGGAACCGTAAATTATAATTGTCCGTATCAAAATGGAAAAGGACTTAAACAAGATATATTTACAACAAATGTTATTTTTCAAATATATTATTACTCACCACGTTCATTTATTGAATCAAGGTTTTTTTTTTTTTATTTGTTTAAGAATCATAAATCTGAAAGCGGCCGATATAACCAATTTGTTTTCACTACGTTTGTATTTATTGATTTATTTGAATTAAACTTGACAGATCAATTCTAGGAATTTGTGGGTGATATGTATTCCTCATTACAGGCTTTATTGAGAGGTTTCGAGGGTTCCTTAGCTATTTTGAAAATATGTTTTGAATAAGTAAGAGTATAGTTTTACTGTCAATGCAAATACTGTAATTTGATATACAACAATTAGAAATATAGCAGTGTAGTCACATGACTTGTTTTAGAAAAAAAGTCCTTTGATAATATTCCTTGATTGATTATATAAATTAGTTAATATAGTTAGGTACCTACTAGATACACATGTTTATCCACGAAGGTATAGTGTAATACACTACTATGCTGTATATTATTCCAAACAACGCAAGTTGAAAAAGTAGATGATTTGTAGCGTTATCTGTGAAAAATCTAAGAAGCTACGAATGGTTCAGCTTGTCGAAATTAGCTACCCTTAAATTATCACTTTAATGACACTCATGCCGATTGTTTTCAGAATGTCTATTGTCTAGAACAGTGGTTTTCAAACTTTTTTTGACCACGGCACACTTCGCCCTTCACAAAATTTCCGTGGCACACTATGACCTCTAATTTTAATACAGTGAAACCTCTGAATTCCGGACACTCTCGGTAGCCGGAATATTGTCCGTTATTTAGAGGTGTCCGCTGTTTAGAGGGAAAAACAAAGCAAGAGAATGTGTTCCTATCCACATAAAAACGTCCGCTAATCGGAGGCGTCCGGTATTCAGAGGTGTCCGTTAAGGGAGTTTTCACTGTATTCTCAAAAATTATATTACCGATACATTTTGTTAGGGTGCAATTATCATGTGACATAACTTATCTTAATCGCTTTCTTACTGCAAACCTTCGATTTATCAGTATACGCTTAAATATTGCGGGTTCACGACAGTCTCATGATGTGTGTCAACATAGTGCGGTTTGATTAGTTTCGCTACACATGTTTAAATACAGTATATTATAACGCACTATACTGATTAATCTATAGATGGCAAACAATACTTATTGCCACATATTTGACGAAATCCGCAGTGATTCGATTTAATCCCTTTCCAAATGACGCTCATGTGCATTAAACATGCATAATTCTCCAGGAAAAATGTTCTTACCGTTAAATTAATACTCAAGCGATGCCCTTGTACTTCATAGTGTGTTATGTTTAGAAGTTGAAAAGAAGAAAAGTGTTATTTATTATAGGCGTCTTTGCCAAGTTTTAATATGTCATCTAAGACGTGGGATTTTCACATTTTGTCACGAAAAGAGAAAAACACTTTAAAACGTACCTACGTGTATAGATATATAATAGGCACCATTGTCTAGTACAGATATACAGGTACTGTTGTTGAGTATATTTACACGTTTGTTTTTAAAGTTCAATAAATTCTATTCATCACGGGTCATATATTTCTCATGGGATGGCATGATTTGTTATGTGTGCGTCAGTGTCGATTCTAAAAGTTTTTCATCAATATAATATCTTCGGGTTACATATGTTTGCCTCGTTATGCAAATAACATAGGTGTAAAATAAAAACGTGTACCCCTACCATTTGTTATGACGTATAATATAATCATTTATAAATATTCGAATAATTGTGAAACAGAAAATACGTAAATAAGATATTATTAACATTTTTAAACAACAACACTGAAAAATAAAATCTCAATTTTCAAGTCTGGATACCAAGGTGTGTTGAATGATAATAAATATCGTACGATGTGAAAAAAAAAAAATGTTATCAGGTATTTTGTGTACAATTCGATGTATTTATTTTCTCACATTAAAATTATGTTTACTCAATACGATTTATACAATCTGTTTAAATAATAGTATGGTTGTGCAATAAGTACAAGTGAACACGCGAGTAGATTAAATTGAATTGGGAATGCGGAAAAGAAGAAACGACCCAACGTTATAGTCCACACAACGCATTTTTTTCTATCTAAGAGCAAAGAAGGAATTATTTCAAATGATCTTTATACCTGTTGTCGTTATTAACGCCTGTTAATTATATAAGGAATATTCCGTAAAGAAACAGCTATTAACTGAAGATTTTGTTCACAGGTGAGCGTTTGCGAAGTATTTACACATAAGTGTAGTATGCAAGTTTGACAGTTTTACTAATGCTTCACAATTTAAGATCTCTGCGTGTCATTTTATTAAATACGGAAAATACGGAGCTTTTAATATTGTTTTTGGCATTTTTAACTGGGCGCGATTTGAATTTATTATTTTTGTGATAGTGTGTATAATTAGTTTAGAAAAACGATATCCAAGGCTTGATTGCTATCGATGTGTTAAGCGTATACATATTATAAATATATATATACATTTTACAATTAAAACCCAAAATCATCAAAACTAATAATCACAAACTCCTTTCGCTAAAACTAGTTAAAACTAATTTTTTTAGTAGGACTAGTCGTGTCTTAAACGTATTAGTGAAAAATAGAATTACCTCGTGAAAGTTGATTTATAAAAATAATTTTTACATAATTTGTTAAAAATAGTTTCGATTAGGGAACAATAGAAATGATTACCTTTCTGTTATAATAAATATGAGAATCCATTCAAAATCGGAGCAGAAAAATCTAACACAATATTTATTAATTTATGTGAACTTCTGTGGCATTTTAATTAGGCACATTTTTCCAAACAAATGAATGCTCGAAACTTATAGTTATCATTTTTCTTTTATTAACATATTATCACTATTATTATTACATATAAACGATATTGAAGTTATCTTAATTGATTTAATAGCCAGCCAATTTATTATGATCACCTTAATATTTTTATTTATTTATTATTATATTATTAATATTATTATTATTTATTATTATATATTTATTATTATTATTATTATTTTATTTTTAAATTATTTTTTTATTTATTTATTTTTATTCATTTATTTATTTATTTATTTTTTTGTTTATGATCACCTTGATATTTTTGTCTCCTACATTTCAGTCAATACTAATTTTGATGAATTTCGGGCTTAAACTATAAAATAAATATACATTTTTTTGTTTTTTTCTTATAATAGTGTGAGTTCTGACCTGTAGTAGAACTAAAGTATACAGTATTTGATTTAGATCAGTTTTTTTAGCAGTACCCTATAATTGAATCCCATTTATGAATCCCTATTTTTTTTTCATTTGGCGATTCACATATATTTACTTCAATAAATATTTTTGATTTTATCGAAAAATACTCCTTACGATGACGTGCATTAAAATTTATAATATTTAATATTCGCATTAAAACAGTGATGTACAAAATATCCAATTTATAGGAATTGCAATTTCGTAACATTTGTATCAATTAATTAAATCAGACATTATCATAATCCATGTGTATGTTATTCACCTTCCTACGTGTAATTGAATTTGTACGTATAATAATACGAGTAATTATCATACTCACAAAAAAAGGTAAAAGTAGGCACGTTTATAGAATTAATTTTCCAAAAGGAAGGGGAGATTAAAGGTAAAACATTTTTTAATATGTGAATAAAACATATATATATATATATATATATATATATATATATAAAGGTACATTTATATTTGCTCAGTTAATCATTTCGAGGCAAGAGAGTTGAATCCTTAAAACTACTCTTCTGTATGAAGTCCCTGGGTAAAATCCGTTTTTCAAACGTATTCGCTAGATATTCTTAGTAGAGATATAATATCACAATACGTATTATTGGCAAAAATAAGCGATAGTGGCATCGGAAAACGTGCTTTTTTACGAAATATCATATAAATACAATATTTAATTCTCGTTCTGTCACATTTCGTCACTCGTTAAAATAAACGCCGATACACAAACGTCACGAGACACTGGCATGGCGTTTTAAATACTTGTGTCGTTGTAGTGTACCACGCCGTGTGCGCACAACGTAATTAAAATTTTCAAAAGAATGCACACGTGGAACGGGAATATCCCCCTATCCGTCCCGGGCTGGTTCGCGTAACCGACTTTAATCCAATCTATGTACGTATACTTAAATACGAACCCGTTACGTACGGTGGTTAAGACACGCCGTTTTCTCGTGAAATACTGTTTGAATTAAAATTATCGTCTCGTCTTGCGTCGCCCCAACTATCGGGTTTAACTTTTATACAAAATCGTACGTCCTGCGGCGGCGGTAAGAGGCGCGAATTTCGGTCTGACGTGCGTGTATTATTATTGTTATTATTATTCGTACGTTCATTCGAACTGGGACTCGAATTACATCTCAAAATACATACGGACGTACCCATTGTAAAAGTTGGAAAAGTACAATTAACAAACGTATTTATCGACTTGACGTCTCTTCCTGTGTGTGCGTGCATGCGTGCGTGAGTGTGTGTGTTTGTGTGAGTGTGTATGTGTGTGTGTGTGTGTGTGTGTGTGTGTGTGTGTGTGTGTGTGTGTGTGTGTGTGTGTGTGAGTAAATAACTACACCAATAGTATTTTACGTGGATAAAATAAAAACTTGGATATTATAAATTAGGATTTCTGAATATTGACATCATCTTCAAAATTTTCAATGTAAAATGATTATTTAGGTAGGTATATATTTCATATCACAAGTATATTGAACAAAATAACTAATAAAGCTATAATATGATATTATTATTTGTCAAATAATATTTTACAAATACTATGCACGATGGTAGGTTGAGTATTAGGTAGTATGCACTATCTAATCAATATAAACTATATTAATTTCCTTATTTTATTTTAAAGAAAAAATCAGCTAAAAATATAGTAACTGAAAAGGCTTATATAGCTATTTTCAAATGAATTATAAATTTATATATAAACCTACTTTTAGATTCTGAGTGAAGCAAAGGATCTTATGGTTTTACAATGTTGTTTATTTTTATTTTTATTTCTTAATTTTTATTTTTTTTTGCTGAAAACACTTTTTGCTCAACTTAACTTTGTCTAAAAGTTTCATCCAGCAACTCTTTAGATCGAAAATTCGATGTGGATGGTATATAGAGGGTTTATCAAGCTCTTATCTCTTAATATTTTTCCCAGGTGACCAAAAAACAGCATTAAATGAACCAAAAACAAAAAAAGACACTTTTATTAAATCGACTTAAGTAATTTCGGCATAACTCTAAAATTAATGTTGCTAAAAATTCGAAATGTTCATCATGATTATATTAATGACGTATTACTACATACTTAAAAATAGTTTCAAAAAATTTGACAAATTGGCTAAAAATAGAACATTGAAAATACCTTGTTTTATGAATGTTTATCCCTAATACAGTTTTGAATATTTGGCAAAGCTTTTGAAAATTGAATATGACTTTACTCATACACGTATATAATGATTCTGAAAAATTTCGATAATCTTGATTCGATTTGTTTTTTTTTTTTTTTAATAAGCGTAACTGTGAATTATTATACGATTATTACATAATAAACTATTTTCACGTATATTTTGAACTTGAAAGATTTATTAAAAGTAATTGTTTCATCCGAACGGTATATTTTAATTCTGCAATTTTGCTCAGAATCGTTTAACTTTAACTGAAGAAATAATCTATCATTTCTTTAAAATTCAATAAAACCATCCCATTTAACTCGTCCGGGAAGCAAAAAGTATCTCATGGAGCAAAGTACTTATTTTTTTATATTATTTATATTTATATTATTTATGTTTTGTATATTATAAAAACTCAAATCAAAAGTGTGCGTTGTAGGCATGTTTGAATATTTTGATATCTTGACTCGCATGTACCATGTTAAGACTAAATTGTATTTTTTGAAAAAACTTATACTTAGATAATAATACACACCGTAATCAGGTACAAGCATAATACATATGTTTAATTATATGTGAATACATAATTTTAAATATTCAATGTGTATACATATTTAAATTATAGACATATATGAACATCATGATTGGGTTTTCAAAATTTTTGTCACGAAGTGAGTGTAATAGCTACAATCGCCCTTACCTCGTCTAAAAATCGATAATAATTTATTTACCTATTAAAAAAATACAGATTACATGACGCGAATTTCATAAAAAAATACACATATATAAAAGCTTAGATGCGAAACGATTTATCGACTGCAACGTTTCGGTTGACCAAATATTCCACCACGGCTCTATTTTGTCAAAATGTATTTGACCATTTCACGTTTAACACATGACACGTGATAGATAACGCACGCTTGTGTGCAAAGACAGAATACGTACGCTTGTGTAGTTGGTGAGTGTGTGTGTGTGTGTGTGTGTGTGTGTGTGTGTGTGTGTGTGTGTGTGTGTGTGCGTATGTGTGTTTGTGTAATTTTTTAATGTGTTTTTCCTACCGTTGCCGTCTGGCACAACACGCATCGTATAATGTCAACGAGAATTTATACTTGTCACAATACGTTTTTTTCGGCTCTACCGGTTTTCGCAGCGAATTGCCCGTATATTATTGTAGTTTCAATCGTAATATCACTATTGTATAATATACACATAACAATATTATGCTGCACCGTCGCGGACGAATACGTTTCCGCTAAAATGCACTTCACCGGGCTCGCCTTTGCCGTCCCGAATGCTATTATTTTCCAACAAAAAGGTTAGAATAAGGAGAACGAAAATACATGACCGTCCACGCAACAAACGTTCCGAAAAGAGTCATATCATAAAATGACCACAGGCCATGCTGCGAGAGCACCCGTGACTACTTTGAATAACCTGCATGGTATGCCTATAAGGACAAATGGTGTTTTTTGTATTTTATAAAAATAAACAAATAAAAATGTAATACAACTTTTTGTAAGTCGCATAGATTATTCAATTACACATACACATTGACGTTCCTTTCTGTTAACTTTCATTGTCTTTTAACTAATATTCTCGATCAATTCAACTTTGTATGTTTTATTAAATTATCACAATTGATCTGCTTTTTATCATAATTTACCGATTATGCTATGGTTATTACCCATTTGTCGCCGACAGACTAATATTATTCAACTTCGTCATTCAAAGTTAATCTTCAATTGCCAACATAAAAATTCTGAAATCGGCGATAACGTCATAGTCATTTTAATCACTTAAAACAATCAAAAGTTAAAACATTTAAACTTTCTCAGGTTCAATAAGTCTATATTATAGGTTTCGTATTTTACGATTTATTCATAATATTGCTTTAAAAGTTTAGAGGTAAATAATTTATGATTTGTATTATAAGTGTCATCAGAAAGTATAGAAAATACTGTACGTCAATTTTTTTAGATTCGATACCTAAGTTTTAAATGTCAGTGAAATGAAAATAAATTATTATCTATTTGATGATACCAAAAATCATTAAAATAAAAATTACTTCTTCAATATAATTACTAGTATAGTAATAAAATCATTGTAAATTATAATACTTAAAATTTTCTGTTTTTCCATTCAAAATGACTATTTATTCGTTGTGAAATTATATAAATAGTTAATCTTTTTGAGTAGGCACCTCTAAGTTGTGACGAAATAATATCATATAGATTATGGTTATTTAGATTCTGATACAATTTTTGGATTCATAAAATTGTAATGTGCATAGTATATAACAGGGGTGGCCACAACGAGGCTCGCGAGCCGCATGTGGCTCTTAAATCAATTTCGTGCGGCTCTTGAACCAAACTTAGACTAAAATTAATAAATATATAATTTCATTAGAACCGTAAGATAGTGTTTTTATTGCCGTCGGTTTTGTTATCATTTCAGTTTTCGTTTTCATAACAAGTTAAGGCTTTTTACAAAAGACCTTCAGACTAAAACATTTGCTCACTTCAAATGATGTTTGAAGAAAATTAGTGAAAGCCTTCCCGACATTCCGGTGAAAACTGAAGAATACTTGGATAAGATATCAGGTTTTTCTGAAGAAATCAATCGCAGATTTAATGACTTGAGATCACTTAAACCTTCATTTTCATTCCTGAAAAATCAATTTGCTGTTGATGTTGTGAGCGATGGCTGTCTTGTTTCATCACCAATAACAAAGGATACAGCAACTGTAGAGTTGGAGCTACTAGAACTGCCAGAGAATGAAGGACTAAAAGGACTGAAACGAAGTGGCGTTTTTACCATAGAATTTTGGAAAAATTTTTCAGAAGAAAAATATCCACGAACAAAAGAGTGTGCTATAGACTTATTTCAATCTTTGGCACTACTTATGTATGTGAACGTTGTACTCTACTCTAAAATTCATTAAATCTAAACATCGATCTGAACTAACTGATGAACATTTAAGTGAACTTGTACGAACTGCACTTACAAATTATCAGCCACATTTCAAAAAACTTACGGAAAAAAATCTCGGAAAAGCACTTCTCATAAGTAAAACAACAATAATATTAATAATAATGTCAATATTCAACAATAATAATGTTTTTTGTAGTACAAAAATAAGTGTTCCTTCATTTGATTTAAAATGACAAATGTGTCTTCATTTTATAAACATTACTTTACAATGTGGCTCACCTCGAATTAATTTTATAAATTTGTGGCTCCCAAAGTTAAGGTTAGTGGCCACCCCTGGTATATAATATAATATATTATACACTATGCACATTACAATTTTAATTTTGATTTTTGTATACTAGTATAGTATGTATAGTATATATTATATACTATAAAATAAATTAAGTATACAAATATTGAATATTAATATTCCTACTAGATTTGATTTTTCTATACTAGTTTCTTATTATAAAATAATCCGATTCCGTTTTTTAAACATAGAACGATACAATGAAATATTACCATATAATTATTTGAAAAAATAATAAAAATAAAATTCAGTTCAGTAAAGCTAAGACATCCAATGTGATTTAATTACAAAATTTCGTAGTTGTTTCTATTGAAACTTAAATATGATAAAAAATTTAACTCATTTTAGGCTATTTACTTTTATATTACATTTTCAGTATAAAATGTTTATGTAAATTCAACTTTACACCATTCTATTTCATCTTATATATTAAAATAGAAATAAACGTCTTTGAAAAAAAAATATTTGTTATTAAAAATTAAAATTCGGATTAAGTAAAACTGTTTGATCACAGAGTTACTTAATTGTTTTGCTGTTTATATCAATTTTATTTTTAATAAAAATATCGAATTGTCGAAATAAACTGCTATCACTTATCTAATATAAACGAGATTTGTAATCGTACTTCTCTGACGTCTCAACATTTTTGTTAACTCATATAATATTTTATCATGTATTTTATCACTTAAAAGGTTTTACATTTTAAAGTGGTTTTTAATACTTATTAAGTTGTCATTAAGTTGGTGATTTATATTATTCACTGGCTTCATCATATACTTACACGGTTAACCGATATTCAGCGTGTCGAGGAATTATAACTTTTTGTGCACTAGTTTTAACAGTATTAAAAATCTAAATATTTTTCGTGAAATTGTGGAAACGAAACCGTAATAATTGATTTATATGATAAATTTATTAATACAACACTGAGATTTCACTCCACGAATGGTTCGAGAGTGCCGCGTGATAATTAATAATACGTCAAGAACAGTTTCAAGCAGAGAACCTTTTCACCGTGTCGTGGAATTCTGTGCATTTATAACAACGGCCGAGTATAAAACATTTCATGTTGTTAATAATACGCTTGATGATAATATTATTGTTATTGTTTTACGAACTCTAATCGCAACCATAATTCATGTAGCCTTTAGGTATATTATCTGGTTACCTCCTTTTTGTTTTTACCGATTTTTTTTTCTTATTAATATTTTTAATACAGCTTTGGTGACCTATGATGATGAAAAATGTTTGGTAAATATTGATAATTGACGTAGTTTTTTTATTTCTTTAAGTATTAAAATGCAAAAAAAAAAATTCATGACGAGCCCAGTCTACATAATCATATAGAGTAGAGACCATTTAGGTTTATTACATAAACACTGCATAAAAACAAATACGTTTTATTTTTTATATTTTTAATTCCTTTTTTTAATTTTGTCTTTATTTAGAACTTATTTCATTTTGAATGATATAACTTGTTCTAAAGTGTTAAAAAGAGTCTATTCCATAAAAATTGTACACAAATGTTCATAAATTCTTATTAAAAACATCGTGAGTCATGATTTTAGAAATTTGTCCAATATCGTTACTAAATTATATGATTATGATCACATTAAATTTTCAGAAATTCTTGTCAAATATTAAAAATGTTATTAGAAATCCACTTTAACAAAACAAAGTATTTTCAAAGTTCTATTTTTAACCCAAAGGCAATATTTTTTTATTTTTTTTACTTTCATTTAGTCTGTAAAAGTTTGCCATCAGTACAAATAGCGAAAAGTTCAAGTTTCTAGCAACAATACTTTTGGAATTATGGCCAGATTTAAGTTGATTTTAAAAAGTGTCATTTACGACAAATTTTTTCGTTTTTACTCAATTTTGGACTGTTTTTCCTCTCATCTGAAAAAAAAAACTATTTTGATGACAGTTTAACAAACCCTCAAAGTACTATCTACATATGACTTCCGATTCATAAAGTTGCTGGATGAAACTTTTGGACAATGTTAAGATGAGCAAAAAGTCTTTCCGGATGAAAAAAAAAACGTCACTGTAAAACCAAAAGATTCTTGCTTCACTTAGAATCTAAAATTTAATTAATGAAAATAATAATTTGATAAATAAAAATGTTTGAAAAATAAACTATACATTTGTTTATTTTAAATGTCTATAAAACATTTATATTGATTAAAATATGAATTAATATTGCAGTCTTTGGTTCAATGAATTTTCAAAAAAAATTGAATTCGATTATTTTAAATATTTCGGAAAATATTACAAAGACCAAATCTCATAGGATACCTGTATATATCAAATTTTCTAATACTAACAAATAATTTAAAATTTCAAAAATTTCAGTTTTTGAAAAATGTCCAGCTAAATAACTAGAAATGATTACGTGACATACACGTGTATAATATTATGATACAAATAATTGATATCACAGATTTTCCACTGCTATCGACATTGAGCGCCTTATAATGAAACACTGAAAATCTCAACATGAACGATCTTTGGTATACATCATTACATCAAGTAGATCAAAATAGTTTCTGTAAAAAAAATGCTGTTATGTGAAATTTTCAAATGGTAATAGTTCTTAATATTTGCGTTTGAATTATTTTACTATTTTACGTAATAAACTGTTTTTATATCGATTTGAAGTTGTCGAGTTTGTGTTTTGACACTTTTCGGATTTAAACAATAATTGCTAGACTGGATTGCTTTGTGACACGAAATTCGTAAATACCAAATCGGCATTCTGTTGTAAACGAAAAAACCTACGTGAGTGCAAGCAAACAACAGCTGATATTATTATACTTATTGAGAAGCTTGACGAGAAGTCTGTAACGTTTCTCATTTGTTATTAGGATCTAAACATGGGTATACACAAACACAAACACAGACACAGACACACACAGACAGGCACACACAATTTTATATTATATTTTATAAACTAATGGTTTACTAACTGGCGATTCAAAGTTAACCAAAGCAAATCTGTTCATACTACCTTCACCCTCAAACATGCTTCCTGTCCTACAGTTTTTCTATACGGTATTCCTATCCCTTACTCTCCAAAAATCAAATATCTCGGGCTCACTCTCGACCAAAGGTTAACCTGGGCTCATCACATCAAAATCAAAAGATTAGCACTGAATCATCGTCTCCGTATCCTCAAACCCTTATTAAGCAATAACTCTACCGCCATTAAAACCAAAATTCTGATCTACAAAACACTTCTCAAACCCATTTGGACATACGGACTCCAACTTTGGGGAAACGCTAAAAAGTCTAACTTACTGAAAATTCAAACATTTCAAAATATCGCTCTCCGAAAAATAATGAATGCACCACCCTACGTGTCTAATCACACCCTTCATACTGACACCAAACACAAAACAATCAACGACGAAGCCAAAATATATCATAAAAGATTCTATTCCAAACTAATTAACCACCCTAACGAACTCATAAAACATTTATCTACTCCTTCCATACCTGGTAATCCCCCTAGACGCCTGAATCGTAAGTGGTGTCGTGATCTCTTAAGATAAGCCATAGATAATAAATAAATAAATCCATAGAAAGTGCCATCGAAAGTGCCTTCTTTCATCAAATTTCCATGTCAATCTTTGTAACTCTTATCATATATGCTTATTGTGTCAAGTCGATACAGATTGTGTATAACGTTTAAAAATAAAAAAAAAAAATAAAAAAATATTTTATAAATACATTAAAATGAATTAGGAGTGTTAATCCGAATCGGGTTGATAATATGTTTTTACGTTCGATAATGCACTGCCGAAAGTTACTCACTGCACACTGCACAGTTAAACATCAAAAGATAATGTTAAACATTTTGGCTAAAACATACAGAATAGTATGAACTGTGTAACTTTTCTTGTTTCTGTTGATTAATTTATTTATTCAACGTGACCTGCAAGGCGTCATGTTGGCGCTAGATATTGCGAGATATACACGTCATATCCGGTAGGTTTTTTTTCTACAAATGTATTATTTAACATTTTTGCGTTCACAAGAACTATTGCTTTATAACAGTTATAGGACAATTCGGTAACTAAATACATGTTTTTCTTTATTTCTTAATAGGATGTCCACAGTAAATATTTGTTTTCAAAGACATAATATGATAAGTATAGTGACTAGTGATCATATTTCGTTATTTTAATTAGTCAATCGTTAGTTGATTTTTTTAATAACAAACCTAAAATAAGATAGAGTATAATGCCTCCATAATAAAATATTCATTTATTGTTTTAAGTTTCTGAATAAAACGAAGAATACAATTTTTGTATGTTTGTCATTCGTTTTGTGGGTAGTAAAAATAGTTTAAAAGTTCATCCAAAGACGAGAAGTGTCATCTAGTTGGTACTTTAAACGAGTCTTTTTTCTTTGTTCTCAATAGGTTTTACAGAAATTCGGAAAAATTCTCCAGAAATTGAGTAAAAATTGTAAAATTTGCTACATGAGAGATTTTATACAATCCATTTTTTTATATTTAGCTATAAATCCAAAAATAAAGGCGCAAGGCACTTAAAGTTTTCACTAAATGATAATAATATTATATTATATCTTAAATTTCAATATTATATCTTAACCAACAATTGAATATATAACTATTTGTATTTCCTGACCGGTCCTCCAAGTTAACCTATTTGAGGTATGTTAATTTTGTTAGTATACTAAATTAAAATGTATTAAAACATATTATACTAATAAACACAATAGTATATTTTATAACGCTGATTACATACACTTTACACCTGTAGATACATACTAATCATACAATACTTTTTAATTAGAAGTAATATGTTAAGTATAGAAAGTACAATATGTTTTAATTTTCAATTGCATTATAAATGTAAGCTGTAAGAAACTTTTCAAGCTCTTTATCACCCTGGGATAGTGTTAATTGAAAAATAAATTTAAGTGTAAACAAACACAGCTTACTTCCGTCCGGCATAAAACATAGCATTTACTACGAGGAAATAAAACTCGAATAATGCACGTTTAATAAATTATTATATGAATTCAATTTTTTTTCTTCTATAATTAATACAGTGAAAGGGTTAAGTAGTTTTTCAAGACAATATCTACTGAGACCGAGAGGCGCATTTTGTGCATAAGGATAATATTTTAGCCATTATCATTATTATTATTCGGTCGGTTGATGCGGGTGACGTATTTTTGGATAGGCGAGATGACGATATTTTTTGATAAATGACGTAATGCCCTTAATGAGACTGCGTCGTTGGAGGCAACTAACGACATTTGGCAAGATTTTCGATCTTTTGTGTAAAACGATTATACCCTGAAATGCATTGTTCGACCACGCTTTTCATTTTAACCAGCAGATTCAATGGACGTCAAAAATGATGGCGACACAATATCCAAACTTTGTTTCCCAACATTTTTAGGGATTTTACTGAAGTTGGATATAATGGTTAGAATGTTAACATTCTTGTAAATATACACTTGTGCATTATATGTAAAATCCACAAATGCCACTTAAAAAAAAAAAGTATATATATATTCAATGATTGAAAGTTTTATTTATTTGTAATTACTATGTGTCAGTATCATTAATATACTGTTTTCAACATAATTCAATTCGAAATGAAATTGACAGTTATAGTAATATAGTAATATAGTAATATATTGTCTGATACACATACATCGATTTAAAACTCACTGAAATCGGTGTTGTATTGAAAATGTTATACACTTAATACTATTTACTAGTTCATATTTACTTTTATATTGTAAAAGTTCTTCTATCAAGTAAAACAGATAAATCATATTGTTATGTATTTAGAAAAATAAATTCTTATTTGTTTTTTCATCAAACCATTTAATCCATAATGATATAATCTACATACTGTCTATATATGCATACAAAAGGTTCTAGGGAGATTACTTTCTCGACTTTTTCTCTTCTTCAGAAAGGCCGAATAAAAAACAAAAAGGTAATGAACGAATCTTTATCGATAGTATCTTAATGAATAATCGTCTAACATATATTATCAAAAGATATCAGACTCCGTTAAACGATATTCTCTCATTAAAAGACCGTTGTCATGATTTCAAATAAATAAGTGAAAAACAATAACTTTGTGGTAAATAAAATACAAAAATACATACATACTTATTTTCTTAAGTAGCATAAATATGAGTAGAAGTAACACATAATATTCGATGTACTGTTGGAGTAATAATTATAATGGAAAAAAATCATAGATATTGAAATAATAAAAATAAAAATTCTACGGTATAGCTAAAATTATTAAACTAAATGAATATAATATGACAAACCAAATAAAATAATTGCTGAGCATAAGGCAAAACTAATAATTATTTTAGTGTTTTTCTCGACATTTAGTTGACTCGAATGTGGAAAAATAACAAAAAGTGACAATTATAATTATAATAAACACTAAATAAAAAAATATAGAATAACTCTCAGACCCGTCACAGGGTTTGGCAAGCCACTGTTATTTAGCCTTACTGAATGGTTTGAAACAATCGATTGGGCGTCAGGTATTCCGATTCCATGACTTATATGTCTATTGTGTAGACAATCATTAATCAATCGAATAAAACCTACTATTTCGTTGACTGATGAGTATCAAATATTATTTTAGTGCATCCAATATAGAAGCTGAGTCATGATGAATTATAGTTTTGAATAAACGTACTATACTTTTACTCTAAGTTGAGTTTAGCGTAAACGCAAAGTATTTTATTCTATTACGAACTTTCACGTTTTAAATATCTTTCACTCAAATTAACTTTGTGAATTCATCACAAAGATAGATAAGAATACGAATAATCATTTTTTTGAATTTTCGTTATGAAACACCGGCATGAAGAACAAATTTATTATAAATCACTTTTGATAAAACGAAGTATATTTTTCTAGGAACTACACGAAAATAGTTTTTATTGCTGATCAAGTAGAAAAAAAATGTAAAGCCTTCAGAAAGATCAACAAATCATTTGTCCTTAAAATATTGTTTGACGGGATTTTACTAGTATGAACTTTCTTAATGTACAACATATTGCACAAATGCGATAGTGGTGCACTGTTTTATGTATGTTTACACACATAAAACAAGAGATGTGTAATATACTAGTTTATGGTCCATGTAGTTTTACACGATGAAAAAACACTAATGTTTCCAAAAAATAAAAATGTTGACATAAATAATATTACTACTTCTTTTTTCGTAAGTAACGTGTATGTGAATTTATCGTTCAGACGCTTTCTTAAAATTAATTTAAAATAAAATAACATCATGGCACTGTTAGTGTCACTTGCATACTTTAAAAATTCAGCTAAATATTAAGATTTCTAGATCATTTTGCAAAATTGTTCGATTTATTTTGTTCACATTTTAATAATACTAAAAATCGAACAATACATTGCAATTATTAAAAAAATACGATTGTTTTACCATCAAAAATAATAATTGAATAGTATCCTAATTTTCAAACAATTTATCATCTATTCTCCACACGTGTATACGTATATACGCACATGCACTCGCAAAATAACAAAATTATACACAAAACTGGGAGCGAGATTGTCAATATTTTAATATTATAAAATATTATTTGTATAAATTCAATGGTTGTGAATAATGTGAATTTCAATGGTCATTAATTTCAAAGATTAGGATTTAAAACTATAAACATAAATCATAGATTTTAATATTATATTATGTGGTCAATATTATGAATTCTTATCCTTTATTTGATAAACACAATAACCGTGATAGATAAACTATATGCAAATCAATGAGCTAGTATCATAGTTTAATTATACATGTTATGTATTCACATTGCCATATGTGTCACGGAGTGGTATATAGAGTACATTTTGCAACTCTGAAAATATTTTCGAGGTTACACGCCTATCGTTTTGCGACCCTTAGAAATACTATACTTTGAAACATCAGACTTAAAAATATAATGCTCAAGTAGAACAATTTGTTTTAAAAAACACTATAATTTAATCTAGATTTGTTTTATGTATTCATTTTTTATTCATGAGTGTTTAGTATAATTTTTAAAACAACTTCAGTAAAAACTTAGATACTTAATAGGCTTGATTTGTTAAACATCTCGAGAGCTATGGTTGGTTTAGCGACCACGAATTAAGCGTATAATATATATTATATTCAAATTCAATTATATTACAAAAAATTTTTTCAATTAATTACCACTTTAGGGACACCCTTACTTACTGTTGACTGTCTGTGTCTGTTGTCTAGGAATATCACGAAATCTTTGTAAATACATCACTGCTAATGCGATACCTATTTAGTGTTTACCAATACGCGATTTCAGCTAATATATAATTGTTTGATTTCATACTTCTTTCTTCGCAAAATTAAATGTTTCTCTAACGATTCTTACCTGAAAAAAAAAAAACAAAAAATAATTTAATCACACAACACTGGTAAAAATAGTATCGATGGATGAGTTTACAGTAAATTTACACGCGCAGTATACTAAAATTATGTTACTCGCTAATTCAATAGACGGGAAACAATACATATTGACATACATTAAAATCTGTTGTGATTCGACTTAGCCCCTCTCCTTTTCAAATCAAAAATATGTGTATTCAACGTACATAATATTTCAGAAAAAATTTCCAATCCCTAAATTAACACTTAAGTTATGTCCATATCGCTTTATTTAACAGAGCATTTTTGGGGTATTTTTCCAGGATTAACAATTTTTTAGGATTACAAAAATAATTAAAGCCTTTGAGTTTTGATTCAGAAAAAAACAAATATATAGAAATACAGCTATAACAGTAACATTAACGTATTTATAATATGATGTGATAAGTATTGAATTTTGAATATTTTCAACTCAGTGAAAAATAAATTATACTAGCTAGGTACTGCATATTGCTTGTAATGTATATTTTTTTAAATTTTTTTAATACAACAATTATATGTATTACTATTGTAAGGTAATCAAGACTTGATACTCCTAACCAATGTCAATCTCCACTAGGTTATAAGAATATAATACACCGTTATAACAATTTACACGTTAAAACCAGCCAATTAAACGCGTCTACTATATAAACGATAAATTGATTATTCACGTAGATGTGTCTTGTCACAAACGAGTAAATGAAAAAATTATGTATACGCATGCACGCGCATTTTCTTCATGCACACGTTATTAACACGTGAATGGAAGCAATGTAATAATACAAACTGTGGAGCTCGTCGAAACGAAATAAAATACAATTGAAATGGAACGACTGATTTCATCACACAAAATTTAACGAAACGGCATCGTTCAATTAGGTGTGTTGTGTTTGCGTTTGGGGCATGCTGGAAATCATCAAGCCAAGTCGAAACCGCGTTAAAATAAATGGCAGTGTTTTTTTTCCGCTCTCGTCGCCTTAAAGTCGTAAAACGTGAAACGCTCGTCGTACCTGTAAACGCGCACGTCTGAGCAGTCGAAAATTAAATAATTCTCCGTGACCCTGTTGACGATAAAGTTTCTTGTATGTACTCGAGTGGTACCTCGTTATCTACGTATATTATTTTCTTTTTCTTTTATTACGTTACACAATACAAGACGTGGAGTGACCTATAGAACTAACCGTCGTCGCCACTCCTCTGTAATACCATAATACGTAGTTCATAGATTAGAAGTCTGGCGTGGTTCGCATATGAACTACGTGACAATGTTCCGAAAAGTTTTGGGAGAAAAAAAATTTTAAGTATAATATACGGACTTTGACGATTATTTATAATATGCAATACGTACTCACTTAAAATGTTCATGTTACTTTGTTGGTTCAATACTAAAAGATTAAACATCAAAACCTCAAACAAAAATGAAATTAAATATTCTGTTTCATAACAGTATGTTAAAAATATAAAAATTGAATTCACGTATGTGAAAACGTTAATTTTTTTACCCATATAAATAAAGGTAGTTTTTTTAGTGTTCAAAACCATACATAAAAAAAAAAAACTAAAATTCATGCGTTAATAAACTGGGTTAATTTACAGTGTGTAAAACCTCGTGGAATACCCTGAAAATATCTTATTTCGCAAACAAGTTCTTACACTCGATTTTCGTTTTGTTGACGTAATACTACTGTGAAACTTAAATATTTTTGTGTAAACGATTTTCGGAAACCCCGCGTCACACTGTTGCCGGTACCTACTCAAAAATAATAGTCACACTTTATATTTTATATAATATTACGAATATTTTCATTACTTTCATAAACCAAAACTACTAGGATTTCAGTAATTCGTGGGTAAATATTTCGTCAGGTCGCACACGGATATAGTTTTCTACTTTGATTTCCGTGAAAACAGGAAATTTGAATTTTCAACTGCGATAAATTATTAGTCCTTTACTCATGTACATATTCGTTGTAGATATACGTAACATATACAGTATTATTCACAATACACATCAAAGTATAGATTATAACACAAGTATTTTCTTTCAGTATTGTCATTTAAGTTAGGTATATCAGTACAGCCGTTACGTATTCCAGTATGTATATTGTACTCGTAATTGAAGTTACAGTGAAAACAAAAAATGCACTTTGAACCATTTAAAAAAATATATATATAAGTATATAAATAAATAAAATAAAATAATAATTACTCCTAAATGTATGATTTAATAGTATACCACTTATGTGTGAGTGTGACACGATTACGAAATGTTTATACTTGACGGGGTATAGGATACATCGAACTGTTAGTACAATTCTGAAAATACTTAGTTTCGTAAATTATTAAATTTGTACTTGTTTTTAAAATTTGACAAAAATATACGTTAAAACTTTAAACTCGTATTTCTCAGTAATGTTTTAGGTCACTTGCCAATTCTATGAAACCAACCCACAAACTCCAGTTATACGTCGTCGATTTGATGACTTGAATCAGCAGACGTACTCGTACATTATACTGTATGATCGATATGGGCCAGATACTGCTGGGACGACTTTTTTTTAATGGTTTTATTCTATTCCACCATTTTATAGGTCATGATGCTTGAAGTCACGAGCACTTGTCATAATCAGTCGTTATAATAACACGTCTCGTTTGCTGGTTAAGTTTTACTAACAAAATATGAGTGGCTTAAAATATGTCAAATTTAAATTTGGACGTCGAGACCCGCAGTTATCGATCGGTTCATTGGTATACTCTAGTATTCCACAAATTTTAGAAATAATTTAACGTAAGTTACTGCTAAATATACAGTTGTATACATGGGTGTACTAGAATTGTAATAATTCATGAAATACATCATAAACTTCGTAAAAAGTTAACACTTCTTATTATTATTTTTTTTTTAAACACGAGTTTCATTTAAACAATTTTACTTCCACCGTAGAGGATTTTTTCTGTTGAGTTATTTTTAATAAATGTATTTCAACTTTTTTTTTAAAAATAATTATTATTTTAAGACCATTTTCAGATCGAGAATGTAATACACAGTGTAAGTTTTTGGAGTGCCAGAAAATTCTATAATGAATCTAAATAATAAATTATAGGAAGAAGAGTATTTTTCCGAATAAAAATAAAGCTTACTTTACAAATTTTATGCAAACCAATCAATGGTTTGTAATGACCATAAAATGTGTCATATTTTCACTATACACAAGTTGTTATCCTTGAGAAAACATTCACACGAATAGTCGTTGGATTTTATTTGCGCTCAGAAATACGATTGTACAAATTTATCAAACCAATAGAATTCATCAAGTTCATACCTCTGACCTCTGTTAATTAGTAAATTATAAATTATAAATTTGTTTTTTTTTTTTTTTTTTATGTATAATACATAAGGAATATAGTAACGACGATATTTTAATCCAGAGATTTATAAAGCTGCAAATAACTTATGATTAAAATGAAAGTTTACTAAAAAAAAAAAAAAAAAAAGGAGTTAAATACATATAAATTAAACGTATTATACATAAGATGTTAACCGAATTTTTCGTAAAAAGTAAATAATACAATACATTTTTTTTTTTCATTAGTTTCGTATATTTTTTTCTCGGTACATGAACGTCAGTATTTCTATTTTGAAATTAAGGAATTTTTCGGAAAATAACATTTCTAGTGTAATAAAAAGTATGGGCATTGATAACAGTTGAACAATTTGATTACTAAAATGTTTTTCTTAGCTTATGGACTTTCTTTACAAAACGTATCCAACTTCTATCATTTTAAACATCTATCTAATATCTCCGGTGATAATAAATTGAAATGTTTTCCTCTGAAGAGTCTGTAAAATTGCAACCACTATTTTTCATAAAGTTTAACATTGGCCAACCCTGAGGGCTAAGGTGAGTTAGAATAAATGAAAGGCTAACCAATTTAATCTCAGAAAATTTTCAAGTACCATGGTTTTTATGAAACTAATTTTTTTTTACTTATTTATTACTATAAACGTATTTTTCGTCAGTTTTCCAACGAATTTTTCATTTTGATAAATATTTATTGAACATGATTACAAATGCCCCTTGTACCATATTTTATTCTACGGCGTATTAACTACCGTTATCCTCACCAAACATGTTTTATTTCCTTTTTCATGCACATCTATGATTATTGGCTAACAGTCGGTAGTTTGCGTTACGCCTTACCAATATTATTAATAATAGATTGCAACGAAACTATCTCTGTGGTATTAATTATTATGTTTTTTCCGATCTTATCACCACAACGAAAGCTTACGTTGCCGAACGGGGACATTAATAACGGGTAATAACGTGTAATAACGTTCCTATACTAGTACATCTGAACAGCTCGATAAAAATGTGCGAAACACGTCTTCGGGTATGGATCGCCAAAGAAATTTATTCGTTTTAAAAGAAATCATATAGACTACAAATATATGGAGCTATTATTGTCATGCATTAAAATGAAAAAAAACCTCAACACTATACCTAATATACAGGGCGCGCACGCACACACACACACACACACACATTAATTTAATAGTTAACGATTCAATCGATGGTGCGTTTAGACTAAAAACATTTTTATTTAAAATCACATGTGTTTTCCATTGTACTAAACTGACCAATTACAAAAGTTAAGTAGATAAAACTTTAGTGTATTGAAGTGGTGGACTAATACCATGGTCATGATCGCCGAAAGTATAACGGTGGGAAATATTCACCACAAAACTCCATAAAATGCAAATGATGATTTAAAGATACAATAGTACTCTGTAATAGGAGTTACACGGTATACTTGAGAGCCAAAATGACCTAATCTAGTGTGTTCTTGTATTGTAACAGTTCCTGATATAGACGAATTTAGCCAATGCTTTTGTCATTACGAGATTTCATCATTAATCATAGAATGTCAATTGTTTTAATCAAAAAAGTCTAAACCGATATCTGCACCTAACGCGTCTATTTCATAACGGCAGTGGCTGGAAATCCATCGTGGACGTACGCTGCGATATCGGCACTGCGTTTAAAAGAACATTTAGCCATGTCATTGAATTCATATTGAAGTACCCTCGTCATTACAACATAACATCGATATGAGTTCAAGACGTGACAATCCAAACCGTGAATGACAGTTCAAAACGCATTGATCGGCAGGCTTCAGAATGGCCACCTTGGAAAATCCACCAAAAAATACAATAATACTCAAAAGTCGATATAAATGTTATGTAAAAAGCTAGTGCTGTCGATCAAGTGAGATGAGCTAATTATATCATGGTGATCATATAGAAACAAACATAGGTGGTATTTTGATGCATATTGCTGGTCTTGGGACGTCTTCAACACGTTTTATTTGTTGATTGATAAACGTGCAATTACTTTTCAAAGGAAACAATGAATTTTTATGTATTTAATTGGTCATTTTTGCACATTTGTGGATGAATTTCGCCAAAAATATCCCAAAAACGATAGTGTCTAATATCATTTAGTTATACCAAGATTAATTATTTATTCATGTAAATTCGGTTTTACAAAAAAGATAACAACCGAGGGACCAACTATTTTTGGCCGATTCTAAACGGTATTTTATTTATAGAAATGAAATATATAGATTCAGAAATATGCCATAATGAAATCAAAAATCAAGTGAAAATATAATATCCATTTATGAGTAATCCAAAGACCAATACAGCAAATTTGCTGAGGTAGGCATAATTGATTTTATATGTTAGGAAGTCTTAACGGTGCGCTGGAGATGGTCTGGATAGGGTATCTCATACTGGTATTATGAATGAAATAAAAACATTTGTGCACTCTGTTTTGTTACACAGTTATTTGCTAGCCTATACGTGAGTTAAATTGTTTTCTCCAATTAGTTGCAATGCTTTATTGTTTTGCACAAATTTAAATTTATATTAAATAATAAATAATAAATAAAATCTCCTAATTGAAGTAGTGTCACTGGGCACCCCCTTCACTCATGCCACCATGACTTGTAAATATTTTATTGCTTAGTGTAAAAAAAAATGTACAACTTTTATATTATTATCATTTATAAAAAAAATTAAAAAAAAAAATAAATAAATGTCTAATTGAAACCTATTAATAATTAATGGTCTATTAGACATCATAGTTAAATCATAAAGTTAGTCGTTTACATTATCTTTTAATATGGTATCCAATTTGAAATTAAAGTATATCATAGTCTATGAAAGTTTAAGGCCAAATATTCATACAATAATTTTAATGTACTTATCTAATTATTGAAAACGTTTAATCCGTGGTATTTTTGATACTCAAGATACCACAGAAAAGTGAGTGTACGACAACTGGTCGATGTCAAATCAATAAAAAAGTCTAAACAGAAATCGCCTATAAAAATAAAATGATTTGAAGAGAGTATAACAACGCAATACCAGATATCTCTGTATAATATACAGTATATATTAATTACGGTGTTTTTATTGAAAGGTATTATGCTCAACTTCAGTAGATTACATGTTGTGATTATCAAATGTAAAGGTTTTGTTTAATTTTGTTTCACCTAACAAATATTAAAAGTAAGTGTTGATAAAAATGTGGTGAAATAAAAAAATTATTAATACTTTATTAAATATTAAATAATTGAATAACAGAAGGCTTATACTATCAGCATTTTTTAATTGAATAATTTTTTACATATGTTAAATAAATTAAAATGTTTTTGTGGAATTTCACTATATACGAGTATGTATTGTTATTTTCATAAATGAGTTTATCTTATTTCAATTACATTTGAATTCCATTATGCTTAATTCAAACAAATAAACGAACATATTTAAAATTACATTATAACCTTGTAAAAACAAAACATTTGTCGAAACAATAAAAATTAATAAATAAAAAAAAAAAATTACATTTTGAGAAAAAGGATACGGTTTCTTCGTGATCGAATTACAAAAAGAAACAATATGTGCACATTCATAACAATATAGTACTCATAATAAACGAGTGATCCATTCATGACAATAAAGATATTTGTCATGACATATGTATAATGAGAGAAGTAGATACGTATTTGAATTGTTTTACTTCATTACGGAATTTAACAAAATTAAAAGTGCAAATTTTACATTTTGTTGAATACGATTGAAACACAATACACAATGTTCAAACTTAAGGTGAGATTATATTAAAAATATTCCGTATAGAATGCACGTCGCGTCGTCGGAGAGTACCGAGGTGCGCTGACGCAACACTCGTTTAAATGTAAAACAGATTCCACGTCCACTATATCCAATAATCAAATCATGCAGGCAAAATGAACTCGAGTCGTTTGCGACCGACCAGACGCCGGACCATTGTAGATAATAATATTATATTCACGTACCCTTCCGGGTCGTCCGTACCACTTCGCACCACCCGACCGAATCCTTTGGAGCGTCCGTTCATACTCGAAACACCCTTGCCCTTTTCTCGATCACTTTATCTTTCTCTTTTGTTTCCTCTTCGGAGTTGTCGATCGAACATCAGCTTTTCCATCAAACTTGCACGCGTTTGACCAACCGGACGACTGACTGACAACGTCTTTAACGGCGTGACCGCGGTTCTACGCCGTAAAAATATCAATGCGTATTTTTGTGTGAAGAATGTTTTATCATACTCACGGGTCCTATGTGCAGTCTTTACAGCCAAAATCAGAGGCGTATACAAGGGGGTGGTTTTTGGGTCTAAAGTTTTTATTATCTCTCCCGTATTAATTTATAATAACTAAATGTTGTTATTATTCAAACCATTTATCATTTTATCAACAACATTTAATATTTTAATATAATAATATGTTTGATAGTAATATATGACATTTTCACACATTAATATATATTTTATTAAGTATTAAAAATAGATAGCATTGATTTAATAAGATTAATGAATTTATCAGAGGATTTCACAAAATAAAAAAAAAAATAATAACAACCGTAAGATAAAATATTATTGACATTTTTTCTTTCATTTTAATGACATTATGAGGAATATTATAATTTGTTCGTGTTGATTCTTGTATTTCAAGAATTGTATAATACAATTAAGTCGTTATACATTTTGACATACTACCAATAAATTATTTTTAAAATTTTTTTTTAGAAATATATCTTCATTTTGAAAATATTACAATCTATACATATGTAAAACAAGTAATAATTATGAGAGGATTATAAAACTGATAATTAATATATGGCATGAAAAGAAGTCTCGCATTAGAGATGCCCAGTGATTTGACAATTAAATTTATAATTTATTGTTTACAAATGATACAATTTTTAAGTCACAGTATACAAGTATGTATTTCAAAATACAAATAGTAAAATTGTTTAACAATTTTCAAGTTATTTCATTGACCAGATAATTAATACTCTTTTAAATGATTATGAATCTTGTCTTTAAATTTGTCATTTAATTTAAATATATATAAATATATATATATAAACATTTTTATGTTTTTTTTTAAATAATAGAATGTAATTTTAATATTTTTTTGTTTTTTTGTGGTTTGGTGGGTCACCTCTTTGAAAAAATTCTGAGAACAATTATGGCCTACATTACTGGGATGGCCGACAAATCGTTTCATCAACTCAATGACCTGACTAGTGACAAAGGCCTCGAACGGTGTTCTGTACGGAAGAAAATGTGTTTGTTCCACTATGGTGTATAATGGAATCTAATCTTACTCTCGTCAAAACCTAAATTATGCTCGCCAAACTAACTCGGATGAATCTCCGTTTATCCCTTTTTGTGATGAACCAGATATGTGTTTTCTGTGCCAGATCGTATCCAAGAATGCAATCGCATTTCATTGAGGGCTGTAAGATTTTATACTGTGGTATACTCTATTTCAGATTAAAAGTATACTAACCTCACGTAAGCAGTCTAAACCACCCAACACCGTGGGACCCCTTTGGACATTTTTAAGAGTTCGATTATTTAATATAGGGCACTATGATTACAGAATTATTAGATAATACTTAACTAGTTATCGATTTAATCCACTATACATTACAAATTGATTTAAGAAGCAGCTCTGCACACGAAAAAACTCATGAGTAACTAAATTTTCAAGTTTGTACAAAGAAATGAGCGTGTACTATTGTAATTATAGTTGTGGTGTGCGGGTAAATAAATAAATAAAAGTCATGGTCCACACTTTCTACAATTTTGATGTACAATTTGCATAGAAATGGTATCGATTTCAATGATGAATCAACTATAGTGTTGCTTCAATACCTTAAAGGTTGGAAAATTAAAAGAACATTTTAAGTATGCCCATGGTATTTTTCCCACACATTTAATATTTAAAGTATGTTCATTCATTATGAACATGTTACAATTATTATAATATAATATTGATAATTATATAGTTTATAATTGAAGAAAAAAAACGAAAGACATAACTACTAGGAAATTTAAGTAGTTTCGATACTGGAAAGTCACATCACTCCTGATTAGTTAACACCAAGTTACAGACTAGTAACAAATAGGCAGTGGTTTGTGCGTGCATCTATTCGATTTTGTGGTCGTAAACTTATATCAATATATTAGTTTCTAAAATAACTAATTGGTTTTATTTCAGTATGTGTGTGTGTTGAGCGTTAATCGTCAGGAATCATCGTCGATCAACGTCTTCCACAGACAGTGTTGACGTTGTCTTGCATACAGATAATATTTTACAAACAATAACAACTGACGTACGATAGATTTTTACTGCGTCTATACTTATAGTGATACGCCAACACAGCCAGTTTTCATCGTCCGGATGGTATATTGTTATCTCGAATAGAGCGTGGAATAGAACCCTTCGAAAACGATCTCATATGCCTCATGGATTGCCTACGCGACAGCATTGAGAGTGGTCTCGTCCGTAATGACTGAATGGTCGAACATCGATCAAACATACACAGACGTTTTAAAATAGTATTATGTTAATGTGATCACATTTGACGTGAGCAATGCATTAAAAGTATCCTCGATGACTCAAAGAAGTCATGGAAAAAAGTCATCCCACACAAAAAAAAAAATTGGACCTTTTTTACTAAGTCTACCGCACCAGATTGCCATCAAAACTCGTCAGTGAAAGTAGTCGAATCACGAACGAAAAACTGGATCAGATTACATTAAATATTATTTTATGCGTTACATTTTGCGTTTAAATATCTAAAATGTATAGAAAGCCTAACACTGTTAAAGATTTAACGTTTGTACATAAACCCAATATCATTCACATCAAAATGTAATATCCAAAATATTATTTTTACGACTTAATCCTGTGAAAATTGCATGGTTTTAAGAACATTCTAGTAGGTAGTTGGAAACAAATATCTTTCCATACGTAATATCCATAGAATTATTTTTCATAAAATGACTGTCTAAAGTGTGTAAAAATGAAAATTGTTTTCAAAGTTTTATGAAGCTCGATTGATTTGAAACATATCAACTCGGGTTGTATTTTAATTTATATTCTGCCTTTACTTAATTAGATATCCCGTCACTCAAATCAATCTAAAAGGTATTTGATCATTTGGTATGTAGTTGGTATTGATAAAACTGACTTTGACTTGCTTCTCACATAGCTCTTACTTTTCATAATTGAAGTGTATAGCACCAAAACACTTCTTCACTCGAAATAATGTATTTATGCAGGACTGGCAATTAAAGTTTTGTCAATTTTTCACACACACACACACACACACACACACACACACACACACACACACACACACACACATATATTTTATTAAATCTACTATAAGAAAAATAATAAATACACATTAATTTGTAAAATCCATGGCTTTTAAACAATCTATGAAAAATAAACCTTTTTAAAGACCCATTTGGCATTGGAAATATTTATTTAAGTATCGATACTAAAATAAAAATTAAATTCTTCAATCTTCCGGACATTATTATTTGAGTTGAGGGTTGAGCCTTATTAGTTTTAAAACAATACATAATTCTAAAACGTTCCATCATATAAAATGAAATTAAATTGATAGTGGGTTAAGACGTTATAATTCTATACGCCTTTATTATTTACCAATCACATGATTTAATAGAGTGTCGTTTCAGCTATCGTGCTCGTGGTGAATAAATTCCCGTTATGATGTTTTATATATAAACTACGAAAAATTCGAAATGAGATGATGTAATTTAATATATATATTTATTCATTTATATTTATGCTGAAACGATATTAGACGTATTGAATTATTAATATACAAAATTGAAAACTCAGAATAGATCTGGACACGCGATGCATAAGTAAAGTGACCATATATTTTTTTAATCAAAACGGGACAAAAAAAAAAAAAAAAAAAAAAACAAAAAAACAAAAAAACAAAATCATAATTATTTGTTACAAACAAATATTTTTAATTTAATAATATTACTAGCAAATTTCTGTGGTATTTATAATGTTTTAAAGGACAAAAAAATTAAATTAACTTATTACTCTTAATAGGTAATTAACTTATTATAAACAAAATGTTTTCGTGTAATAATTACAAAATTAAATTCTTGTATATTTTTCTAAAAACGATATTTCATCAGAGAACATTTATTTTCATTTTTTTTTTTTTTTTTGTCTACTTTTTGAAAACGGAACATTTTAGCGTCCCGAAGATTTCCCAAGGGAAAACGGGACAGAGATTCAAAAAAAGGGACTGTCCCGTTCGAAACGGGACGTATAGTCACCTTATGCATAAGTGTTACCACTGTTGAACCTAACGATAATGATGTGGCAGCGGTTATGATTCACCAGTGAAAATTACTCTGTGACTGGAGTGCCGAATCGCGGACGAAAAAACATCACCACGTTCTCGCCTAAAATAAAATGCACATTATTTACCTACACGCCTGTAATAGTAGTGCCTAATTATTGCCTAAATTTGTATAAGTTACGATCTAGCTGTCTTCGAGATGACCTCACACACGTCTACTAAAAAAAAAACGACGCTGTGGATCCGTGATCCGCTAAACTAACATGTCGCCGTAGAATGTGTCACGCCATACGGGCAGCTTTTTTCTATATTTTTCCTTATTATTTTTTTTTTTAATCAAATCGTCCACGTCTACGAGCGTACGCTTATATCTCGGTCACGTGTCACAATATTGTACGAGAAACCCGATGATCATATTATAATCATAATAATAATAATAATAATAACACAATATAATGAATATATTACGTGTTATTATAATATTATGTGTGAGTGTGTTACGAGTTCGGAATAACGATGAAAAGATCAAGTGTTTATTTTTTCTGGTTCAATTTTATATTTTTCATTTTTAAATTTATGTATTTTTCACATACAGACACACAGATACACAATGCGTTTGGCTGTGTGTCGTTTTGGCACTGTAAACTTTCATAAAAGTGAAACTTGCAGATTATTCGAGTTAGTGTAAATAGTTATATATTTTACATATTTCATAAGGTATAATAATGAATTTAACAAGCTGCTCCATTATATTCTATAAGGGTAGATGGGGCCAAGTGAACTATATTGAGTTTTTTAATAAATGACGGGAAAATATTAAAGACGTAAGAAAAAAAATATTATAATCATAAATAAAAATATTTTAATATTATTTTTCCAATTTGCTCACTGACGTTAAAATAAAAGCCGTTTTATAGTAATGGTTGACTTCAAGCAGATCAATGGTACCTGTTGGTTTTAAAATTATACAATATTTGTGAACTTTAAATGAATTTTTTTTGTTTTGGATAGAAATAATTTGAAAAATATTTGGCTTTAATTAATGGAAATTCAACAAAATCGTATGTTATTTTAGTCATGTTGGAAAACATTTTTTTTTTTTTTTTGAACAAACATTATTTTGCTATTTAATTCGCAAATTAAATACATAATTTTTCCTACGATGACATGGGCGTATTTTTAATAAGCTCAATACAAATGATACTATTTTTATATTTTTTAAATTTATTATTTAAATTATCCATACTCTATAATTACATAACTCAATTTGTGGTCACATTTCGTAAATAATGGATTGAATTATTAATCCATTATTAAGTGGTTAATTCGAGATGGTTTACGCATGTATTCAGCCGATTACTATTTTTATTATTTATTTAAAAAATGTTTAATTACGGATTTTTTTACAATAAATACTGGACATATAACAAAATGTTTACTGTTTGTGTTTTAACTAGTGTGGTTTTAAGTTTTTGGTGATTTTTATTTGCTGTACAAAATGTCTCTGATTATATTTAGAATTGTCTTAATGATAGTGTTTGGTTGTTTGATGATAGTTCAAAGATGTTTATAGAAGACATTCCACGGGGGTATAATTTGCAAAGTCAAGTTAAAGTTTATTCGATTTATCGAATACGGGTTGATAAACACAAGTTTATTTTTGATTAAACCACTAAACCGAAAAGACCGAACGTTTTTCTTGACAAACTCTTTTATGAAATTCTTAAGTAAAAGTTAACTGTGTAAGAACTAAGTATTTTTATTCAGAGAGTTTTTACATATCTAAAGGAATAAATTCTTTAATCTATCTATTGTCAATCCCTGAATTTGAATAAATATCCGGTAAATCATGAATATTCATTTTGTATTAAATAACGTTTTATAATTTATAATACCTGTTAATGACTAAAAGATTTCAACTTCTTGCAGATAATTTAATGTAATAAATTATTTTAAATTTTTTATAAAAATTGCAAATAATAGTACATAATTATTTAAAATACATTTGTTCATTTTCATTAAAATTTGAACTATAATGTATTTGTTTTTGACATTTTTGATTATTTAGTTATATGGTGATGATTATTAAATTATTTGAGAACGACCTACGTACAATTATTCATTTATAATTGATATTAGCCGAATATTTAAATAAACATCTTACTTTTAAATTCTATTTTTTAATAAACGTTTTTTTGCGTATAGACTTTATTTGATGCCATAACTCGTATTTGTTAAACAACTCATCATTTGATTATGAATATACTTTAATCGTTACTTTGTAATAAGCTGCATTAAAATTAAGTTTTTATCAAATTTAGATTTTTAGCTTGCCAATATTCCTAAATGTAATGTTAAAAAAATCAAATAGTTGTAAACAAAAATGCCGACTTTTAATGTTTTTTCTAATTTTTTTTAAATTAATTTTACCGGTACATAATGAAGTCACATGAGTATTTACTTCAGTGAAGTACGTAATCAAGGTTTAGTGATTATTTATTGTAATAATTAGACTAAATTGTCTATGAATCAATTTTTTGAAATTTGAAAATTGAATTGAAATTTGGTTTATGACTATAAACAATTTTAAATTTACCATCCATATTTATTGGTTTTTTTTTATTTATTCTCAATGAAAATGTTGTTAAGTTAGGAATTTATTTCATATTTAAAATAATTTTTATTCTGGGAAAAACGTTTACTTATCCTAATAAGATAACCATGTCATATTTAAATATCCCAGTTTGAGATGAAAACGGAATTCAAATTGGAATGAGTTTTCCTGTATAATAATGTTTAGAACCACCAATCCTTCATGATCCGAACGTTATAAATGGTAGCTGCTGAATATTTCATCGGATTCCAAGGGTCCATGACAACCAACCCCCAATGTCATTTAATGACTTTTCTCGCCAGATGCTTTCCAACACAACGAACTGGACAATATCACATTACATTATACTGACTTTACAAAGGAATTTCTGTGTCTCATTTCTTCGCCAAAACGATGATTTGATGAACGGAAATAATTTAGTAAATACGAACAAGGGAAGATAATAAAATTGTATTTACAAACTATCAACTGGCATATTAAAAACTCGAAATTATTTATATGTGTTGCAATTAAATTCACATTATATTATATTTTTAATTAATTTAAGAATATCTTTTGATTTTCTCGTACCTACTACATTATCGTTAACTATTGATTTTGTATTATGATTTTATTTCATTGTTAAATTGACGGTTATTTTTTTAAATATCAATATCTTTCATAAAAATAAATAGTAATTCAACAACTTATTTCGTGTTTCACAAATTTACAACACGGTTTAACATATTATATCATGGTGATTATTATGACTTTCGAAACAAAATATACTAAATATCGGTAGGGAAATATATTTACTCATATTACCTACAGTAAATTTATAAAACGACATAAAATTCGTTGGGTATCATCATGATAAAATAGCTTAAATTGGCAAAATTTATCTCATAAATAAAAAACGGAGATTCGGTTCAATGGCACTATTTCGGTTGAATATCCAAGGTATCACATATATCTAATTTATAATCACGTTTGAAAGTTTCTGTCAAATACTTATTTATTTATCGTGTGGCTTAACATTAGATCATCAACAACTAATAGGTAGAAACAAAACCACAACAAATAAAGAAAAATATGTAAAACATGTAACACAGCTCAGTAACAAGAGATAGTTTAGTATAGCGAGGTAAAAATAGTAATAACATCGATAGAAATAATTTTAATACATATATATTTAATTTTATGTTTTTAGAATTTGGTTCAAAGAGGGATGATATGATTTTATATTTGGATGTCCAAAATTGAAATCCGCTCAATTGTTTCTGGTGTAGCCATGTAGAGGTTGTTCAATACCTTCGCTGAATAATCTATCTGGACATTATTTTACAACATGATCGATTATTTGTACCGCACTTCCGCAATCACACTCCGGTATAGGTCTGAGGCCCCAATTGTTTAACATTTGTCCAGTTTTCCCATGTTTTGTTCCAATTATATTTAGTGCGACCCATTATCTGCGTTGTAAGTGGAACCCTGGTTGTCTGGTCGATGGATTTTCAATAAGGTTCAATGTGTATGGGTTATCATCGTTCCATTCATCGATCCATCTAGAATTTGGGTTAAAGCTGTTTGAATGTAGGTTTTGAGCAAGTCACCCGGGCGGTTTGCATGATTTCAATCTTTGTCTTTGGTTGTGGCTAGCATCTTTATGGTTTGGCAGGTCACTATTCGAGGTGCATTGGCCCATTCTCGCAAGAGTGAATACATTCTACGTATTCGGGGGCGGGGTGTTTTGTTGCTTAACACTAAGAGCAATTGTATAGGTGTAGACTTTATAGTCCCCGTTATTGTCCTCATTATTGCATTCAGTTGTGTACCGTTTTTATTCACGTGTACAGATTTAATCCAAACTGGGGCACATTATTCGACCACTGAGAAAGTAAGAACAATTGCCGGTATTCTTTATGTGTTAGGATCAAATCCCAAGTTAGTGTTAGCAAGTTTTCTAATAATATTATTTCGTGTGTTGATTTTTGCAGCAATCTTTGTTAAACGGTTCTTATAAGTCAATGTCCTATGTAGGGTTAATCCTAAGTATGACGGTGTGTGGTTGTTGACTATTTCTTTTCCATCAAAAATAATATTTATTCCATACTTCACTTGTCTGTTATTCAGACGAAATAGTGCTACTTCGGTTTTGATGGGGTTTGGTCGGAGTCTCCATTTTTTATAGTACCGATTGATTTAGTATTTCCATATCTTTGGTAAGGTTTACCTTGCATGCCTCATAAGTCTTATCCTGTATCACCAGAGCAATATCATCAGCGTACATATATTTACTCGATTTCGTGTTTGGTAAATCACTAATATAAAGGTTAAATAATAGTGGGGCTAAGATTGAGTTTTGTGGAAGTCTATTGTTAAGCACCCTGAACTTAGTTTTGTTATCTCCTATGACTACCTCGAATAATCGGTATTTTAGCATTTCATTGATTATTCTACACAGGGTCAGGCATGGGATAATTTTTAGGAATTCGGTGTATCGTAAGTAGCCATTAAACCAATAAATGCTATAACAGTTCTCATTTGATCTTCATAGCACTTTTCGATACGAGTGGTCATGGACATTACTTGGTCACAGCAGCTTCTATTAGGCCTAAAACCTGCTTGTTCTATAGGGATTTTCGAATTAATGATGTCCGATACTCGGTTCTAAATGAGCCTTTCTAATAGATTATAGTCGACACTTGCTAATAACTCGATAAACTAGCGCATCTGGAGATATGTTTGCTGCTTCTATGTTTATTTTGGTGTTGGGTTCGATTTCCATTAATAAGTTCCAAACCTTTCTACTGGAGTGCTTGAAATAAATATCCTCGACTGTTTTAATCCATTTTTCTTTCCTAGTTTTGTCTAAGAACAAGATGAGTGCATCTGCTGTTCTATGATGGTTGGTTTTTTGGTAATATATATATAGTTCTTCGTTTTCTCTGCTCCACCCCATGGTGTATTCTTTCTTATATCCTCTTGGAATATGTTTTTTATCAATTCCTATTACAAGGCCCACAAACCGATCGTAATTTTCCATCTTAGATTTGATCCATCAAATGAAGTCATCAAGTTGACGGCTGTATAGCTCCTAGTTGGCTTTTTGGAAATTCCAACGAGGTTTCTGTACTCAGTTTACAAAATCTGTGTTCCCAGGTTACAAAATCTGTGTTCCCGGGTTCATGATGAGACTACTAGGGAACTACTATTGGCTACTAGGGAAATCATTCAGGACATTCATAATCCTAACTGGTGGTGTTTGGCCGTTTTCATCCTCGTTGTGAAGCACAGATCAGAATTGTAATCTTTTTACCATCTTCCAGATCTAAATGTAACTAAGTCCTTTGCATCAAATAAAATGGATAAATTCTCTCGTTCAGCCCATTCATTTAGTATTTCTCCATTTGCATCATTGTTGTCATAACCCCATGTTTGGTGGTGACTATTAAAGTCACCTGCTATTAGCGTGGGGTGCTTTAGGAGTCCTTCCATTCGGCATTGGGAGGCTTGTATACATTAATGATGTTCAGATCATTTATTTTGATTCGTAGGACTTATGTACTGTTATTACATTCGCGTATAATAATGTCTTCCCAGGTTTGTATCCTTGGACTCTTTCTCTATTAACGAGTTGATCTTTGTCATACAAATGTATTTCCTGGAGTAATATAACTTAAATGTCGTTGTCAAAGGCTAATCCAGAGAGGTATTCACTTTTGTTTCGGCTGATTCCTTCAATATTCAATTGTAAGACGTGGAGTTGGGCCTACGTCTTGAGTCAGTTGGCCCTGATATGGACCATTTTGGTGTTGAGTGACACTGTTGTTGTTGGTGATGTTAATGTTGTTGCTCGAGAGATCCATTATACAGACAGTTCAGCCGCCGTTATTGGTAAAACTTTTGCCGTCTAGGACGTTTTCCAGGGTACACTGCGTGGAAGCAATTTACCTTTGTACCATTTGTGAAAGATAACAAAGTGCTTTGAAATCTTCCGCTTATTGGTCGAGATGACGGACCAAGACATAAGAGAAAAAGGAAGTAATTCTGAGACACGTGTTTAATTTTTAACACAAAAGGAGTCAAGATAAAATACTATCGTCAAATAAGTTTAACTTGGTCTATTTTAGTTGCATTCCGTGGATTTTGCTGAGGTAACTCTAAATTTTGGCTTTATTATAGAATTATACTCTTTTATAAGTGTGTTAAAAACGTCTACAACTATTTTGTTTTTTATTTTTAATTTTTATTTAAGACCCTTGGAAACACGCCACAAATTGTGTTTACAAATTACTTAAATTATTATGTATATTTTGTGCTTATTCTAAATAATAATTTTAAATTTTGATTTAAAGATTGGCTGCTGTGATAAATTGCATTATGTTGGCTATGGATTGAGGGTGATTGTTGAATATATTTCGGTTGGTAATTCAAGAACGTTGTGAAATTTTCTATTCAAAATATAAAAATAAGTTGCTGGTTAATTAAAATTTCATCATTCTCAAAGTCACTGTTATTCTATTCTAGTATGGATATTTTTTAAAGTATGGGCTCATCATATTATAATGGTATTTAATTACAGGAAATAACTGTCATTGAATGGAAAACGTTAAGTGTACTTTTCCAAGATTCGTAAATTATATATTTAATTTAAGTTATTGTTTTATCACGATTTTATCACAATTCAAGATTCGTTGAAGGCTCACATATTGATTGCGTATAAGTCATGTAACCTTTGACACGCTTCTCAAACTACAAATAAGTTTTTCAATCACTGTATAGATTTTTTCCTCACTTTTAATGGAGGTTGATTATAACTATAATTTTAACTAACTACGATTGAATACAGACTTTATGGGTACAAATGTATCGTTTTCATTTTTCGCAATGTATTTTTTGTTAATAATTTGAAAAGGAACCGTATAAACTAGTTGGATCTACGTAGGTCACGGTTGTTATTATTCAACTATTAAATAATAATAAAAAAAAAAACCTTTGATATTTAGCAAATAGTCTTAAGTCATCTTCAAACAATTATGAGTGTGATCGGTGGATATAATTTTAATTTGATTTCAAGAAAGCGAAACAAAATTTAAAAAAACTGATAAACATTGATAGTCGAGAGAAAAATTATTTGTTGATTTTATTTATTATTATTTGTTTATATTTTTAGAAAAAAATCGATTCTACCATCCTAGATGAAAACCACGATAAATACGATAGATACGAATCCGTTATTGGTAGTTAAAGATCCAGAATTTGTTTTGATTTTCACTCTATTAAAATATATTTCTTTCATATATGTATGGCCTTCGGTAGATCAAAGAAAAAATTTCCCCGCATTTTCCCCTATCTACGACCAAAAATAACACACCCGCGATCTGATCTACAGTGTGTAATATATTATGCATAATTTATATTAGAATAAGTGCCTGACTCAGAGATAAGAAAAAGTACTACGGATCGTTCATTATGCTCTACAAACCGCGTTCAATTTACTTTTATGGCAAAGTGCAGTTAGTATCACTACCTTGGGTAATCAAATCGAAAGATTTAAACTCGTGAAACAAGCCTTAATTATGTCAAAAAAATAGGACAAAAACGAGAGAAAGTGATGGCGCAGAAGTGAACCGCATCTCAATAATGATATTATACGCGCGTTCTTGAATTATGCGTTGTAAGATAAATAGTCCTGACTAAGTAAGCGAAATTTTAGATTACATTTTATTATGATTCGACTTTTAGATAAAAAAACAATAGTGAGTTTATTGGTTATTAGTGACCAATTTATATCATAAAGGATCATTAACAAACACGTTTTCAATTTCGTGATTCCTTGATTTTTAAATTTCGATAATTCAGTTTTCAAACCAACAGTATACGTGATTTCAAATTGCATGTATTTTTCCTAAATTACATTTTAAATTTACATTTTAATTCACCACATTATATAATTTTTAACTAAACTGGATGTATACAAAAATAAAATGTTTGTAGAAATTTCATTCTACTGATTTTCGACTATCAAAACGTTATTTGTTTTATAGTATTTAGAAGAAGAGGCTACTTATTTTTTCTTATTTTTGTAAATTTACTGTTGTAAAATTCAGTTTGATAGATTTTAGGTTCTTAGCAAAGCGAAGAGACGTCCAAAACGCATGTTCAACATTTGAATAAATATTTCCTCAAACGACTACTATAGACTGATCATATTTTGACTTATAAACATATTTTTCATGCGTAAAAAAAGAAACTTCCTTATCATATAAATAAAAACGGAAAAAACCTTAAAAGTAGATTTTTAAGAAATTGAGTTAATGATGTTATTGTAAGTCAGAAAATAAAAATTCAAGAAATTTAAAAGTTTCACCAATATACAGATTATATTTTAGATACATTTGATAATATTTTATATATATCGGGTTAAATAAAATAAATGTTATAAAATATTAGTTCGCTAATAATACTGACGAAATTTCAAAAATCGTGACTAGAAATTTCTTAAAATTTCTCTAAATATTTGACTAGATAATCATACAATTTTTATGGAATAGATTGTTTTCACATCAATTCTCATCATAATATGTGTATAAAAGGTATTGGATCATCCAATCATATATGATCATTAGGATACAGATAAAATAAAGCATATTTGAATCTGTTGATAAAAAAAATCTTTTTTTTTATCACAGTTTTTATTTATTTATTTTTTTTTAAACAATTTTGATTAAAAAAAAACCTACTGAAAATCAGGCTATAAATAGTGAGTAACAGTATATTTGTACATTGAAGTTGAGGTCAGAATTGTTTAACTAAATTATAATTCACTTTTTATTTAAAATTAAATATATCAATTACAATTATTTTGACAGACGCAAGGCCTTATTAACCATTAGGCATTGTAGGCACTATGCCTAGGGCCTACGACATACGGAAGGCCTATGAAAGATGGCTAAATCTATAAAAATTAACATCAATAAAACATGATCTTTTGCGTCATTCAAAATCAAAATACCGTCTAAAATATGTAATCGAATTGTTTACATTAGAGCTATATATTTAGACGACGAGCTTTGCAATGGTCATGCAGTAAGGAAATTATTATTAGAGCATATTACATTATTACAGTATATAACACCTGAGTTTGAAACAAATGTACGTGATAAAGTTAAAATACAAATATTTTTTGTTATGATGGATTCCTTTATTGTGGAAATTAAAAGACGAAAAGAAGCATACACAACATTAAATGAAAGGCTTAGTTTTTTAACCGATGACAAATTAACCAAAAGTGAAATCGAAATAAAAGCGACTAATTTAGTTCAAGTATCTCCGTTATATCTGGAAAATGATTTTGTAGCAGAATCTCTAATTTTTGTGGATTTTCGTGAACCAGGAATGACTGTAATTGACATGCTTCAAAAACAAATAGCAAAAAATATATAACAAGTTCTTTAAATGTCAATATTGCTTTTAGAATTTAGTGATATTTGGATTTTCTTGCGAAGGTGAACGGTCATTTTCTAAGTTAGAAAGAATTAAAAATTGGCCAAGGTCTACTATCAGTCAAGGAAAATTATCATCTTTTGCACTGTTATCAATAGATTCAGAACCATTGAGTGAAATTAGAAAATATCAAATCATTGATGAATTCACCAACGCAAAATACCGAAAAATAAATTTAATCTAGATACTATGTGAGTGATCATTAATTTTATTTATTTAATTAAATTAAATATTTGATATTTCGATTGTAAACTTATGACACTGTATTAATTTAAAATAATATAAAATAATAATATTCGAAATCGGCTGTTATGAAATTCAATTTTTTTCAATGCCTAGGGCCTATGGATGGCTTCATCCGGCCCTGGACAAACGAGAAAAGAATACTCTATGGTGCGAAGTACATCTTGTTTCTGTTTTTTTTTTTTTTTGTAATTTTTAATAATAACCATGTATGGTTAGGTTTGTATACAAATAGTTTTAATTCGGAAATCCATAGAATATTTTCCACAGAGTAGTCCATGAAACAAATAATGGATAATGAACTTTTTTACTACTGAAATATATTGGAGTGAACATTGATGTGTTGCGTAGTCTGTTGCCAGAGAAAAATGTAGGAAAGAATATTATAAGTGTTCGTCAGTCGACGTTTAAACAGTAGGTATAAACGGCGTCGTCTTCTTGATAATAATGTCCTTGCACTCAGATTTGTATGAAAATATGTCACAACATCTTTATAAATTAATAATTATAACAAAAACGTAAATCCCATGGTAAATGACAATTTGTGAAAACAATATTAATAAATAACCCGCGAAACAACAATACTTCATTACAAATTTATTCGTAAGGAAGGTGCATGTTACTGACAGGAACAATTATTTATAGAATAAAAAAAGAGAGAAAAGAACAAATATACAGGTTGAGATGTTTTTTTTCCAATGTTATGTAGACGCATTGTTATTAAAGTCGCGGAAACGACGAGAGTATATCGAGTACACATTTAAGACGACGACAGCAATGATTATTTATGCCTCTCATTGCGTTGCAGCGTGCATTAAACATTGTTTTTTGAATTGTTGACAAGATTTTTAACATGAATTACAATGTGCCTCAACATGGTCGATAAATATATTTCTGATACATTCATATTTGAAAGCGTTTCTCGAGTATTTTTTTATTTTTTTTTTTATTTAAAATTGGATATTCATTATCTGTAGCAAATTATATACAATAAGTAAATTTATTTGGACATTTACAAGGCATAACTATTATGAGGAGGAAAGCTTTACAGTGGCAGAACCCTCAAAATTGAAGTTTATTATTTTATATTTTTATTTTAATATTCGGAATTTAATTAGTTTCCATATCCACGTATTTTTAATCGGTAATCAGTAGGTTATGTGGAATGCTTTCGCTGCCGTGATTGGCAAAAAGTGGCTTGAAATGGCTGGCTAGTTTGACGTGGAAATGGGCATTTGTAAATATTTTAAGTTAAAAAGAATATTAACACAAGATAATTATGAAAAAGTAATTATTACAATTTTATATTTGAATGATTTTCGAGATTTCAGATTTATTAAGTGGTAACTACTATTTAAAAATGGATATTTTAGAAGATAACGTATTTATTTTAATTTTTTGAAACTGTTGATATTTCAATTCATTATTCTATGACAATATTTTCAGATAAAATGGTTAAATTTAGCGTAACATGATGAAAAAGTAACCTACAAAAACTTCGTGTTAATATATTTTTATTTCTAAAACAAATAATGAAAATAAATACGTACTTCGCACCATGCGATATTCTCCGCTCCTCTGACGAGTTAATTGACTCTGACGAGTGTTTTGAATTTTCATGAAATTATAGATAAATTATAGATCCTGGGTCACGATTTTTGAAATTTTTCATAAATTTTAGAGACTTAATAATTGAGAAAAGTCATATTAAATTTTTAGAAGTTTTCACCAAATTTTCAAAACTTTATTAGGGATAAACTTAAAAAAAAGAAGGGATTTTAAAAGTTCTATTTTTAGTCCAAAAATTTTCAAACTTTTTTGAAACTATTTTTACAGCATTTATCGCTACTTCAATAATATAAGGTGTAAATGTCAAGTTTTTCGCTACATTACTCTTGGAGTTATTACCAAAGTCGATTTAATGAAATTGCCATTTATGGTAAATTTCGATGTTTTTGCTCAATTTAAGGTGGTTTTTTCTTTCATCTGGAAAAATTATTGATATGAGCGATAAATAAACCTTTAATTTACCATCTACATATGATTTCTGATCTATAGAAATGCTAGATGAAACTTTTGGACAAAGTTAAGATGAACAAAAAAAATAAACATCATTGTAAAACCATAAGATTCTTCGCTTCGCCCAGAATCTAAAATGTGTTGACCATAAGTCCGTAATACATAATTGAGGATACATGAATAATAGTATGATATGTATTTAATAGTTATATATTATAACTAATAGTTATAAATATATAGTTTGAATAGAATAGTTTGAATGACATTATATAAAACTTAATGCAGGCGTCGACGTGACTGGTGTTAACCACAGGCTTGACTTACATTGTTTGATGCTATATACCAATTAGTATTGAAGAATGTATTTGTTTTTTTATTATTTTTTTTTATTCCGAAAGCAGTCTGGATTGTACTCGTAACACGATTCCGAAGTATATTAGACCGAGTAAAGTCCATGGGAAACTTTTAAAATTTCAATTGCTCTATATAAACCTTAGGTTAAAACAAATTTATATCTTTGAAAGAAATGTGCAATGTAATAATTTACATTATTATGTATAATTTGTTTAGTATATTACAAGACTTCACAAAATTTTTACTAAATATCCGTTGTAATGCTCATTGACATGTAATTGAATACAATTTCTTAAAAAAAAATTCTCTGACTTAACCATGTTTAAAAATATTAATTTTAAAGGTAAAAAACAAAAAATGTAAGATAATGATATTATATTTAAGATGCTTCTATTGGTTGACATTTGAGTACATTGTTAATTTTAAGGTAAACGTAAAGTCTAAAACAATTTTAATTGGATCTTTTATCAAAGAAAACGATTATGAATGTTTCATTAATAAAGCATTTAAAAATACGATGAATAAGTATTTTCGAAATGATAATTCCAATGTTTATTCAACTTTAATTTCAAAATGAAAACATAAATACACCGCCACTACTTGTAAAAATAATTTGAATGAAATTTGAATTTATATATAATTTACATTTTGTATGGCAGGCATATCTCAGAAATGAAATTATATTAATATTTTAGATCTTGAACTTAAAACTTAAGTTGGTAAAGTACTACAAATGTTCCCAAGTTTTAGTCAAGATTTAGTCCAAAAGTGGACATATTAATTTGAAAAATATATTACGTACTCAACACACAAAAGTAAACAATCGGTCGTAACGTCAAGTTTCTAGAATTATTAATTTTGGAATTCTACCAAAGTAACTAAAGTCGATTCCGAGAAAAACTTGCGTGCCATAAATTTTACCGTTTTTCAACAACATTTTGATAGTTTATCGCAGTAGTACTTATGAGAAAATGACGTGGCCTTAAGTACCAACCAGATAGAACTTTCGTTCCACAGATGGCATCTTTAGGACATTTTGGAGTTGGCTTTCTACTTTTGAAAGTAATCGTACAAATAAAAAAAATAACCCATTGTTGAACTATTTTCAGTACTTTTCTCGCTGCATTTGAAAAAAAAAAATCTCATAACAAAGGTAGCCAAATGTGACTTAAATGAGTTCAAATAAATGTCAATAACCACTAAATTATTTTTTAATAGATATTGTAAAACATTATAATGCAGTTCGCAAAGAATTTAAAAAAAAACCCTAGAAATATGATTTCAAATCGTTTTAATATAAAAGTTTTATGTAAATATAGGTTTTGTAAATCACGATAACGGTAAAATTGGTTGGTAGGAATGAATGTGTTTAAAGAAAATAAATTACATAGACTAAAGGGAAAACAACATTATTTTAAATAATAAAATTAGTTGTAAATGCGCTTTGGGGACATTAATTTTAAATCAGCGCAAACAGCTGTTATACAGTACACATAAACCAACAACACAATATAGTTATTCAGGTTTTATTTTATTAATTACGTAACAATGAAAATATGTAATTTTGACAAAATTTAAAAACACGTGTATCTTTATTTTTAAATGTTTATGAAAATTTAAATATTTTGAAGTGTACCACTGTAAAAATCTAAATGCAATAGAATATATTCGAAATAACATTAATTATTTTTTAAGGATATTTTGGCAGTGTTTTTTTTTTTTAGTTGATTTTCAGGGTATAATCGTTATTTATTATTGAGTTGTGATAACATTCTATAAAATAATTTTTTGAAAAATGATGGTTGCTACAAACGTAATAAATCACATCTTACTTAGTGACGAATCGTCTTTTTCCCTTTTAAAAGGCGTTCATTCTTAAAATTGCTGATATTAATCGATTTCATTCTAATACGTGTGTTTCAAGAAATGGATATAATAAGTGATTTCGGAAAACATATGTTTTGTCTGAAATATTAGGTGACCATGTTATAATACCACATTTAATAGACAATAATAAGAATACATTTATAAAACTGACATTTTTTTTTAGGCAAATTAACAAGAGACAATGGATACGAGCACCTTAATGTGTTATGAGAACAATAATTCAGTCATAAATATATTGATAGTTTTAGTCACAAACAATTTATTGTGCACTCGTACACTGGTGATAATATTTCAATATTAGAATTCAACTTAGAGGGCACTTAGGAAAATTGATTTTCACATTCATTTCACACAAAAACTCTTGAGTATCTATGAATGACCAGTTGACACTTATGCACAGATTTAACCACATTAAAAAGTGAGTTGTTCTTATTAGTCTCTTGAATTACTACGATTTTTAATATTCAATATGATTATTCTGCGTGTCGTTGGGTTATCATTATTATGAGATAGGTGATTTATAATAATTTTTGAAACGAAATTTCCGTGAAATTTTTTAACGTTTATGTTAAATTTATCAATGTATAATTTATCGGTAAAACTAAAAAATATTCTCCCAAGTAAACGTTAATTATCATAATATATGTTATTTTGGATACGAATATTACCTGAATTCTTATAAACAAATAATATACAATTATCACTTTAACAGTAACAACAAAAAACATTTGTAAATTCAAATCAAAAAATTTTTCGAAGTAACATCCGGGGGAAAAAGATTTTTTCAAAGCGATACTGAACCTGGCTAGGTTGAGTGAATCAAGTAATAATATTTCCAATATCCAAATTGATATCGGTAGCAGTAGCAACGATTAGGATCACAGACGGACTCGACAGACATAATAATATTACGTTATTTCATTTTTTTTCCTTTATTACTGTGATATAATACTTAGAAAAAGATAGGGGGGTCTTTTTGGAAGGAGGCTAAGTCATGTTAAATTATTCGTATTATTATTATTATTATTATTAGTATTATTACTCTGTGAATTGTAACTGGTTTTTTATTATCAATTAGAGAATATTATACAATTTTCTAATTTTTATTTTCGATCATTTAGCTCTTAGTGTTTTTATATCTCGGTTAATATGAAAGATTCCTCTGACCATCTAAACTTGACAGATAATAATCTAAAATAGATTTTTTCCTATAGCTCCACTTAGTTTTGAAAGAGATATGTCTAATGAATTTAATTCAAAAGGTATACTCACTTGATACGTGCGTGAAACAAGAAAGATATTTAATTTTGTGAATTTGTGATTATAAATTTGTCTGTTTTGATTAAATATGAATTAAATCGAATATTTAAAATGTATGTATCTTTAAGTGTGTTATTTAATATTATACTATGCATATTATTAACATTCACCTAATATTAATTACAAACTGTTGCAATGAGGGAGGACGTATCGTGGAATTAAAGTGGCCCAAAATATTGCATTAATAAGGCTATAGCCCGTATACAAAATATTTTACCACCAATGCCTGTGGATATACATTTATACTTAATTTACGAAAACGTCAGACTTTATACGAACCGAATAAGTTACACTCTCTTTCCTCCTTCTTCTTGCGGAAATCTAAATGACATTGAGTGTCTAATATTGTCGCTTGATCTCATCTCACGGTCGAGTTAACGAATATTTAAAAATTAAATATTTACTATACAGTTATCGACGGATACCCATAGAATTCTGATCCGGATTAAAAGTCAATTTGACCGCTGCTCGCTGACGCTAATGATAACTACCGTTCACTCGTGACGGGAAGAGCGATCAATTACACAAATAATTTTGAAACGACACGTGATAAACGTCGAGGGCCACCCAAATGTCTTTTTATCACAGCGCATTAAACGTTTACGTTTAGACCTAGGAAATAATATTTCGTCTAGTTAAACTGCTTACGAAGTGTTTCGCGTGGTTTTATAAATTGTGAGTGAATCTCACATAATGCATATATTTGATATTTTTCACATACGATTGAACACCTAGAATTGTATATAAATTACATAAATTTTGACAAAATAATTTTTTTTTATCCACATGATTTTTAAGTTTTCATTTAATATGGTTACTACTGTTTATGACATAATATTATGAAAGAGGATTATTTTTTGAAAATTGAGACACAACGTGGGCGATACGTGCGTTGAAGTGTTCTGAGTAAATTAAAAAAGATGAGTTTGAACTCGTTGTTTCGTCAGAATGGTCCGGAATACGCAAAGACGTAATGCGCCCCCTGGTCAAAACAGTGCGGTGTCTATGGGTTAACTTTGATGTATTATTATAGCGTGTGCTGCAAGCCTAAATGTGTAAACGCGAGTCTCTTTTAGTTCTTCCTATGTGTAAATACGTACGTGCGTTATGGTTTTGTCGGTTTTCACGAAAAATAAACATTTTTGACGGCATGTCTCATTGTTTTAGTTAAAAAAAGAAAAATAACACGTTTTGAAATTAAAATAGTGATTCATATTTAATTTTGTTTTATTTTTATAGTCATACAATCGATACTGACGATACTTAAATATAGTAGCCACAAACGATATAGAAGTTTTATATTAATACTGTTTTAGGCAGTTGAGTTTGAAGTCTGAGAATCCTCGCCTACCCACAATTCTCGTACAGCAGTGAAATAAAAAGAATTTATTTTTAAATTATAAATTATTTATAAAATAAAAACCCAAGTTACATGATTGTCTCGATAATTTCAACAAATAATTATTTATTTTATTAATTTTTATAAAAATGTGTGACAAAAAGTTATAATCAATTCGATTAATTTATACAAAATGTGTACGATCAGTCTTGTTACGGAAACGTATGCATAGTAGATGATAATTTTATATTAATGATGTAATAAAATATTCGACCCTTTTGAAGAGTTTGTTATCAACTTGACTACATCATATTGTTTTGAAGTTTAAATCATTAATTAAAATATTTTATATCAAACGCGTAACGATTAGAACTGTCGTCAGAAATAAAATTATAAGAAAAAGTTATTTGTATATTTTTCGAAAAAAATATGATAAAGAGATAGACTAAAAGAGAAAGTGAGAGAAAGTATAGAGATTAGCCATTCCAATTTTTTTTTTTTTGAATTTATTTCATAATAATATATTTAATATATATATTTGTTTAATCGGTTCAATGATATGGTTGAACTCTTTGATTCAATTTTATCAACTATCGATAAAAAACATGATATTTTTTATTTGTGTATGTGTGTTATTAATAAAGTGATAAAAAAAAGATCATTTCGAAAGATTCAGCATGATAGTTTAAAGCGCAATGTTAATTTTTATTTAGCTTGTATCACAGCCACTGTACCAAAAAAAAAAAAAAAAAAAAAAAAAAACAAAACAAAACAACGTTATTTCGATGTAAAGTTATAACTGATTACACTACAGAGATTACAGTGCAGAAATGATTACGGAATACCTTTACAAAATTGCAATGTTAAAATTAAAAAAATATAAATGAATAATATACTATTTAAACATAATTTCTACCATGTTTTTATTTTTTTCATTTTAAGTATCAGTTTATAAACGAATGTTCAGAGGTTTTCATATTTGCTTCTTTTTTTACCCTGCAAAATTGTAACTAAATAAGCAGGTATAAATTAATTATATTCCGGTTTCAAATTAAAATAAAATCATTCTAGCACAACAATTTGTAATTTTGAACAATTTTTATGTTTGTTCATTTTAGATTCTGAGTGGAACAATAATAGGTTTATAATTGGTTTTTCAATTATTTATTTTTTTTTTTTTTATGTATGTTGTCACGTTTTCAGGTAGTAATAATGGTTCAAAAGATTCATCCAGCATTTCTATAGATCAAAAATGTATTCTAGTAAGCATTTTAAACAGGCCATTTTTATCTATTTTCATTAGTTATTTTAAGAGTTAAGAGAAAATACTTAAATATTGAGTAAAAATGATACAATTTCCTGCATATGAAATCATAAAATATATTTTTGATATTTAATCATAAACCAAAAATAATGTCGCTAGACTCTTAAAATGTTGATGAAATAATAAAATAACCTTTAAACATACTCGAAAATAGTTTCAAAAATATTTTACCTTTTTCAGTCTATAAGTAGAACAAGACGATACTGAACAAATTTCAAAAATTGGTATTTAAGTTTTTTAGATTTTAAGTGTAGCAAAGGATCTATTCGTATTGTATAGTGATGTTTATTATTATTTAATTTTATGCTGTAAAAACTTTTGGTATACTTAACTTTATTCAAAAGTTTCATCCTGAATCTTTAACGATTGGAAATGTCATCCAGTTGGCACTATTTCTTTTTATAAATTTATAAAATTTAAAAATGAATTTGAAATGTCAGATTTACTTAAATATCTTGTGGAAAATTTCTATAAAAATCACCGTCATTTCATTATTTTACACGAGTTTATCGTATTTTATTATAAATTGTGTAAATTTACATTAAATAATGTAATCATATAGCTATAGAACATGAATATCTAAGAACAAAAAAAAAAAAAAAATAAATTAATTAATTAATGGAATTATATTTTTTTGAATTTAAATTGTCATAAATATATTTTTTAAACTTACATGGACATTCAAAGTTTATTTATATATTTTTTTTTGACGTAGCTACCTAACATTATTCTAATTTTGATCATTACTAAAAAATATTGTAACATTTTGAAATATCTTTAGGTGGTATAATAAAATAATTACAACAATACCTGAAAAGTTCACGAATCCAATCGGATACAATGTGTAATGAGTTAATTTCTTTGAAGAAAAATTTTGAAAAATATAAAATGATATTAATATCTAATGGTTAAGTTTTTGAACATTATGCTGAAGCGGCAAGGGTGAAATTGTTAAAAATATTTCATTATATTAAATTTCAGATTTGATTAAATAATAAAAACATATTTTGGTCAAATTTCCAGCTACTTATTGACACGAGGTTCCATAGTTTCAACATGTATGACATAATATGAGTTTGTATGCGTGCGTGCGTGGGTACGTGTGTGTTTTATGTGTGTGCGTGCGTACGTGTGTGTTTGTGAGTGTGTGTGTGTGTGTGTGTGTGTGTGTGTGTGTGTGTGTGTGTGTGTGTGTGTGTGTGTGTGTGTGTGTGTGTCAGTGTGTGTATACATACTTTGTATGAAAAAAAATAAAAAAATAATAAGATAACGTAATCATACGTCATGTTATAAAAATATCGTTTACAATGCACGAGCGCATCAAAATAACCGTATCGTGCCTCTAGTTCATACATGTACATATGTTGAAGCATTCATTAATGAGACGATTTATCCGCACGCTATTTTCGTCATCAATCATCGACTACAAATCAGCTGCTTGATCGCTTGTCTCCGGGCGCGTCAACGAAACATAAACCTCGTTCTCTCACGTCCCTTAAATTGGGGAAATTCCCTGCACTTCTGACAAGAAACCTATTCGACCAAAATGATTATATATTTCAATAGCACTCAACCGCCGGTATTTCAATATTCCGTTGGATTACCAAAACTTAAGACGAGTTTTTTCGTCAACTAGAAACACGTCGAAGCGACACGGTCACGTCCCTTGATTGCATTATAATATAATACTATGGTGTACGTGAGAAACACGTAACGGGTTTTTTTCACGTTTTTAAACAGTAGTGTAAAACGTATCATTTTTCCAAAAATAATGTTACACTCATAGTTATTCACCGACTGAAATCTGACGTTTATTTCATTGTTTTTTTAGCAATTTTTTCTTATGAAAAATGATTTTATCGTCATTGTTACCCGGTACGAAGATGATAAACAAGGGTGAAATAAACTAATTATTATCTATCACAGTGTTGTGGTATAACAAGCATGGTCGGTATTATATTACTGTTACCTACCGGTATAATAGTGAATTCTTAATCCCTTATCCTTCAATAAACTTATCCAAGGATATATTTACTGGAGGTGTCATAATCCTAGGATAATCTTGTCATTCTTCGATACGACTTTCCTAGGAAAATCTCACATCCAGTAAACATATCCCAGGATAACTTTACCCACTCACTTGGGGGTAAGAATAGCATAGAAAATTCTTATCACATGGAAATAAATTCAAGCCACCTTTAATTAATTCTGACTTATTTAAATTATATAATTGTGTGTATATATATATATACAAATATCGATATTAACACAATTAACACTTAAATATCTCAAATTTTGTTGGGTTCTATCAATGGATGACCTCCCTCCTCATATTATTCAGGTCACCTGTAAAAATCATCATATTTACTTATTGTGCTCACTAGCATAGATTGTTTATTTTCAAATAAAAAAAAAAAAACTAAAAAAAAAATATATATATCTCAAATTCTTGATTATATATAGATCGTAAACATATTAGGTATAGCTTCGATAAATTATAATGTCAATTTTATAATTTATTATAGGAGTATTTACAGTCATACATAGAACTCGTTATCTTTATGTCAGCAGCAAAATGAACATACTAAATAATTATGAATAACATTGCATTTTAAAATAATTATTAGTGTGCTTTCAAAATTGATAAAACAAACAAGGTATTTGGTTAAATTTGGTGCTTTATATTAATAGATTGCTTTTATTTGCATTATATATATATATATATATATATATATATATATATCATACTACCACATAAATTCAAGTTTGTGTACCTAATGACGTTATTATGTAGAACATATATTGTATTTAATTATTTTATTAATCACCTATTCATAATTAAATATCAGATAAATAGTATTTAAAAGATACTTTTACACGTAATTAAGTTAAAATAACTTTTGTTATAGTGTTAAAATTTAGAGTAATTATTAAATTATTAATAAAACGTTTTGCATATATCAAATTTCACTTTCATTTACTTGTTGCAAGATCTGAGATCGCTGATTAAAAGACAAAATGAATAAAGGCCATAAGAGTCGCCGAAACTTTCTTGTTTTTTATAATCAGATAAAATATGTATAGATATAAAAATAGCAGTTGAACTGTTTCTAACAAATAATAAATACAAATTCGATTACATGGTGCATAATATAAGCGATGCCAAATAATTTAGTAATTCAATTTACAACAATAACAAAAAATCGGCCGGATATTGGTGATGGTTTGTGTTAAAGTACTTTAGAGTAGCCCACTTTGGTAGATTTATTTTGTTTATTAATTTTCTAGGTAGTATTTACTATATTACTGTATACTTGTGAGAAATACAAGGCGTGGGTCACATGGCACTCAATAATCGCGTGCTTTATTAAATTTAAATTTCAGATCAATTGCGATAAATCATATTATCGTTATACTTAAAATGAACTACTGTGTTATGAAATAGTTTTTTAGTACGATTTGTTCACGATAACGATGCGAGATTAACAGATTAAAAAATATTATTGAAAAAAAGAAAATGTATCATTATTTATTTTTGGTCATAAAATAAATAACCTACTTTTTTTCATGTAGATATTATTCTCTGAGTAGATAAAAAAACTAAAATACGTTTTGAATAGAATAAGGATTTTTTTTTTTTTTTTTTACCCAAGTCAAAAATACTAAAACAAATAAGTACCCATCATTATAATGTTATACTGTGTTCCCCTATATACTCATAGTCTCTATTAATTTTTGTATTTATTTGCACGGTAGGATGTGACTGACAATGCATCACACTTTAATGCGTCATATTTTCTATTTTTAGCATTTTATAGAGTTCGGTGAAATTAAAACGCAATAAAACGTAATAAAACGTAATTTCAAGATAACCCCTGAACATAAAACATGGCCTATATGTCCGTGTAATTGAATGAAATATTAAACAATGCAAATAGAAAATGTAAAATGTATTTTAGGAATTAATGGTTCGGAAAATGTAATTTTGCTGGTATTGATGAAACTTTCGTGTTGTAAAATTGTATTTTTTTTAACCATAAAATATATTCATAATAGAGAGGAAAGGAATATTTGATATCGATATTCGATAACACACACACACACACACACACACACACACACACACACACACACACACACACACACACACACACACACACACACACACCAATGAATTTGACTAGATCTCCTTATACCATTGTGCATCTTTCCATTATACATTATTATCATATAAACATTTTATTTTTTTTACTAACACAAGTAAAAGTGATGCCATGAGTTTTAAATGTATATTTTATAAAGATAAACTTGAGTAATTGATAAGGCTCATCTCAATCATGTCGTATGTTATTTTGGTTATCATAAGTTTGTGCTATTAGTTCGATTTATCGAATTTTAATTAATGTCGAATCAAATCGGTTTAATGTGGGAAGAAATAAGATTTTCAAATGAGACTCGCAATTTTATTGTACATCTAAACGTGCTGACCTAATAAATTAAAACTCCACAATCGAATACACTTAAATTTAAAAAAAAAAACTTCTTGTACTAACCTATATTATACAACTATGATGAAAGTTCAAACGAGGTGCAGCGATCGTTTCGTTTCACCCACTCTCCCCTTCTGCGCGTAGTATTGTGATGTATCATTTTGCGTTTGAAAGCAATAATAAATCACTGCGTTTCAAAGCGATTCTGAGCAAAGCTCGGTTTATTGTGGATAATGTCTAAATTGAGAGGGTGAATTTTTTTAAATTTAGATAGCTGATCATAAAAATAATTTATGACTATATGAGTAAAGATTCAAAAAAATGTATCAAATGAAATAAAGAATATGATATGACTGAAAACTTGTGATGTTTAAAATCCACAACGTAAAGTCATACACTAAATTAACCAATCGAAGCTGAGGAATATCTACTATGAAAATAATTAACAAATGGCACTGACGACATAATGGTATATAATATATACCATTATAACACATAAAGTGTGATATCCAACAATACGGATTATATACGATATACACGTTCAGTGGAACAAACATATTTCAAAGGCAGGACATTTTTATTTGAGAAAACAATACAGTAGATTCTTTTTTTTCACTTGTGTATGTTCAAACGATTCAAAAGTACGAATTCTACGAAACAGAATTCAAAACTAACCTAATAGATACCCTACGATGAATAAAATAGTATTTTGAACTAATATGAAAATTAAATCCAAACATATATCTCGGTACACAGATCATTTTCTTGAAGGAGTTTCATTCTGTTTCGTACCATCAAACGTGCTATGCAAATATTTTTAACGTTTTTTATTACAAATACTTAGTAACTAACTAGAAAATATTGACCACCAAAACTATACGAAGCCATGAATAAGTTTTCGAACGAAATTTTGAAATATTGAACTACAATCCGGGTTAATTATCGATACTGCAATATATCTTAGAGAAATCTCTATAATCGGTAATCAGTAATAGCTACTATGTCATAACGTCAATACAAAGACGTGCTAAGTAAAAAACAAAATATCGCAACGAAGATACTCTATGAATGAAACTTTAATTTAGGTTCACTACCAAAGTTCCAAAAGAAGTAAAGTTAACTTAAATTTTAAATAATTATTATAGTCGTGGTTTCTAAATCTTAGTGTCTGGTGATGATCGTTATTAAAATATCATAAAACAAGTTGACACCACAATATACGTACTTCAGAATATGAAAAAAATATATAATATTGAAAAAGGAAATTAAAATACGTCGGATGTTGAAGAGTGTCACTATGGCAGCTGATATTAATATAAATTTTTGGTCATGCATGTCTCAGTAAACTTATTTATGAGTGTGAATATTGACATAATACTCATTTTTCTTGGCTCCCTAATCGTGCCACAACAGTGAGTAAAATGGTATTGATTTACAATGTCGTTGAGTCTAATAGACTATGCATTAACTTATTGTTGAAAGTTTTCTGTCTAAAGACAAAAACAACTTTTTCACTATTTTTAAACTTCAAAAGTCATAAGATGTTTCGACGATACGTTTAGACTTTTCATTCAAGTAACTGATGCTAATAATAATATGGAAATTAGGTAATAATGATTTTATCCAAAAGATAATAACCAATATTAAAAGCATACATAATATTTATATTTAACCAATGCTCAAGGACTCATTGTTATACTTTTACTGAATAGTCATGCGAATAAAAGTTTCAAAATCAAGTATAAAATTTTGCTAAAATATACATTAAAAAAATATTAGTAATAGTAATTAGAATTGTATCCGATTATTAGTATTTTTTGTTTTTTTGAGATTTGCGTAGTAAAGATCATTTTCAAACAATATGCATACATATTTACAAACTACGTTTTAGGGTAGTATTAATTTTTTCTGAGCCTCTCTGAACATGAGGTATAGTATTTAATCACTTTATCTCTATAATTAATTTAATAATAAATATATAGCCATTTAGTGAATGTATTATATACTTAATAAACCTTTTTTAACATTAAGCATATCTACGGTTTTATTTTAATTTTCTCGCTGATGTATATTAGTTAATTATAATTAAAATTATAAAGGTATGTCAATATTATTTGTTTATTAATGCAACGCATGAATATATAGTATAATATCATAAATATTGAGATATGTTGCATTATATCAGTAAACTAATATGTACTATCATAGTATACATATTATATTATTCTCAAATTTTCAAAGTTAAAACTGATCTACCGTTTGGTCTTAACACAGATTTGTACCGACTAAAGGAGTGCTCGACTTCCACCGAGGTAATAGGTGCAAATGTCATATTTGAAATGTCCAAAGGAGTGTGTTCAGCCGGCAATATTACCATATTAATTTCGCAATGTATGTCTCTTATTAATTTTAGGCAGCCTAAACCAGGATTTTTATGTGTATCACTGTGCATTTTTTCTTTTACTGCAACTCCCAAGGGTCCTTGTACTTGCTCTATGCGTTTTTCAGCTTTTTCTGTAATTCCTAAACTTTGAATCGAAGTCATTTTACTTGTTTCTAGTTGTTTTATTGTATTCTCTTAAAATTAAAAATTAACTGATATATAAATTAAATTATTTTGAATATCGAACATAATATAATATCGACCGTAAATCACGGTCGATTAGTTTAATAATTATTTAGGTATTATTTTGTTTACGTACTTTTGGAAACATGGGAAATTATCTTTATTGAAAAATATAATCGTATACAATTATCAATAAATCGTAAATGAACAAATCGTTAAAATATGTAAGAGAAAATGGACTTTTTGAGATATATGTAGGAAAAAATGGAATCATTAAAAAATATGTAAAAATATGTATTATAAAATATAGTTCATTACATTGGGAATCGCTTGAAACGAATTTATCACTTACCTAAATTAATTTATCAAGTCACCGTAAAAATATGTATTTAAATATCAATCCGAGCCCTACATTTGTATTGTCCCATACATATTAGTAATATGTATGGGACAATAAAAATGTTAAACTATAAGAAAATCTTGATTGATATAATATTAAGTATTAATTTATTTTTCTCGTAATTACAATTCTTTTTGATTAAAAAATGTGATATTACACATAATTATAAATTATAACAATTGCTAATAAATTTAAAAATTGTAGTGACTATTATTTGAGAAATGTTAGATTTAATGTGATATATATGTATCAAAGTTGAACCATTAAAACCAGTTCTGTATATTACAATTGATTTTTCATATTTAATATTTTTAATTTAATTTAATGCCCATGTTCAATGCACTAAGTATAAATCTGACGTGCTAATAAACACGTGATTATCCACAGTGTGTCGAATTTGTGATTATTGTGGTTACAATGTTTAACAGTTTCTTTGAAATACAATATTTATATATACACACAAAGTAACGCTTTGTGTTTAAATTAAAATAATTGAGTGCATGTGCGTGTGTGTGTGTGTGTGTGTGTGTGTGTGTGTGGGTTTGTGTGTGTGTGTGTGTGTGTGTATATACAATATACCACAAAATGACAAAGGTAGTCTCGTCATACTGAAATATTGAAAAACTTTTTTAAGAACTAGTTAATGTGTTGGCTTTTATAGAGAGTGGAGGGTTGAATAAATGCATAAAATGTACGGAATGAACTTTAAGCTGTGTACTAAAAGAATCACTAGATCTAATGATTCATTGGTATGTAAAGCATAAATCTTTCAAATTTTTAAATTGTTTGTTGAAAATCTTCCTTTACGTAATTCATCTTTATTTCTGTTTTCTATACGTTCCGAATAAGTGGTTTAATATTAATTGAGATTTATATTTTTTTCCCTATTAAATACACAACGATAAGACTTAATTTTTGTTAGTAATGGGCAATATTTAAACATGTTTTAAATAACTATTAAATGAAACCATACTTACAATAAAAGCGTAAAATAAGCATGTTCTCAATTTACACATGTATGTAAGAATTACTAATTGAAACCCAACGGTAACTATCAAATTCATGAAATAGTGTGAAACATTAAATATTTTATATTTTCATACACATTTATTTATTAAAACTCAACATTTGATATTGAAAATGTTGATGAAAAAAAAACATGTACAACACAGTAAAATAAAACGACACAAGTTAATGAAACCGAATAGGTTTACGGAATACGCGTGATGGTCAATTGTTTTGTTGATTTGATACAGTATCCACCTACGAAATTGTCGGTGAATCCAGAAAAAATTTAAATAAACTAATTGAATATCAAAGAAATGTTCTTTTTTCCGACGGAAATAATAGAGGGTATTTAAATTTTCTTTTAACTTTTTGGTTCAAAAAAATAAAATGATAGTACGATAAGAAAATATTTTGGTCTTGTACATCTTTATACTATTTTTTTATCATTAGAACTTGTTCATGCAAGAACGTAAGTAAAGAGTTTACAAATAACTATATTATCGAGCACGTTTTCTGAGTTGTTATTGAATAGTCTCGATTACATACATGGTCAATTTTCATATTATTTTTGAGTACCTACTTTAATCTCATTTTGGACTACATTCAAACATAAAGATCATATTTCTAAGTCAAAAGCAAAACCTTTAGCCGTGGATTTCATATCCATCACCCATTTTTCCGACAGAGAAACTTTCCACTAAAATTAAACACGCTGTCTGCAAAACCCTAGTTTAACCATTACGGCTATGATATTCTATTTTCTTGATTTAAAATAGAGCTAAACCGTCAAACATCAAAATACCGCGAGAAATTTAAAACAACCTTATATTTTCCATTTGCCGGGAACCGATGGCGATTTCAATCAAATACTATTCAAAATATTAAAATATTATATTTATAATCGTCTTCATTTTCCAAAAAGGTACAAAAATAATGTTGACAACATACACACACTACAGAGAAAATATTATCAAAAGTTCTGAAATCGAGTTGACTAAACAAAACTATTTAAATTGAAAAAATATATATGGTATAAGACTTTATTATATAGTATTTTTGGATATTTTCCAAATATATTATAATATACGTATGTAATTTATGTAAATGTTATTAACTTACCACTCACATACACATAAAAAAAAAATGTATAATAATATATATTTATGAATGTGGTTATATATCACTAACATTGATTGCATACCTCATAAAAATCATCTAATTTGACTGTTTGCGTAATAATTAGTGTTAAAAAAAACGTATAATGCGTTTAATTGTTTTGAAAGTTGTTTTTTTTTCAAATTTCTTTGTACCATTTATACGAAGGTGATAAAAAGTTTGACTAATTTATAAAAACATTTCTCCATAATATGGTATTTACGTGTTATGCCGAAATCTACAATTTCAATATTTTTTATCCACCGTATTAAATGTATTATACTTCCAAACTTTAGTTTATACACCCTTGCAAATATATATATATATATATATATATATATATATATATATATATAATAAATGTATATAAATATATGTTTTAATGTTGTTTGATTTTTTCAAAATTTATATTTTAATCTCTGTGCGGTCTAGTATAGTCATAAAATACTTATACATTTTTTCTTTGAGATAGGGAAAGCACTATACTTTGGTCTAGTGCAAGACATTTCTTTCATTACGGTTATATTAAATGTTTCAGCGAGAGACGAACGCTTGGAAGATAGCGGAGACAATAATCCGCACAAAAATTAAACATTTACCAAACGACTTCAAGATATGAGTGGTCATCGCTATATTATTCTATAAGTTCCTATCCGATTCGAATGTTTAATATTATATTGGCAGTATTATTTTTGTCAAGTTATGCCCAATTTAAATCGATTTATGTTTTATTGTTCCAGTCACGGAGATTCTTTAGCCAAGATATTCGACTACTTCCGACACTTGTTTTCCCTTCTATCTCCCCTTTTAATATAAGCTGTAATATATCTTATCGTTGATTATTTCTCATAATGTGTCCAATGTATTCAAATTTCCGATCTTTTATAGTAGCTCCTAGTTCCTTCTATTTACCCATTCATTCCAGTATACTTTGATTGGTAATTTGATCTGTCCGTAAGGTTATTAACATACGCCTATACAACCACATTTCAAATGATTCAATTTTTTCGCGTGTTAACTCTGTTAATGTCTAGGTTTCGACTCCATACAGAGAACACATAACAACTTAACAATCTCATTTTTTCAGCTAAATACAAATCAAGACACTCGAATACCTTCCGCCTTTTTTCGAAATGCTTCTATAGCATTTTCAATTATACATTTGATTTCTAGTGAATGATCCCAGTCTTCATTTATTGTTGCTCTGAGGTACCTAATTTGTTGTTGTACCTGTTCTATACGTTTTTTTTTTTAACTATTAAATGTTCTCTTAAGTTATGAGTTTTCGATATTATCATCAACTTCGTTTTGTGTGCATTGAGAAACAAGTACTATCTTTCGTTAACTTCAACTACTCTGTCGATTAAGTATTGTAACTCCACAATGTTATTTGTGAAAATTATCGTATCATTAGCATATCTAATTTTATTTTAACATTCCCCGTTAACCTTAATGTCATCTTTGATTCCTTCTAGATCTTCACGGAAAGTAAATTCCAAATACATATTAAATAGCAGTGGTGACAAACCACAACCCTGCCTCAATCTACGCTTGATTAATATACATCCTCCAAGAACTCTCTAACGACGCGTGTGATTTCTATGTTGCATTTACCATTAAAGTACAACTGCCAATCAGCTATGATAGATATCGCATGACGTATTAAGTAACAAGTTAATAACGCATGAATTCCTATACTTGTGTAAGGATAAAAAACAGAAACACTCACGAGAGCCATTTGCATCATGGTAAAAAAAAAGTTTAACATCACGGTGTTTGCTTTGAAAATATAGCACATATGTATAAAATATTTAACATGCACACACACACACACACACACACACACACACACACACACACACACACACACACACACACACACACACACACACACACGCTTTTACGCGTTGTTTTACGACAAATTATATATAGTGTTGTATATTATAAAATATTCATTCATATTATATTTGTATACACGTGCAAAATCAATGAAAATTGCAGTTACCACGTTTAAAATATATGCCAATATAATGTTATTGATACTGAAAAATGTAATGGGTAGTATATTATGACAGAATAGTTATATGGCATCATAACGTTTGGGGCATTTAGATAGATATTTTGAATACAACAACATTAATAGTAACAAATCGCAATAATTAACCAAAGTGATCGTGAATGATCGATTGTATGATCGAAATAACACGTAAATTATTCTCCAGCTCCTCGTAGTGTTATGGAATTATGTGAAACCGTTTCAAATTAATTAATCACTGAAAATAATAATAACCGGACGTCGTAATACCTCGTTATGACTACACACCGAATACAATCGAACGTAAATTAAAATCAATAACTATTACGAATATAATGAAATTATAATATACAAGTATCGCAATACGATTAAAATAATTATTATTACTGTTGTTATTCTCTTTTCGTTATCTTTATGTTATAAGAGTAAATACGTTAAGATACGTAAGTACTTACATCGTTTAAACGTTTTGAGAAACAACAGCTGTTGTTTGTCGTACGACCAGAGTGTAACACGTAGACATTATGTTATTCCCAATGTAAACTCCATGTTAACAGTTTTTTCTTTTCATATGTACACACGTTTGACAGAGTGTGTAGACCGCAGTCACGAATAAAACGTGATACATGTTTAGAGGGCGTTTATCATTACGGCCGAAAAAGAATATTTGCGAGTCCGTCTAGTCTTATTTTAATCGTTTCACGAATACCACGAGGTTCTAACAATATGTATAGTGTCTTCGATGACTGGCTACTTCGCGCCACGAGTATTCTTCATACCTAATTGGACAAGGTATTGGTGGTGGGTGTATTTTATTATAAAAAAACGGTAAATCATTTCTTTTGTAAACGATCTTGGGCAAATCTGCACTGTTATATATACCATTTATGTATTTTAATTTTATATCCACAACTTTACGTGCCACAAAAAAGTATGAATATTTGAAAAAAAATATCCCACGAAAATTACATGAGCCAGTGGTGTATAATACTGAAACACATCAATAAGAATTGAGAATGAATGCGTAGTTTTAAGACGGATATAAAAGGAAAGATATAGTAAAATTTAATGTAGGAGTGGGAATGGTCTGGAGAAGCGTGGTGAAAAGACGGGTGTCTAACAAAAGCAAAAGTGATTTAGGCTTTATAGGTTGTAGAAGACAAGACCAAAAAGTGGATGAACAGGGTTAAAGAGGTATGAAATATAGTTTCCCAACTATTCCAGAGGGGAGGGGATAAAACATATTGGCTAATAGCTGTTGGTAGTTAAAGAAAGTACATAATTTTAGCGGTGATAAGCTTCAATAGATTGTAAAATCAAAATATAATAAAACAATGTACTAGGTATTTTATAGTCACATTATTTCTAAGGTTTTTACAATCAAAAATATATAAAACTATGCATTCTTAATAAAGTAAAAAACAAAAATAGTTGTTTATCTAAATTGTTGTTATCTAAATCCCAGGATTCATAAAGATTGGATCAATCAATTATTTTTAAACATATTGAAATTTTGATTAAAATTCTAAAATGGATTCAATAAAATATTCCTATAAAATTCCTTTTAGAGAAAGTCTGAACGAAATGTTTAGATAAATCTACTTCCCGAAAATGTCGCCTCCAGACGAAAAAAAGAAGAAAAAATAAGCATCACAGCAAAACTAACAAACTCTTTGTTTCACTGAAAACCTCAATATTTAAAAAAAATTCAAGGTGATCATACAACAAATAACATTATTTTAAACAGTGCTTCAGTAACCAGTTTTAGTAATTCCAATATAAAATCACAAAGTTAACGCAACCAGTCATCTTTTCAGGCATCGATAGTAAAGTGTTAAATTACAGTTATTTTATTTTCCTACGTTTTATTTTTTCGATAAGGCGCTTTTTACTATGTTTTTAAAATTGTGTCTAACATGCTATTTCATGATAAATTATTTTACACATATTATATTCTGTTTATATCGAATTTATAGAATGAATCGAAGACAAAGTGGTGATATAAAAATATTCAAAATCAAATGAGGTGGATTTCAGTTGAAATCAACACAAAATAAATGTATGATACTCACTTAATTAATTTGCCATGACGTATACTATTTCTAATAAATATAACATATAATTATGACCCTTACAAGTATACCTAACGCTGTGACTCTTCAGCGCTCATGATGCAACACATACACACACAGACCATTTTATTTTCTGGTGCTATAAAAACACGCTATGTTTAAGTCCATTCGGACAATATAGTGCAGTGTGTCACACGTATACTAGTATCCATCGAGTGCCCGCGTAATTTGCATGGCTCATCAACGACATCCGTGAGGCTTTTATAATATTGTTTTCGTTGTCGTCGGTGAGGTCGTGTACCTGTATGATGTGTATATGGTTTTATTACGTTGGATAACACCATGGCCGAAGGTAAAGGAAAAATATAACAATATTCTCTGCAAGAAGAAAAATAAAATGAAAAATATATTTTCTTATTTTCCTCCCGGTTCAATAAGGATTCAGACTCACAAGATTACATTTAACCTCAGCTACTCGGCGTACAATATATTATCATATTATATACGATTTTAACGACAGTCGACAATTTATATGTAATATATGAAGTAATTTAAATATCCGTGAATGGAAATGTTAAACGTAATATTAAGAGAAGAAAATCATGAACCCGTGAATATAATACATTTACTGATATATATATATATATATATATATATATATATATATATATATATATATATATATATATATATATATATATATTTGATTTTAAGAACAATATTTAATTATCAAATGTTTAAATGATATTTATAATGTATTAAGAATAATCAAAAAATACTACATTAATTCATAAAAATATCATACATATTATGAATATTTTCAGAATTATATTTTAGTTTTCACTTTTTATTTTAATATTCATCATTATTTTTTGTTAATTATTGTAGAAAATAATTTTTAATTTTTAATTGATCGTGGTATTCTGATTCAAGTTTTTGACCACGAATATTCTCGTTAGATAAGTCATAACATATCCATCCTGACTTTGATAAGTGTTCAAATATCCGATTGATGTATTGAAATTACACGTAACTCTTGTAGGTAATCGGTTAAAACATCAAATTAGAAACTGTATATATATATATATATATATATATATATATATATATATATATATATATATTCCGTACTTACATATTATTAATAAACTTAATATGTTAAATTACCGTTAATGATTCTTTTTAATATCTATATACTCAAGTAAAGAAGTAACTTAACATATATAATTGATTTTAAATCAAAAATGGCTTTATGTCAGAAAATAATACATGTATACACATGTGTCAATATTTTATCAGAAAAAAACACTACCAGACTTTAGACAAATTCCTAGATATACCTGCAATAATTTATTTACGAATTATTTAAATACCTTGATATTCGTGATTTATTTGTATTGGGAGTGTGCAAATGATTTTGATTGAGTAGGGCCATTCATGTCATGTAGCTTCCTCAGTATAATTATCTAAATTGTCGATGTTTGTGTTTATGTTGCAAAAGATGTTCAAAACTATCTTTCATTAAAAACTAATTTGGCATTTTCTCTACATATATACGATAAATTATCTCTTAAGTTTTATAAAATATTAAATGGTGATTAAAGATCACATATTATTGTTATTGCGTAATGTATTATGTAAAAAAAAACTACTTGTGAAAAATAAAGAAGAACAAAAACACAAAATTAATGCAAATATTTAACGATTATAAAAAACGAAAATGAAAATAAGACTTATAAAAATAATTTTTCAAGTTTTTTACACACCAGACTGTATGTAATACTTTTTGCAAATTCACAATATTCACATTTGCGAAGAAACATTGCGTATTTTGTCCATACTTCAATGATAAAAGGCCATATTTATGTTTAAGCAATAATTTCGTTTCCCCCAAAATTGTTATTCGAAAAGAAAAGAGAGAAATCATCGACAACCGATAAAAATAAAAATCCTTACCACCCACCGTTCAGAATTCAAAACCCTACATTTGGACATTAGGAATCTGTTTTTTTCAAATGTATTGTTCGCAGGAATTACAATCATGACAACGCCATTTACGATTTGTCATTAATGTTTGTATGATACATTATGGTTCAAAAGTTCAAAACCCATAAATCATTCTCTTCGAAAAAAAATTGATCTGTATTTTTAACAAAAAGTTGATAAATTCGTTTTGTTATGTCATATACCTACTGTTTTTTTCTTTTTTTTTTTTTTTGTACATATTTAAAGTTCAAATAAAAATGTCTTTTGTCTAATTTTATAACATTTCCTTAAAGTTTAGATTTTGCGTGAACTGAAAAACACAGATATTGTAGTAGGGAAATTAATAAATATTGCAATTCACAAGTAACTTTTTACAGCCATGAATTGCAATCATCTTTGTATATTTACTTCAATTGAAATCGGATCGATTTTCACCATCGTGTTAAAATAATTACGAGCGAAACATTGCGTTGTGTAATTAAAGTAAACTGCATGCGATCGTGGTTTTACTCATATTCGCTTTTACTTTTGTCAAATTAATAGGAGTTTTTATCAAGACATGTTTATATTATTTATATTATACATCTACAATACTCGTATTATCATGTCGTTGACGCAGATATCAACACCAAATAATAAAGCCGGATTTATAATATTAATAATAATAATGGACTGTATTTAAATTACAATTTTCTTTTAATACATTAATGCACATGAAATGCGATATGAACTATCTGATTTACACAACTAAAGAGGGGTGTAGGCGCCCACCTACTATATAATATGAAATTATAATTATAATATAATACAATGGTAGATAACAATTATTTAAATATAATCTATATACATAAATCGCGTGTCACTATCGTGATACGCGTTATCGTTCACTCCGTCACCGTCAATCCGTTCGACAGCCGGCACCGGGGGACTACCGAAGTCGCGGACGTCGCACGCTCGTTCAAAGGCACGGCCAACACACAGACACCAACAAAAGCGGGACGCACGTGGTATCTGTGCGGGCCGACTCGCACCCGCGAGCGATATACAAAAAGAACCGAATGAGATCGCGAACGTCACCAACTCGTCCACGACAAACGGCCGCGATAAAACGTAAAAGAATGTGCCACCGATGGCAAAACCCTGGCGACGCAAAGACAGACCGACCGACGACGCGACACACGTGAACGCTAAAACCCACGACGAGAAATCCGTTATCGCGGCGGCCGGCACAGTCCACACGACGCACACGAAACGAGACGATAGCGAACTCGAACTCGGGCTCGAACTCGAACTAACGACAAAATCTCACGTCGCAAGGCGATAGGCCTTTGCCGGCGGCGGAAGCCGGTCTCGCATGATACTGCGACGGGGAGTGGGGTTCGCTTCGAGAACATTCCGTCTTATCGGCGGAATTCCCGAATCGGTACCGAACACACGTTCATAGACATAGTGGACATATTTCTTACACTTATCACACGTATTCATCATCATATTTTACATCATCGTACCTCATATTGTATCGAATTTTTTTTCGTTCTAACTATTATAGTATTGCATTTCGACTATAATTTCATCAAGATATTTTGTATCAAGAAAAGTGTCAATGTCGTTAGGTGAATATGTGTAAACCATATCAATTCAACAAATAACATTAAAGAAGAATTTTCACAACTCTGGTATTATGTTATGCGTTGATTGAGTTTTAAAGTCTCCGCCCCATTTTCAATAACGGCATGAAGCTATATCATCTCATTACTACCCGGAAAACATTAATATACTAGTAAATTATGAATGCACGAAAAAGTTTCATTAAAAAAAAATAAATAAATAAAAATAAATATAGCATAAACTGAAATACATCAGGTAGTCAAAATTGATAATATTCTATAAAGGTCATGGACATTGTGGACCTTCATTATTCAACAAAAAAAAAGTGCATATTATACTGAATAATAAATTGCGTTTTTTCAGCTGTTATTGATTTGAAACTACCTGTCTTATTTTCAATTGCTTTCATTTTTTTTTTTTTTTTTTTTGTAATTATAACTTACTATATTAGGTATTTATGTATTGTAATAACATATTATGATAAATACGACAAAGAAAACATGTATAGTTATTTTTGATAACTTTAAAAAATTAAAATTGTTCAAATGAAAAAAAAATTAAAATGAATAAGCTCACCATCCATTTTTCATTAATATTAACTTATTTGTATTTACATTATTATATACACGTATATGAAACACACTTACACTTACACACACAAATATACACATGCACACACACACACACACACACACACACACACACACACACACATACACACACACACACTTATTAATACTTAAAACCTCTTATTCCTATACCACTCGAACAATTTTAATCGTGAATAAGCTAGATATACTTTCTAGAATGTAGGTCTTTCAACCCTGAAAAATAATTCTGGGATATCATTTAGATTAATGTTTAATTTTATTGAGTATACCTAATATGCAGTCAAAACGCATAAATTCCATTAGTTCTATGAGTACTGAGTAGGCACTATACCATAATAAAACATTGTTGAGATATTTTGTTAGTGACATCAAGGTAATAATTCTAAATTTTATAGAAGAGAATATACCTTAAGTCTTCGGTTTTGTTCTGAGATAATCTATCCATTATTTTTTTGCAAATAAAACTTTGAACATCTTACTACAGTTGGTAGTCAAAATAATTATTATTAATAATTACTTTTTAGCACCAAAGATTTATTCATATTAACATTTTAACTCTTTCAAAATATTAAACTGATGTTTATGTATAAATTAGTAAATTAATTAATTTTAACTGTCTGGTATTTTAGTTGTAATATATAATATTATTTGGTTGATTTAATATTATTAGGAAAGCATAATAAAATATGATATTATAATGTGAGTTTATCCACGAGGTAAAGTCGATTTCGTTGTACATTGATTTAACTATTCCCTTTCAAATTATTTTGCATTTCAATGGACACTAATTATGAGTTTAGTAAGTTTGCTTTTTTATGTTTCGAGAATATGTCCATACCTAAAATATTCAGGTTTATACTTTTATTAAGTAATTTGTAATTTTTATGAAAACAATTTGAATTTTTTATAATGATAAAATTGTTTTGAATCCATTTTACGGAATCGGTATTTCTTCTACAGAGAGATTCTAATTTACAAACTTGTTTCATTTTTATGGGTACTTAAATTTTTTAAATGCTATCACTACAGCACAATGAACTCAAATTCGTTATGTTAAGTGTAATAATTTATAATTGCTCCCGAGTTTAAATTAACAACAGACTATTATATTATTATGTGTTGAGATGAGTGTTCTGTGATTTACTGGATATTTCACAGTTTTACAAAGTTCAGCATCACTATTCAATTCAAATTGTGTAATAATTTTTTTTTAAATCACAGGAAAAAAATTATCTATAATAATGGAACTTTTTAGTCACTGTATATTATATACCTGGATATATTTCTATTCAAGGTGAATTTGGCTCACCATGTTGTATGAGTACTATAAAAAAATCACGAATGGTCATCTTAAACGTTACAAAAATACATGGAGAATTTATTTGATTCAACATATTAGCTTTATTAATAATATAGAATTTTGTTTTTCAAATGACAAAGTGATTAAATGTTTATTGATTATTGGTTAAAATGAAATTTATTCTATGGGGTCCATACATATATTAATAATTATATTTTATTTATCAATGAGTTTATTCTTTACGTATCAATATGTTTATCACACATATAACCTATCATAACTACTGTACATATTTGACACAAGGTGATTTTTTCGACCCATATTACTTTATTTTTAATCAATTATGTTGCATATTAATAAAAAGAAATAATACATGTTTACTATTTCTTGTACGTACATTGGAGCGTCGATTACCCGGCCGGTCAATTATCCGCACTACAAAATGTTTGTGTACAACTTTATTTTTAGTTTAATTTATATTAGTTTTATCATTCGTTATGTTCCTCTTATCGTGCACTATAATGTTATATTATGAAATGCGATTATTTTATTATTTACGACGGATTACTCCAATGTAGATGATATGTTTGTACATTTTAATCTTAAATTTAGTTGGTTCGTAAACGCCATCAAGTACATAGTCTTCAATTGAAAATTAATACGAATACGCCGAGAATTATACTGATCCTAAGCCTGGTGGAGCCTTTACAGCAATAGAGTCAGCAATGCAGTGGTATGAACAACAACCAGAGTGTAATATAACTGAACTATTATTATTAAAAAGAATAAAGGATTTGGTGGCAAAAAAAGAAATTCATTGGAAGTGCAAAAAAAAAAAAGAGATTATTATTTTAAAAAAATACACTATATTTTAATTGTATTTTTTTATTATATTTTTGATATTATGTATGCATATTTCATTTACTGTTATATCTAGTAAATTATTTTTTATTTTATTTTAAAATGTGTGGATAAGCAACGCTCCACTGCATGTGGATTTTAAAATTTTTATTTATATTTTTTAATAGTCACTAAATAATATGAAAACTTTCATATTATTTTGAATGGTAGTAACTTTTTCCAAAATTTACATTTATATTAGTTAAGTACTTGTTTAAGATTTAAATATTTTTAAAGTTCCGAATATCGGAAGAGAGAAAAGGGTAGTACTCTACGATAATATTCCTTCATTATTTCGCTACTTTAAACATAAATGAATCTTATGCATCTCAGTTGATCGGTTCAGTAATACAATTGCAAATTTAATGATGAATATTCAGGAAAACTAATTATACCATCAAAAAATGAATTTTAGTGAACCTATTATGTATGCTATTTAAAAATTAAATCTTAAAACTATGAAGACAAAATATATTCTTTGTTTCGTCCAGTATCTAGCATATTAAAAAAAATATATATTTACTTCATTAATCATCAGTTATATTTGTGTTTTATATCGTACATAAACATTTACTCTTATGTTTTAAAAAAATTAGTAAACCATTATAGATAATATGTATCAAATTATAATTCAATTATAAAAATTCTTCATTCATTTTTAGTTTAAGGATATAATTTTATGATTTATATATTAATAACAAAATTATAATCTATAGACAAATTGAACAAGAATGTCTTGTATTAAAGTTAAGTGTCGACATACGTAATTATTTATTTTTATTTCCGTACATAGATGCAGATAAAAGAAGTATGGTTCGAGAATCAAATCAATATCCTCTCTTAAAATAGATAAATAAGTAAAAAATCATCCATCCATTTTTAAACCAATGTTATTCACTAATCATTTGGTATACTATAACAATATAACCTACTCATTCCTCTCAGCTCCAAAATAATATATTTATTAATTCCTATGCGTCAATGTCGATCATCCATATGATCTGATTAGTATAGTTTTATTATTGTTAGTAGGAATGAAGATATAACATGAATTTTGTCTACATAAAAGCTACTATAATATTACTTCTCGGGCAATAATGACGGAGGATGAAATTATTTATCAGAGGGGGGGGGGGATTTTTTTTTTAAATTCAATTTTAACTTTCGTCTTATTCAATAGGGTAATACATAGTTAAAAGGAGGTATTTCTTTCACTACCCCATCCTTCCTTTGGATCCACATGACAATTTACTATCTAAAATTAAAATTTTTAGGTCACTTCGTTCATTTAAATCATTTTGACAACCACAAAGTAACATGGGATAGAGCAGAATTATTATCTGGAAGAGTATTTTAATTTATTTGAATAATTTAAAATTTTCTCGTAGTGCGTAATTCAAAAACGCACGTGTTCACGATATCTTCCGATTTAAATCATCCGAAATAGTTGTTCTGGCGTGACGTGAAACTTTGAAATGTATTCAGTTTTTTTTTTTTTTTTAACATTCGTTCGTGGATTTATTGTTCCTGAAAATCTCATACGAGAGGTTTGTAAACATTATATAAACGGGAATTCGCACGTGTCCTTGAACGTTATGGGGTAAGTTTAATGTGTGCGATGTACGTATGCGTGAGTGCGTGCGTGCGTGTTTGTGTGTGTGTGTGTGTGTGTGTGTGTGTGTGTGTGTGTGTGATTTCTGTGTGTTTGTGTGTGTGTGTGTGTGTGTGTGTGTGTGTGTGTGTGTGTGTGTGTGTGTGTGTGTGTGTGTGTGTGTGTGTGTGTTTGTGTTTGTGTGTGTGTGTGTGTGTGTGTGTGATTTCTATGTGTTTGTGTGTGTGTGTGTGTGTGTGATTTCTGTGTGTTTGTGTGTGTGTGTGTGTGTGTGTGTGTGTGTGTGTGTGTGTGTGTGTGTGTGTGTGTGTGTGTGTGTGTGTGTGTGTGTGTGTGTGTGTGTGTGTGTGTGTGTGTGTGTGTGTGTGTGTGTGTGTGTGTGTGTGTGTGTGTGTGTGTGTGTGTGTGTGTGATTTCTTCTAATCGAATAATGTGCATATTTAGTCTCGGCTCATGAACTGCTCACGTATGGTGGTTGCCACCACGTATTTTCGGGTGACATTTACTATTTTTCATCCGAAAGTATATAGTAAAAACATGTGTGGCATGTGAGTGGCACGTTGCCTGGGTATGATTGCACTTTGGCTGGACAGCATATGAAATTATTATATCCTATCATGTGAAACGAGTGATGAACCCGAAATCAAACTATATATTATTTTACCAAGTCATTTATATTGTAAATGCACGATACACGCCACAACATGGTAACTATAATCACGGATTGACGAGAAACCATCTTCAAAAAAATGTGTGCATCTCTATGAAAAATACAAGAATCAAATATATGTATGAGATACTAAACTTAACAGTTTTATATTTTTTTAAATATTTATCAATTTTACACCAAAATAATGATGTACACATGACGTAATAATAATATTTAGATTCATGTTTTATTTAAATAGGTAATTATATGTGTATGTTATTAAACGTAATGTCTTTACATTTCAATATCGGTTTCATAATTTACAAGCATTAAGTACTTCTATTTTAACCATTTTGTAATGTTTACACTTGCATTAGTTTGATTGCACTGCATTGTTTTAATATTATTATTTTTAAATCAATAAACAAAATGAACATAGAACACTACACACTTTGTCGGTAAATTAAACAGTTCGGTCTAAATACCTACGCCTTAAATTGTGTTTAACTATTCCAACAACAACTAACCTACGTAAATAGCAATCAGAAAAATTAATAGCTGCTGTGTTTTCATCAAGTATTATTATACCAACATCCGACATTCAGGGAAATAGTATATGGAAAAAAAATTTTCAGACACTTGTAGTTCTATGAGATGATTTTAATTAAAATTTAAAAAATATAAATTTATCAATATATTCAATGGTTATGCTATTAATAGTTGTAATAAAATTGTTTTTAAAACCATCATAGTTATGGTTAAACCTGTGTTTACACATAAAAATGTAAAATTACTTCAATATTTCTTTTCCTTATGATTAATATAACATTACATGTAAATGAAAATAAAAAGTAAAATTGTTTCAGATGAACATGTGGCTATTTCATGTAATATTTTGAAGTGGTCCACGACTCAAGAAATTACCTCTTATAATATAATTCAATTTCCTCGGCTCAGTGTTATTATGTGCTGGTGTGTGCGTATGCATGTGAGTTAGTGTTTGAAAAGTCTGAGAGTTGATCATTATAATTATTTTCGTATATCGGCAACATTTTCTCATGCAAAAAAAAATAATTTCAATATACATTTTTATGCACGTTGTCATTACGATGTAGACCAATGAGGCTAAAACAGAATTTAAATGAAATTCGATATTTTCGGAGTTACCAAAACACATCCGATTACCGGATAATTTAGGTTTGAGAGTTTAGAACCACACGTGAGCATGTGGTAGAAATACAAACATTGCAAACCCTGCATTATCATAACATGTAATGATAATAATAATAACAGTAAAATTAATTATAACACATTGCAATAAAATATTATAACAATGAACGATAACGCTTAACAGTGAACTCAAAGTTAAACGGTAATAAATTATATTTTTTAACAGCATTGTACGTGTTATTTTACTCAATGATTATATGGTGCCCTTGCTGCAAATTAAACGTTGTCGCCCAACATTTCTGGACCAACACCATTTGAGCATGCTTGCGTACATAATGTAGGATTAGTTGAACGTACGAAATATTAATACGTGTATTTTCAATTCTGAACGTTTTTACCATTGAAGTACGCATGAAGAGTCCAAAAGGTTATTTTCTCAAGCATTATTTGCTCTACTACCTCTGTGCATCACATTATCTATCGTAGTCCGTGGTGGCAGTGATGTAGTAGTAAAAAATTCTTGGGCATACGCTAAAATATATTAATGTGCGACCAAGAAAAATGGAGATGGCCTGTTCTTTCACCGGGCCCTTCAATTGTGTTCTGTTAAACTGGGTACAAAAATCACTCTTAAACGAATATGATGACTATGTCTTACGTTATTCATATTAATTTTGTTTAAATACAACATGTATTTTTTTTCAGATGATTAAACGCGTTGCATTATTTTAAATAATAATTTATAAAACGTATAATGTTTACAGCTATAGGTACATATAAATTATAATATTTATACAGATTCAACAATCGTTTTTAATTTATACAATTTGTACCTTTAAATACATAAATGTATGTATCATTTTTACATGATTGACGAGTAATCAAAAAAATTTCAAAAATCAAGAGACCAGATTTTTTTTTATAAGCGTTTAAGTATAAGATGATACAATTTTTACGCAATAAACTGTTTTCAAATCTATTTTAAACTTTAACAATTTATTTGAAGAAATCCGAGCGGTATATTTTAATTTTGAAGCTTTGCTCAGAATCGTTTAACTAAAGAAATGATATACAATTTCTTTAAAATTCAATACACCCATCACCATAACAATGTCCGAGTAGCGAGGAAGTCCCACGAGGCGAATATACGTACTTTTTATTTTTAAAGTTAATTTTTTACATTTTTATGAAACAATATTTATCTACATGATAAAATAGTGAACTATTTAATACTTAAGATGAATAAGAAATTGAATGTTTAGAACAGCAAAATAGTGGCACTACATTTTTTGAGGTATCTTTGCGTTTCCACTCTATTAATCTTAACTATAAATTATTATGTAGCTATTCACGTATCGATAAAAAATATAAAAAAATTAAAAAAAATTAAAATATAAATATAATCATTTTCTACCATCATATCACATTAAAAACAATGATAGTTATTTATGAAAATTAAAAATCTTTAAAATCACAATAGTAAAAAAATGGAATAACATTTTTTATTTCCATAAAAATGAAGTGCTATAAGCTTTTGAAACAAAGGAAATATTTAAACTAGCCAAAAATGTAGTTAAATTTATCAAATAGAACATATTATAGTCTTTATTCTACGAACGATTAACTTTATAATGTCTTTTTTTAACCTTTTCGCACTATAAAGGTTAGTGAAGAACATGTAGTTTAACTTAAAACTATCCAAAGAAAACTGTCAGTAAAATATTAAATAATGATACAACTAAACACAATGATCATTATTTCAATCAATTACCTCTTTGTTAATGTTTTTTTCACAAATTTAAAAGCAACAAATTTACAGCTTAAAAATATAATCTGTAGCGAAAGTTACAAGTAAAATCAGAATAACCTAAATATTATCATCGATTTTCGGACAATGTAATCAAGACTAGCCGTTCGACCGTATATCATTTTAATACCTTTTAAGGTGGTGATCTACAGAGTTATAATAATATTAATTATTATTGTTACCATCATCATCATCGCCGTGGGATATTACACGATTCAATTATAAATTAATTCGCGGTACATCGAGGTCAAGTCACGGTTCACACGCAAGTTATTTTAAGCTGAGCCAGACCAAATCCGACTATTATCCTACGTTGTAATGATAATCTACGTTGACGAAAGCAGTGTTTGATGGTGCTTGTTATTAATCAATCTATTTATGATTTTAGCAAGTAGTCAATGTTAACGCACAGCTTATTAAAAACCATTACGCTGAAGTGTACGATCCACTCCGATGGTTCAGTGTCTTGCGTTTTACATCAAATCCAACATAAATTAGCGATAGTGTGTTTGCAAAGATGTCGGATCACGATAACAATATTATTACAGAAGTAGTTTGAATGACATAATATAATATAAATGTAATGTGATATTCACTGTAGAGACATGACGAAATTTTTAATACACGCCAATCATAATATTCACTATGTACGGCAAATAAAGATTATGACGGTATTTTCATACAGTTTTAACGTAAGATACTATGATATTTTTATGAAAATAAATAAATTGATTTGTAATATTCAATTTCCTTCGGCCTTACAAGTACACACATTATTATATTGATATGGTGTTTTAATATAACGCGTACTAAAGTCTCATTTGGGTTTATTTCAACAAAAAAAAAATCATCTTTAAATTTTTAGGGGGCTTCTAGAAATTTGAATTTGAACATTCCAAGCCATTTGTTTTACTGAACTGACAATGAAATAAGACAGTGAATTAATATATTCATATAGAAACTTAAAATTAATTGAATTAAGTGAATCGGATTTTCACTCTGTTTACTAATCAACATAGACTTTTAAAACTAAACGGTTGGCGAAAAAAAATGTATTTTATTTCCTTTGCGTCCATGACCATTTATTTGTAAATTAAAAATAAACAAGTTTTAATTCGAAAAAAAATGTACACTCTGAAAATTATTGAAAAGTACCTTTGTTAAAAGAATTGTTCATGTCTAATTTATTACATTATTTCAATAAGCGTCAAAGAAAACACATGAAACAAGAAACTTTTTTTAAAAGCCTATATACAAATACAAATCACTAAAAAGGTCATAAAGTAAAGTCCGAAACGGGTTTACTAATTTTCCTCGTAAGCTTATTAGTTATAACTTATCACGTTTACGTTTGGAAATTGTTATTCGCTTGAGTGTAAGCCAAACGATAACATACAAGTAAAATTACATTCATATAAATTTATTTTACCACTTCAGAACTTAGCAGATAGTATAATATTATAAGAATAAACTGTCATATATCAAAATAGCTTTTTATTCAAACATTTTTATTTTTGAATGATAATTCAAATGATATAAGACATAATTTATTTTACTATTGTTATTATTTGTTATAATAAAATTGCAAAACGGTTACACAATATGTTTTATGATATTTGATTAGAATAAAGAATAAACCATAAAAAAATATTATTATAATTTGTTAAATTATGAATTGTATTCTAAATTTATGTCAACTTGTTCAGTATATATATATATATATGTGTGTTTGTGTTTTTTCCTTGTTTTATAAACTCGCTGTAAGTATTTATGAAATATGACAAAATATTATCTTTGAATAGTTTTAAAAAATATATTTGAAGACCAAAAATGTTGAAGAAATAATCGGTTGTCTTAATTATACGATATAATTTGTTTTATTTCTCAAAAATTCTATTATCATTATGAACATGTTCTATAGAGTTTGGATAAAATCTTTTGGATGAATATTTAGACTCTTAAAAACTAACATTACAATAATATGATAGTGAGGTCAATCACCTAACTGGTAGTCAATTTACGAAGCTTACATTTCTACCCATGACAGAGACTAATCGTTTATTGTTGAATGATATAATAATATTTAAATAGTCAAAAATGAATGGCTTATGACTAATTTCCACATAACACATATGATCTCTACAAGTCGTAATTTTATCACATTACAATACGGGTACGGAAAAATTGAACTAGCATCTGCCATTGAACGCATCCTGGTCTGATATTGCGTGCATGCAAATTATGAATGATTTGGGTTGCTCTCCTAACATATTTTATTACCTAATTTTGACTTGAGTTTTCTTTATGATTATTTGAAAACATTTTAGGATTTGTTTATTTTGTAGGTGTAAGAGATTACCAATAAATAATTCAGCTATAACAATAGTTTAAAAATAAATGAAAATAATTAGGTTGATGAGGCATAGTAAATAATAAAAAGTGACTATTTTTAGAAAATTAGAAAATATAATTAACCATTTTTTTAAATGCCATTCATTAATATACATAATTGGAATTAAAACTACAAAATAATATAGTCAAATAAAATTTATATCACGTTAATACAAAGTATAATTTCCTATTGAAAAATTGATAAATTTTCTTCTATAATATTGAAGTTTTTTATTATAATTTAAAATATAGGTAGCCCATGAAATAACCCTAATATTTTTTATAACAAATAAACATATTCTTAGACTTATCATATACACACTGAATTATAAGTTCGTTTTTTTGTAATGCTGATTTTTGTGGTAACATTTATATACATATATATATATATATATATATATATATATATATATATATATATATATATATATATATATATATATATAGGGAGGATTCGAATGATCCCTCGCGACGCAATATTTAAATACATGACTATTGCTTTACTTTGACATGTTTTTCGTGCTTTGTCAACGTTCCAAATATGTCAAGGTAGTTGCTTCTATAACGATGAAGACGCGTGCTTTTTAACAAAACTAACACGCACTCGACTGAATGACGATGAGTGTCGATTTCCAATTCGTAACACGATTTATTTTATTTGCATATACAGCGCCCATAGATGAGCTATGTAAATATTTTTCAGTCGGAAAACTGGAAGTTTGATTTTCAAACGCGCATGAATGATTCAAGAGGGTCCCAGTGGCCGAACAATGACAAACCCTTTTCACAGCCATCACCGTTGAGGTGATCGTATAGTGAACGTATAGTATTATCAAGTAATATAATCATTTTTTTTTCTTCGTGCCCGACTGCGAGCCAACAACGTAAACAATGTCCTCGTGACGTGTCTCTGGGTCTCGTTATTTACATGAACCTTTCACGTCTAAGACGGATAATTTGATATAATATTCATCAAACGTTATATCCACAACCGTGGTCCAAATAATTCACCCTTAGTTTGCCGTAGAGAACGCCTCGTCCCTCGGATGCCACGTTTTGGGATTTCGGACACAAGTTACTCACTGATTTTGGATTTGATAATAATTATACACTATTGCTATCGAATAGTTGATCAAATTAATTACTGTACTATGTTTTATTGTCCAATGCATATTGATTATCACGAGGAGTATAAAATTACTGTATTATTATAATGTACGGGTTTCGATGATTTTTATTAGTTAGAACTAACTGTTCAAGTATAATTCTGAACGCCGATAGTCTATATAGTCTTATAGGAAACGTGATTTTCAGTGGACAGATCTTATCTTCTCGTACATAGGTAATGATAGTCCTACATGTGATACAAGTAACATATCCTCTTGTATCAGTAACGGAACCCCAATGATGATATGGACATAAAAAAAGATGTAGTCCAGTAAAGAAGCCAAAGGTAGGATGGTTGATATAGATCTATTCACATTTCTCCAAAAATAAATGTTCAAATAAAAAAAATTACAAATTGAGATGTTTTGAAAAAAATGCAAAATCCGAAAAAAATATTATCATTAGAAATTATGAATATTAGGTTAAGCGAGTTCAATAAAACTGTAATTCAACGTACACGTAAAACCATATATTTTTCGTTTAAATTCGTATTTGTTTCTTCAAATGACACGAAAAACACAAAGTGGCGTAACAATAAGATGGGCAAAAACGCTTTAAATTCACAAGTAAAGAAGACCTGTTGAAAATACACCGATGAAATTTAAATATAGCAATTTCATCAAATAATAACGATTTTATTTCAATGAGATAATGTTCTAGTTTCAAATTACTAGTTTACAAATTTCGAACCATTTTGTAATAAATATAGATAAAAGTTAGAGATCGACAACCAGTGATTGTATATTCAGTTGTTCGATTATTCAAATATCAAAAACCATTGAACTCAGTTACTATTATTTAAAATATATTTTTGATTTTATAATTTTAATTCATGAAGATAATCACTGCGAAAATCAAGACCATGCTCGCTGTTAACCCTAATTATGGCACTGGACTAGTGAGATGAAAAAAACTTATGGCTGTTCGTCCCGTGTATCAGACCGTCTGACGACAGCGAAGACGCAAGTGTAGTGTCGTTTAGCTTCTACTCGGTAAGCCACGTCTAGTATCCGAGTCATCAGGTGACGAAAACCGGAAAATCGCACTGGGTTACATTTTTACCGATAATTCATCTGCGCGCGGCCGGAAACGAAATATAACTATAATAATACAATGTGCTTACCGATGACCGTCGTGGCGTATAAAAGAATCACGGCGACCACTGGAACCAACTCCATCACTGCCAGACGACTGCAATCATTTAGAGTTTTCCATCTGAAAAATATTACCAAACATTAGAAACATTCACGTGTTTGTCGTCCGTAATTTGTCATCACTCGTGCCGTTTTGATCCTAACAACGCAACGACGTGCGTCCAATTACATTTTACGCCTCCACTGCCGACACGAACGCCGTTGGCGCACTACATTTGCCCGCAGGTCGAATCGCATCCCGAAAATATTAAATGCAATTAACGTTATACAAGTTGCGTTCCGTGTTACATAAATGACCCCACAAATTGCGTGCTTGTTACTTGAAATGCTGTTGTACAAAATAACGAATCGTACACACGTTACGAATGCATTTCATTCGTTTGAATATTATATAATTTATTTATTTTTATTATTAGAAACTTTGTAGATTTACAATTGATTTCGACCATTACAGATAATATTATATAATATTAAAGTTGTAAACAATAAAACCACCAAGTGTCATAATCGTTGACACGTCTAATGTCAAAGTCAACACAAAGTTAAACTGGTCATTGAAGTCACACATTTATTTAATTCTTATTATTTTTTTCTTTTTATCACACAATGTTTTCAAAACACTATGAATGCTTTTTTTTTTTTATTTTTTAAATATTATCAGGGGCAATTTCTTAATAAATTTAGCCAGAACGAAATTTGTGAAACTAATTAATACTTTAACAACGCAATCAATCTGAAAAAGGGATATAGAGACTTATTCGTTTATATAGTGTCCCACGGTGCATCTTTTAAGACGAAACCACCACTAAAGCAATAGGCCCGTGACTTTACGACTCGTGACTGATGATTTCACAATAAATCAAACATATTGATTATTACTGTTGCCGTTGTTTCAGCAGTACCACGAACGAATATGAGTGTACAACGTAGGTATGCAATCGCTATTTAATATTTATTGAGTACATATTGGTACGGATGAACCACTTGAGGGGAATAGGTGATTTTGCAGATGCTACGTGGTTGAAATATTGTTGTTAATAAACGGCTTAGAAACGACTCTCACCGTGGAACTCGTACATCTGCATAGTTATATCATTACGAGTATGTTGAAACATAGCTCCGTATATAAAATTACCAAACACATCAGATGGAATAAAGCGTTTTTATTTTGCGCTGTAGTGTTCATTATATTACTTTGTACGACGTGTACATTTTTAAATCAAACACGTCCAGCTTTAGTTTGACATTAGATTCCCGCGAAAAACAATGAATGACAAACTAATGAATATGAATCGGGTGTATAATAAGCTTAATATTAATATTAACTAAGAAATCCGAGGAAAACTTTTCCTTCGTTGTTAATAATTAATCTGTTCTAAATGATATAATTCCGAACACGACACAAACAATGGTTATAAAAATAACAAGACTAAGTGGCAATGAGCTTTTCTACATGAACACACATTAAAAAATTGAGTAAGAATACATGTTTTTTTTTTGTTTCTGAAAACTTTTACCACTAAGAACTATTGTATTTATTACTATTATCATACATTTTTAATTACATTCAGTAATTTTGTACTTTGTTATTTTATACTCATTCGTGTCAAACTTCTTGAAAAATAATAATTATGATGATTATAATAATAATATAAGTGCTTAACCGTGTTACTATTGTTTCCAATAATAAACTACCTACTATTATTACGCAACATGGTTTACGTATTTATATATATTAATGAAACTATGCACATAAACTAACAGCCTTTTAAATAAATGACAATGTTTATTGAAAACTTTTGTCTAGTTATTGGATCATCAATTATAATTAACGGTGAAATGTCAACTATTCGAACTCCATCATGTCTTTCATTTTGATTTAAAATGTTGATCATTTTATCCTTCGTGGTTAAATTATCGTATTGAAATTTCAGAAAAGAATAAAATATGAATCCATTAAAATAATAATAAAAACATATAAATTCTCAATACAGTGAGTTTCATTGGTATTCGTCCATCAATTATAATTAATTCAATTTTCTCTATAATACTTTCATCAAAATATGTCATGCATTTCCCTCAAAACTATTTGCCCAACAAAATTTAATTTAATTTTCAAAAAATACCTTTATTAATTTTAAATATTATTTTGTTTTTCCCAAAAATAATTATACAATATTAGTATTTGGTTATGTAGTACTTAACAATTATTTAATACATTATTTACTTAAAGAATACGTACAAAGACGGCGTACTACATAGGCAAATACAGTACATAACCGCCTTAGAGACAACGTCTTTACATAACTAATAAATAATAATAAAAAGAGTATGTTCGTGTTGAAGTAATTAGTTTAGTTAATTATTATTAAGATTTAATAAGGCTACATGCATACAAACACAGCTATAATTTATTAAAGTGAGCTGTTCATAAGTATAACTATTTTAATTCAGATCAATATTTTGAAAAACCTCCGGAATTATTTTTGTCGAATTGCGAATACTATGCATTGAACTTGTGATTCGTAATACTATTACATTATTGCAATGATAAAGACTGTATAAAAGAAACCACTTGGTTTAACATCATAATTTATGATCATATTAAATAAATAATAAAAAATAAAGAATAGGTACTTAAAGCCAAATAATACAATAATTGTACGACAGTTTTATGTAATATTTTTTTTTGTATTAGTTTAAAACTGTACGTCTATCATTTTGAGGGACGTTGTTGTTTGTATAACAAAAAATAATAGGAAATCGTTATAATAATTATTTAATTTTTCATGATTTCATGATGATCTTGCTCCATTTTATTTTTTTCATAGCAAAATTTGAAACCGAAGATGTTGTACCACAAAAATTCTTTGTTTTATGTTATGGAAATTTTATATTTTGAATTTTTCCCCAATATTTAAGTCTATCCGAACATTTTAGATAAACCCGAAATCATAACCGATCATATATCAAGTAATTTACAAAATTGTTGATGGTATAATATTATACTTAACCTAACCATGGTCATAGATTCAGAAGGAATAAAAATATAAATCACACAACAATATTTTCCTGGTATGAGCTAAAGGTGTAAAATGTACGTGCATTTTTTTTTTATTGATTTATTTATTCTTATTATTATTATAATTCATTTATTATTATTTTTTTTTTTTTTGGTAATTTACTGGTGGAAATTTATGTAAATTTACCGTAAAATTCATACTTTGGTAAATTTTGATGATTTTTGTATGTCATTTATAGGGACACCCCAAGAAACTCCTCGAGTAAAACTGAGTAAAACAGTAAAATTTGGTGTAGATTAGATTTTCATAAATTCTATTTTTCTTAAGCCATAAATTAAAAAAATAATGCTAAATACTTAAAATATTTACCAAACATCGATATAACTCATATGTAGACGTTCGAAAATTAAAAAACGTTTGAAAAAATTCTACCTTTTTTGGCTATTTACATAGAACTTAAAAATCATTGAGAATGTTTCGTTTTGTTAGAAGTTTATTCAATTACAATTTTAAATATTTTATATAAAACCTTAACTTTGAATAACATATTTTTCATATGTTCAACTGACAGTATCAAAAATCGTTAGTCATCATTTTTTATATACGTGTTTAAATTAAAATGTTGATAAAAATCATTTATTACACGTAAATTAGTCGAAATTTTCAATAAAACGCTTATACTATTCATACCGAAACTAAATTACCGGTAATCACTACCTAAATTACTAATTTTAGATTCTGAGTGAAGCGAAGGATCTTATGGTTTTACAATGATGTTTATTTTATTTTTTTATTATTTTTTATTTTTTTTTTTTTTTTTTCTGTAAACACTTTTTCATATAGAAATCCTTGTCCAAAAGTTTCGTCCAGCAATTCTTTAGATTCAAAATTGAACTGAGATGGTACTTTAGAGAGGTCATTTTTCCAAAATCTCCATAGTTTTTCCAGTAATCAAGAATAACGATCGAAAAACTGAGTAAAAACGGTGAAATCGGTAAAAATCCGCCGTAAACGAGATTTTGACTGTTCAGATTTTAGGTATTTAGTCATAAATCGAAAATTATTGAAGCTAGAAACTTGAAAATTTTATCCAATATCAAATACATACTTTTTTATATTGGACAACATTTTCAGAACAATTATAGCACTTTTGACTTAAATATAGAACTTTTAATTTACCAAATTGTTTGAAAGTTTTTATGTAATATAATTTTAAACATTTGACAAAAAGTTCTGAAAATGTAATATGACCTTACTCATATACCTACCTAATTATCCTAACAAAAGTTCAAAAATCGTTAGTCAGGATTTTTTTTTATACACACTTTCATAAATTATCATACGATTTTTTCGATATTGTCTGATTTCTTTTAAGTTTATTTTTAATGAATTATAATTGTTATAACAATTGAAGTTTAAATGAGTTATATCTAATTGAATATTTTATGAGGGTTTAATTACAAAAAAACTCACCAAAAATTATACAAATAACCGTAAAATACGTAAACAGTATTTAAATAATAATATATTATATTACACTGAAGCTTTGCTCAGAATCGTTTTATACTAAAGAAATGAGTCATCATTTCTTTAAAACTTAATACATTCATCACCAATATCTTGTCCGAGGACCGAAGGGATTTATACTTAGGCTTCATCGACAATTTTACCATTCATATTTTACGAGTTTGATATTATAAAATAAGTATAAGTGATACAACCATAGATAATACATAATATATTATCTATGGATACAACTATGTTCTAAGACTCGATTTCCCTTGATTCTGAAGTCATTAAATGTTTCTAAAACTGTCAATATTACAAGTAATACACATTATTAGGTTATGTTCATATTAATATTATGAATATCATAAATATATGTGCCAGAAGAAAAAAATCGTTATCGGAAAAAAATTAATACATTTTTCATCCTCTTTCTTCAAAACAACCAATAAATGACACAGGGCTTTGGACCAATAATTTAATTAATACCATTATTTCGGGTCAGATACTCTCGTTTTCCGACGTTGCTCAACAGTTATAAATCTCGATAAAATCAATATCTAGAGACCGGAGTGCTGTTTTATTGTTCTAAATTATACGTTTTATATCCTCTTTGTGGTCAATGGAACCCTATGTTTTACCATGTAACATCGCTGACAAATCCTATAGTGATAAAAAAAAATGAAACCTGTGTCTGCGATAAAACCATGCACATTAATTCACATCAATTGCCGATTTGCCGATGAACATTCTGGTCTTTAACTTTTATTTTTTTTAATATTTAGGTAATATTAAATGAATTCATAATTTTTAATGTTTGTTTTGTTAATTACATACTAAAATTACTTAATACATCACATACTTAATACCTACCCTTAATACTGAGTACGTATCTCGTACGAACGAATAATCGTAACTAAATTGAAATTATAGGAATTATCTACCAACTGGTACCAATTACAGTCATTTCAATGAAAACAATAGATAGAGTAATAATAATAGAGTATATATGGAAAATCAATATATATTTTTATATTATTACTGTAAGTAATGTTACAAAGGGAAGTTTAATATGTATAATACCACCTGGCGTCTAATAGCTATTAGATAATAAAATGCATAAATAATATTAATAATATTAAATAATAATCCATTATATACTAATAGCTAAATACTTATATAATACTCGTATTTAATGAAACGATTAGATTTTAACGATACTGATTTATATTAATATCATTCAACTCGATATCAGCATCAAAAAATGAAAAATAAGTAACGATATGAACAGTAATAGATATGTATATGAAATTGAAAAAATCTGTGGAGAGACTTTTCATGCAAGTAGATATCCCTGCTACTCCAGCTTGCTATTCTAAGCATAAATATTTATTTCACTTCAACAACTATTCGCAATATAAGACAAATTGAAATACTAACCTTTTCTCGAAGAAAAATTATTTTTATAATTACTAAGTTATGTACAGTGGTCATTATGTAATTATAAAAATATTACAAAGACAAAAAATCTCTAACCTAATTAAAAAAAATAGTAGGAATATCTTTTTTTTTTTATAAAACTGTATTTTATAATAATCTATGTAGATAGTTATAGAGATTAGAGAGTACCATTATTATATGAGATTCAATTAGTTTATCATCATGGATATTTTTCATGATAATAATAACAATTTAAGATGTTTTAAAAATTGCTCTTAAGTCTAAAGAGTATTTTTTTTTAAATAAAAAGTATTTAAATAACCTCCATAATTTGTCTATCATAGATCAATAAAGTAAGTATTCAATATGGACCGAAACCATTAACCATGCATTTTTAATTTAATAAATTAGAAAAAAAAAACAAAATATGATTAAATAATATGGTACCTATAGTTAATAATAAGAGACTACATAGGAGGAGTATTAGGACAACATTAAATGAAAAACCCTAGTTGTACTGCCGTAGAAAATCGTTATATATCGTAGTGTTATTAATTTTATATTGAAAAAGTACAAAGCCAGATTTAATTAAATATCATTCCTCCTTTTGCAAACCCCAAGCAAATTATTATAATTATTTATTAATTTATTATGTCACATAAGTTGCATTACGATAACACAAAAAACAATTCAAGTGTTACAGCAATGACAAGTTTTAAAGACATCTGGCCTAATAAAAAATGAACGATATGGAGAAAGTTTCAGGTTTCCTTAGTGAGCATGAATAATTTGTATGTGTCTGTTGTGTACATTAACCCTTACAATATTAAATTTCAACTATGTGGTAATATTGACATAATTCTTAAATTATTTGATGAACTGCATTCAATCATCCATTTATAATTTATATTGACCATCATTTTTTAAAATTATTTTACTTTTAGATACTATTTATTTATAAATGTTTATCGCATCTAAACATTATAAGATACCATAGATATTTATAAAACAACATATAATTTGATAATGAATAGATATATTATACATACATTATTCATAAATTTACTACTATAAATGTGCATTAAAATTAAATTGTTATAACATTTAGTTATTTAGCTAGCTATTATTTCTAAATTTAATGTGAAAAATTAAAAACTTAAATATAAAAATTTTGATTTTTAATAATTTTCAAATGTATTGTTTAAATGCAAACTAACGGTATAGGTATAACGAATTTACTAAAGTAGGTACTTCAGTGTAGGTGTAGTACATGACCATTATTAAGTCAATATTTTAGTCATAATTTAACTAACCTGTCAATGTATAATTTTTTTTTCAAAGAACAAAGTACATTCAAAGTTTTATTTTTAGCCCAATAACTGTCAAATTTTTTTGAAAATTTTGCTAAGTATAGAACAATATTCCATTGGTATATGGAGAAATAGTTCCTATAGCAACATGACTTTATGAGTTATGACTGAATATCTAAATATATTTAGTGAAAGTGTCATTTACAACCAATTTTATCGTTTTTTCTCGATTTATCGACAATTTTTCTTCATGCCTCGATAAACTATTGTGACTGTAAAAAAAATTATCCAAAAAAACAGAGTTGCAGTAAGAAACTTTTAAACAAAGTTAAGTGTACCAAAAAAAATCTTCAGAAAAAAACCTAAAAAAAATAAAAGTTAACATTATTGTAAAAGCGATAAATCTTTTACTTCACTCAAAGGCTAAAATAAATTGTGTGGGTTGTATTAAATACAATTGTTTTTATGTAAAATTATATTATGCAAATGTCATGGGCTATTAACTATTTTTATTGATAATTCGAAATAAAATAGTATCTATCAGAATATTGAATTTATTTGAAATTTATATCAAATTGAGCTAAACGTAATAATATTATACTTCAGAGATTATATTGATGAACATTCTTAAGGCAGATCTGGCAATTCATTGTAAATTGTATTTATTTATTATAACTTGATATGAGATTGTCATTAATTCGACAAACAAATATAATTTATTATGTTACACGTTTAAAATCATGTGATATACAACAACGTATTCAGTCAAATACATAATTATTTAAACTATAATTTGCATTAAAATTTTCATACATGGGATTTTTTTTTCAACCTTGCTTCATTTTTTAGTCGGTCTTTAATCATACCATATACGGATGTTTATTCTGAAACTATATTATTCGTAATACTCACGGTCCAACATATTATGTCAAAACATTTCATTCGACGCGGAAATCACAAAATATGTATACCAAAGAACTACGATAAAAACGTTTCCACCACATAATCGAAAGCGTTATCTGAGCTTCAATGCATCAAATACATATGAATGAATGTGGATTGTATTACACGATCGAATGAGGTTAAAAGTGGCTGAAGGCTCAATTGAGAAAATATTAAACCACCACTCTATCACGATTACGACGGGCTCGCTGAGACAGGCATCACGAACGCTTTGACTGTCGACAACTATACGTGATTACTGGTGGCATCAGTGGTAGTTACGGTCGTAGACATTCTTGTTGCTGAAAGTACTAAGCTCGAATTAGAACGTAAAATGATAGCGTTGAGCCGATTACACACATAGATGCTACGATCAAACGAGAGAGATCTAAAATAACAGCAGCGATGAAAGGGTACAATGAATGGGTTCCACCTGAGAAAAGACCAGCCACGGATCAAAGAGCATGTCTCAAAATAGTATTATAATAACATAAAATGTGTGTGTGTGTGTGTGTGTGTGTGTGTGCGTGTGTGTGTGTGTGTATGTGTGTGTGTGTGTGTGTGTGTGTGTGTGTGTGTGTGTGTGTGTGTGTGTGTGTGTGTGTGTGTGTGTGTGTGTGTGTGTGTGTGTGTGTGTGTGTTTGTTTGTGTGTGTGTGTGTGTGTGTGTACATACATGCACGTGTACGCGTGCATGATATGGAAGTAATCACTTGACAAGAAAATGTGTGCATAGATGTGGGCAATAATAAAGTATTCCATCCATAAGGTTATTTGTGTTTGTGGAAAATGAGAATAAGTCATAACCGAGTTATGCTGTTCGGACGACAGTGCACGATGGTAAAATAAAAATAAAATAATACCAAGTATGATAGTTACGTGAAGTAACTATAAATACTTATCCGAATGTGAGAGGATAGTTGGAAGGGCGTTGTGTACACATACATTTATATAGACGCACTCACTCCCACCCACCCATTTACACACAAACACGCACGAACATACACTCACACATACATTTATTGACTATGGGAATTATTGCACAAGATATTTCTTTTATCCATCTCGTAAGCGATGATGCAGCCAGCAAACAAAGTATAAGCACCACCATACCCCCGTAAGATGTTTATTTGTACATATACATATATCAGAAAACGGTTGAATATATATAATATATATATATATATATATATGTAATATAATATGTGCATTTATTTTATCAAAGTTGTACGGCGTATAAACGCTAAGTCGAGTACTGACTGCAAGGCACGTGTGAACATTTCACACAATGCATATATGTGCGTGAACTTTGAGCTAGAGAAAGCCTAGTGTTCTACCATGTGTGATATCTAGTTTTTAGTTTGAATAACGAACACGATGATATGGAAAAACGAAACTTTATTTTAGTATTGAAATATACATAATATTTATTTGTTATTTCACTATATAACTCTATGATTTCTCATACACAGTTGTTAAAAATAAAATAATTCCAATACAATAAACCCATACTGTTGACTTGGTGAATATTTTAGCAGATTATAAGTATTATAAACTTAAACACTTTTAAATTTCAAAATATGTATTAATAATATTAAGTTTGATATTTAACTTCTAAACACATTTTATAAATTTTGTGCGTATTTTTAATTTCATAATATCATAATTTTTCTCAGTAAGTCAATACTTATACAAAAAGAAAAAAATTGTATAATGATATAAATAACGAAACCTCGTTGTTTTCACTACTCTACTAAAATTTAGTAAAATCGACTTACAAGATTTGTACTCGGAAGCCAATGAGATGACTATTCATATCATCATAACTCATCATATATATTTTTTTTTTTTATTATTTAAGGTAAATAAATTTGTATTTACAATCTGTAATATAATAAAACAATAAGTAAATTTGATAATTTTCTTTATTTACAATGTTATTTCCATAATTTTAAAATATTTCATATTACAATTTGTAGTTAATTTATAATGTATTACAATAAGTTAGGAAACTTCTTAGACAGCTAGAAAAATAGACTTTTTTATAATTCCTAAGGCGGTACCAATATCTTGCAAATAAGACGGTTGAAAATATGATGAAGTTGTTCTATAAAATTTGAGTCCATTTTTTTTAGGAACATGGATACTTTTGAAAAGTAATATTTCTTTAGAAACATAGTAAATACGTTGATGTTGAATATGTTTTAAATTATGAAGTCGTTTACACGAAATCGGTTTTTTAACTAAAAAATAAAAAATTCCAAAGCACTACACACTGTGGAGCATTCATTAATACTTGAACAAAATAACAGTATAGAATGCATTAAATTTCAAAGAAATGATGAATAATTTTTTTTAGTTAAATGATTTTAAGCAAAGCATTAGTGCAAAAATATCCCATTTATATATTTTACCGTTTTTAGTCTAATTTAGTAGGTTTTATTTTTATTGCGAAACCCGATCCGATCATATGCTAAATAACGGCCGTCCATTCCAACCTGGGGAGAAGAGGGGGTCAGCACTACCCACCGCTCATAAGTAAAACCACGTTGTACGCGCGATAATTTTGTTTACACGCGTTTCTCGTTTCCATCCCGTCGTCACCATTGAGAAATTTACTTAACATCTCTGCGGCCCCTCTGCAAATACGCTCTGTCGCAGGACGAACGTACACGTGGTTTGGCAAGCGGAAACGGCTCGTCGTACCTGCAGCATGAAAATAATATCCCACCCTCGTAATTTGTTTTTTTTTTTTTTTTTATTTCCATAACGCATCCATTCCATAACAATGATAATAATATTTTAACTAGGACTCGAAGTTGTGTATAAAAAATTAAAACATATAAATACGTTATATGCCTCAGTAAAATAATTGCTCGATACGTTCATAAGCTAAGAGTAAAAAGGTTATATGAAAACATTTCTAACGTTTCAGAAGAGCTCATTCAGTATTTATTTGCGAATATATTTTTACTGCATTAAGACAATTGTTCACTATTCATATAAAAGGAGTCGGGAACGTAACAAAACCACGTCAAAGTAATGTATGCTGTTTAAATTTTTAGCCTAGTTATTGATACGTTTTTAATTTTTTTCTCAAAACGTTATTAAAATGTTTTTTCTAAACACGGTATAAAAATATAGTTATTTTTATCATGGTCAATGTGCAATGGTAGGATCTATCGTGCTGGGACATTTCACTACAGAACAGTTCGCGTTAAAAGTCGGGCAGCTGAATACAGTTATGATAAACGTAAAAATAGAGTATCAATATCACACATTTATGATTATTAAACAGTTATTTTTTTTAAATTCAAACCCACCTTGACTAAGAACTAGATTTAATTATAATGGCTAATTAAAATATTAAAGTAAAGTAAAACTCGCATATAAGTTAAACACATGTACAATATGACAAAAAAAATAATTAAATCATTCATAATAATAATAATACTTCTTAGAATGAATTAAAACTATTAGCTCATTAAATATACTAGGTGATTATTATTTAAAAGATATGTATTTATGCATGACTACAGGTTAAAGAATACTTTTAAAAATATCTAAGAGTCATAATCATGGTCCTAGAATGGTGTGTGTGTGTGTGTGTGTGTGTGTGTGTGTGTGTGTGTGTGTGTGTGTGTGTGTGTGTGTGTGTGTGTGTGTGTGTGTGTGTGCGCGTGTGTGTGTGTGAAAAATTGAGTGAAAAGGTTATGTGTATGACAACCAGAGTCTCTCATGGCATGATTTTCGTGATTTATCGTGACCTTGAACATTTTCAATTGAACATTTCTAAAAATAGTTCGTCTGATGATCTTTGAGAAACCAACAATCTTCCGAAATAGTTGGTCTCCTTTGTTATGTTTAACTAGTTAAAATAGTTTAGATTTTGTAAAACACATATGCCATGACTTAAAAGCTATGCCGTAACTAAATTATTATATTTAATGTATTTTACAGACCAAAATCGTTTTGATAACGAAATCGTCGAAATAAATTATGTTGGAAACAGTTTAGTATAGACAATATTTTCATAAAAAATTACAATTTTTAAAGTTTAGTCACTTAATAATTAAATACTCATAGTATAAACATGACAATGGTTTCAACAAAATTTGACCACTTTGGAGTTATATTATAATTTATAGTATATATTATATAGTTTTTAAATTATTATAAATACCTCGCGTATTGGAGTTTTAATCTAATACAATTTTAGTTAATTCTTATAAGACCGGAAAATGGAATATTATCGTACCCGTATATTTAACCAACAAAACTGAAAAAAGATCGAAAATTATACGTCTAGATTTTTTTCTTTGGATTCTAAATTAAATTTTGACAAAAGCATTATTTTCTCGTAAATTAGTTATATTAAAAATGAAACTTCATGAAATTTAAAATTATCAATCTGGTAAAAACTTTTTCCACCAATAAATTTGCTATATATTTTTCTACTTACTGTCCAAATTTTATAAAGATTAATTAAATAAATAATTTTTATTCATGTTTTAAAAAGGAATTACCACCCAAATAACACTTTTAAAGTAAAATATCTGGTATGCTTTCTTAAAATTGTAATTCTTGGTTATAGTATTTCAAATTTTTCTTCGAGTTTCTTCATGTATATTATATTTTTATATTAATTGTATCTGATACTTTTTTTTCATAAAACTTGAACTATCATTATAGGGTGGAATTGATTATTTTCATGAATTTTATAAAATCAACATAGATTATTCTTTTTACTATTATTATTATGTTAGAATTTGTCACTTGAAATTAGAAAATATCACAATTTATCTATCGTACGTTTTTTTATTTTTAGAAATTTTGACTAGTAGATACAAAAATTATTATTTTAATTTTGCTCAGAATCGTTTTCCAAAAACACTGATTAATTATTAGTTTCAAATTTAAAATAAAAATCATTCAACATGTAATTGCCCGTTAATCATAAAAATAGCTTATCAAAGATTCTCTACATCAAAAAAAAAAAAAAAAAAAAAAAAATTCTTGACTGGAAAATTAATTAGTGATGAATTAATGAAGATTATTTCATCAGATTTTCAACAACTAAAAGTATGTTTAAATTTAAAATGTATATCAGTTATAAAATATAAAAATATTTGAATTTGATTATTTACTTTATAACAGTTACAAAATTAGACCAGTTTTATAAGTTAATGTAAATTCTGTTTTTCTGAGAAAAAAATTTAGAATTTTAATTGTGTTCCCTAAAATTTTTACCATAATTATTGTCATAAAGTTGTTATTATACTAAAAAGGGTTTTAGAGAATTCGTATTTTAAATACAACCTCTCTATTTATATTACATATTGTTTAATATTATGAAAACTCCATTAAATATTTTAATCATGTGTAATTTTTTTCTTCCAAATTATTATATTGAGAATATATTTTGTATAAGTACTTACAAAAAAAACTTATATTAGTAATATACTTAAATTTAACGATCAATAAGTCTATTTGTAGATTAATAATCTATGCTCAAATAATAGTCTTATATTTTTTTTTTTTACCTTATAAGATGTGATGTTTTGTGATATTCTGACATTACTAGCTTTACACAACTAAATAAACGAGCTAAATATTCAAATTCTCAAGTTCCATAGGGATGATAGACTATATACGTAAACTCTTCTTCTCGTATGCTCACTTGTATTAACTTAACCCTCCTTAATTCCCTCTCGAATACCAACTCGTTTTAAAATAGGTCAAGATAATGATTATTTTTCTAATGAATGGTCTGAACCACGGAAAATGTTTTAAGATAAACTATTTTACAGATTAGGAATTTTCACTCAGATCATGGTTTAAATACATCATTAAACCATTCTAAAGGCAAACCACTCGAGTGTATTTAGTTGATTTGTTTTTTAGTTGCATTTGATTTTCGTCATCAATCATTGAATTTAGGCTATAACTATTGTAGCAATATACGTATAGTATATTGAGGACACTGTTAAGTTACATACAATAATAATAAAATGTGCGTCTTTACAAAAATGTGTTTTTAATTTATTTTACCATGTTAAATAAATTGTGTAATGAAATTTAGATTATTATGAATATATTTACTGTAAGTCATGACTCATTAAGATATTCATGAAATTTTATCATTAAATATTGGAAGATAGATATGATGTTATTATTACATTATTATTATTATTATTATTATTGTTATTATTATCTACATTTTATTTAAATATGTATATATTTTAATAAGTGAGAGTATATTTTTTTAAATAAATCATCATTTCATGAAAAATAAGTACGTATACTATGATAAATTACTATTATGTCACGTTAATAATATGTTGATTTTTTAAATAAATGATTCATATTAATTTATTTTTTTCTTTGTTGGTAAATATGTAAGCATTAGAAGAAACATTCCCATTCATTACAACATCACAAAATATTCAAAGTAATTGCATAAAAGTTATTGTCGTTACTCACAGCATTAATTTATGAAGCCGTCGTTTTAAGCTCAAAATCCTTATATTTACTTCTCAAGCTTCGGTGATCCAGATCTCTATCTAGAACTAAAACAAATTTATGATTATCTTATTACGTTGGTATCAATTCTCGCAATATTTTATATCTCTAGCAGTGATTCATCTTTTGTATTTCATTTTCTATTAATTAATTCTAGACAGTGTTCTCAAGTCAAATAATTTATGCACTCGCAAATAGACTATTTACCATTTTATACTAAGTCATAATTTTTATTTAATTAATAAAAATGTCAAACCAAAAAAATACTATACTTAAAAACTATGTGGGTGTTGTTCTTTCAAAGTGAACTACTCACGCAAACGTATTATTCGAAATCGAATAGCGTCTGAAAACTGAAAGTAATGTTTTTCGATGTATTTAAGTTGATAAATTATATTGTAACTTTGTGCCTGTAATAATGAGTAATGATTTTAAATATACATAAATTTAATTTATACAAAATGTGTGCACTACTTATGATTATACACTTGTAATTTGTATTTGATCAGGTACTTATTATTTTATTTTGTACAAACCCACAAGTTAATTGATTGCTCATATGGACTTTCTTTTAGTTTAATATCGAAATTTATACTATAAATTAGTTACATATATTGAACAGAAACTTCCTAGTAATATTTTAATTGCTTAAAAATCGTTCATTTCCCTTGTGGTTTAGGTCATAATATCTATTAATTTAAGCCTCCGGGATATTATGCATTTAGATTTTAATTTAAACAAATGTTGTATTGTTTTAGTGCTTGAATTATGTAAGTTCACGCTGTTTGAGTCTTAAACGAAATATATTCGTCAAAGTGGTTCATAACAAAGGAAACGCATTATATTTATTACAACGAAAATGGTTCGTCTTATACAATCACATAACTTTATAAACTAAAACTAGTTTATTCGGAAACCTATCTTCATATGATAATGCGATTCTGGTACACGACTATGCATCATATGGCGTACACGTTTAAAAAGGAAAAATATAAAATATACAGTATCTATACAAGCTTCATTGCGCAAGTTTTTAACATTAAACAATATGCTATGCTTTGAACGTCAATCGAACGTTAATCGATTAATTCAGTGCACTGATATTAGTAGTTTATAGTGTTCAATTACTCGCATTTGTAAATTCACTCAAGTAAGGCAATACGTCATTCAATCATAACAGATAGTTCATTTTAGATGGTCGAATCGAATGAATGAATGAACCAACTTACTGAGTGGTACCAAAATAATTTGATTGGAAATTCAAAATACGCCTAACATAGAAATATTACTGCTCAATAGTTGATAGTCATATAACATTCACAACAAAGAAGGACATAATATTAATAGTATCCATTAGTCTGAAACCAAATCATTTGATTTCAATGTTCACAATCTGTCACTGTATACGAGGCGTGGATTTTATATTCAATTAGTTTGGTTATTCTGAATCCATCTAGCAAGACATTTATTACTAAAACTATAATCATTCAAAATATCCAAAGTTATATTAAATTTAAATTTTCCTAGTTATGATTAATACCAACCGTGCTTCTTATTATTTTCAACAAAAGTAATTTAAAAGTGTATTTCTTGTTGCAGGTGTGATAAACCACATAGGTAAAAAAAAATCTTGAATTTCATCAGAAGCAATAAAATAACCTCTTATATGACTGTATAACAAGAACACCACATTGAAAAAATGTGTAATACATTTCTCAAACAATTTTCGCATCCTTGAAATAGAATATTGAATACCAAAAAAAAAAAAAAAAAGAAAATTAAAAAAAGTAGTCATTACAATAGTAAAATAGGCAGAAGAAGACGGGTTAGAACTTCTGAGTTCTAGATTTCATGATGATAGTAAAAAAAATATAAGTTTTCATATAATAGATTCATTTAAAAATAAAATCTATATAAAAGAACCAATAAACTAATTTTTTAAGTATTTAAAAATGAGATTTCGCCCCATTGTTTCGGTAAAACCATATTTGTCTTGGTGCAAAACCGAGTGATGATTTTATGATCAAACGTAGTAGCAATATAATCAGTATAAACATTCCTTCATTCACAACATTGGTATTATATTAAATATAAGAAGCTCTTAATAAAATTTTAACTATTAACATTAGTCAATAATAAGAAAAGTTGATTCATATTTGGTATAATTATTAAAAAGGTCTACTTATATACTAGTAGGAATATTAACAACATTGCAAAATAATAATAATTATACAATACAAATGTCAACCTAAAATGACCAATTTCATAAATTTTAATGAAATATATAACACGTATTTAGCAAAACAAAAATCAATTAAATTGAAATTCGTAATAATACGCATGCCTAATTTCGGGGAAATTCTATATTTAATACGCTTTTGCCTTAACAGATTCGCCCTATTGTAGGTGGTTTCCAATAAACAGCAATTAAGTACAATTATAAGCAATATGTTTTAAAATTATAAAGCAATATAATAAGTACATGCTTATTTGAAATACAACACAGTTATTGATGAGTTCGAAGAAAATAAAACATGAACATTTTTAATTTAAAAATGTACAAAAAAAAAAAATAAATAATGACCATCATACACATTTTGTGATAGTGGATATACAGGAGAACTATTTCAGTGTGAATTCGGTTAATAATTAATTATTGATTCTATAAACCTGAAGAAAATAATTATTTTTTTTTTTTTTTACCTTCACTCAATATTCCCTTAATATTACCCTGATTTTCTCTACATAAAAATAAAATGATCAAATGAAAATTAATATCAAAAGAAAATTACATACAAGAACATCATAGAAGAATATATCTTTTTTTTATAGTAAAAGAAGACAGTTACAATATTTTGATTCTTATTTTTTAGTGTACAAAAAATAAATATTGATATTTAATGAAATTTTATCATGAAAATATAAATTGATAGACAATTCATTTGGTGGGTACTTCTTAAAATATGCTTTTATTCAAAATACTCATAAGTAAAATCTATACTTACTTGATAGCTTTTTTTATAATTCTAAAATCGAACATGAAAAGTTACATTTTTAATTTTATAATAATATTTTATGTATTGTAATAGTACACCGTTAATATTATATTGCTGTTCACTTTTAGTAGGTTATTAATATGAATGATATCAAATAAGAATTTAAGTGTGCAATAGAAATTTATTTGAATTTAAAATCTTAAACTATTTTACGATTCAACTAAATTAACGTTGAATCTGTATTTTATTTTATAATACAATAAAACCCAGTGAGAATAATTTAATTGAATAATTGAAATCTCCTAGAAATTTAAATTCGTAAAAAGAGTTATAAATCAGAAATATGCGTAAATGGTATTATTTATCTGCTTATATTATGAAAGTATTCATATACATTTTCAATTTAAAAATTTGAATTTCATATTTTTAATGATACCAAAAATAAATTAAATTTATTGTAATTAATACATTTCATTTTTAAGATTTAAAAAATTTTCAAATTTTAACATTTTTTTGAAAAGATTGTTTATGAGCTACATAATGCTGTTAATTTCAAAAATCATAATTAACTATACTCAGCAATAAAAACCAGGTATGTTTTGGGTTCTCATTATGATTTTTCTCGACTGTGATTAAGTACGACCCCAGTCTACGTTTGAACGCGCATTCGTGAACACACCGATTGGTTTCTAGGTTTCTCCCTCTTTCTCTCTCTGGATGTGTGCGTGTATCTTAACGTACTGATGTATAAACATATCATGCATGACGTTATCAAACATCTTAGACAAGTCTCAGTGGGTTGCTTGTTCGGGCGATTCCCAATAATTTAACCCGTAACTTTCGTTAGGTAGACAATGTAAGATATAAAACGGACGTTGAAAGGGGGAAAAAACCTCCAAAGATTTCTGCAATTGCATATTTATTCAGATGCGAAAAACCAGTAATTGTATTATTTGTATAAAAACAAAAACACAATTTTCCCTTTTCCCTTCCATCTTAACGATTTTTGCTGACCGCACAATAATGTGCAACAAAATCCGAACACGATAGGTACCACAGGATCACACCCATTTTTAAAGCCCATTTACGCGTTCCATCACGATATTTATAATTCATAATAATGACCAAGAAATCCTCATGCATATTTTAAAGTCAACATAATGGTGGTTTACGGGTCGAAACGTGATTATAGATCGGATTGTTCTTCTGTGCAATCACTAAATTGTCAATCCGTGCAAGAAAATAAATCGAGACCTATTGGTTGAATATGTGTATGTTGCGTACGTGCGTGCGTCAGGCCCGGATTATACATATTTGGGGCCCTGGGGCCAGAAATTTTAGAGGGCCCCCAAGAATAATTTTTTTCATAAAAATAGTATTTTTTTTTCATGTTAACTTTATTTTTTTCTAAAACAATGTTTTTTTTAATACAACACAAATAAAACTTTATAAATATAAAACTAGAACATTATTTTTATTTAAAAACATTTCTCGCTTTTAAGGATGCAAAGTTTTTAATACTTTGACAAAGTCAAGTGACTGGAGACAATTCAATACTTCAGTCTCATATTTTGTCTCTTTTAATATTTTTTTCTCCATTTCTCTATTTTTTTTTTATCTATTCGATGTAACCACTTTCTTACCGCAGCACTTCTCTGTTCAAATTTTCATGAACGGATAATTTTTCAAATTTTTTCCAATTATCAAAACTATTACTTGCAAAATATGGGCTATTGGAATAACTATAAAACAATATACTGTTCCTTGATTTGGCGAATACTTAAGCCATTTTCGATCACATACCTGACAATTAGATAGTTTCCTTTTAAACATCGCAATCGTTAAATGTCTCTTATGATCTATACATAATGCATATAACATACTTAAAAATAATAATACAAAAATAATACAAAAGTTCTATATCAAAATTATAATTTCGTTTTTAAACTGAATTAAAATGATAAAATTGTGATAATTTGTTTAATTAATGAACCAAAATTATACCATTTACCAGAAATTTGTGTTAAAATGTCTGCAGAAGTTATGTAAATTACTAGTACTGTGTACTGATGACTGTACACTTAATTTTTAAGAAAAAATAATACAAAATCACATATCAATTCGTAAAACTCTAAGTGGACTGTTGAAAAATACGATAAATTCAAATGTTATAAATCGAAACTTTTAATAATTCTCAATTAGTCAATTTTGAAGTTAGAGCAAGACTTTAAAGGACAAAGTTGCTTAAAAATATTTACATAATTCAAATTTGAACTAAAAAATGGGAGGTGCAATTTAAAAAAAAATGTTTAGTATCGTATGCGTAGAATAAAAAAAAAAAAAAATGATTTACCAAAAATAAATGTAATTTTATGTCCTTTATGCATTAAAAAAAAACCCGAATTGAATACAAGGTCATGCGTTCGAAATATTTCGTGTTACCTTTATCGTTGAACACACTGTATTATAAAAAAAAAATAATATAGTCTTATATAGACTCTTATATAGTCTTCTGTTGTTTGAGACAGCTCAAGCTAGTAACATTAATTATCAATTTTCATAGTAAAATAACAAAATGTATTCATAGAATAAAATAACTTTTTCTATTCTATAATATATAAAATATTATCATAACATGAAATACAAGACATCAAAATCATGAATGACAAAATTCAAAGTTTGATACTTTGGTAGTTAGATTATACAGGTGACAAAAAAAAATGAATGCAAAAAATATATATAAAACTGAATTTTAGATTCTGAGTGAAGCGAAGGATCTTATGGTTTTACAATGATGTTTATTTTTTTTTTTTTTTTTTATTTTTTTTTTTTCTGTAAATACTTTTTCGTATTGAAATCCTTGTCCAAAAGTTTCGTCCAGCTACTTTTTAGATTCGAAATTGAACTGAGATGGTACTTTAAAGAGGTCATTTTTCCAAAATCTCCATAGTTTTTCCAGTAATCAAGAATAACGATCAAAAAACTGAGTAAAAACGGTAAAATCGGTAAAAATCCGCCGTAAACAAGATTTTGACTGTTCAGATTTTAGGTATTTAGTCATAAATCGAAAATTATTGAAGCTAGAAACTTGAAAATTTTATCCGATATCAAATACATACATTTTTATATTGGACAACATTTTCAGAACAATTATAGCACTTTTGACTTAAATATAGAACTTTTAATTTACCAAATTGTTTGAAAGTTTTTATGTGATATAATTTTAAATATTTGACAAAAAGTTCTGAAAATTTAATATGACCTTACTCATATACCTACCTAATTATCCTAACAAAAATTAAAAAATCGTGGTTCAGGATTTTTTTTTATACACACTTTAATAAATTATTATAACTCACCAACAATTATACAAATAACCGTAAAATACGTAAACAGTATAATATATTATATTACACTGAAGCTTTGCTCAGAATCGTTTTATACTAAAGAAATGAGTCATCATTTCTTTAAAACTTAATACATTCATCACCAATATCTTGTCCGAGGACCGAAGGGACGAAGGACGAACTTGTACCACCATCATCTCACTTACCAGTTTTAAAGTTATTTTACGAATTAAGTGGAATACAAGACTACATTTTTTTTTATGTGGGCCCCAAATTCTCATGGGCCCGGAGGCCATGGCCCCCTTCCACCCCCTTAATCCGGGCCTGGCATGCGTGCATCCATATGCATGTCCGCGAACGTGTGTGTGTGTGTGTCGTGTGTCGTGTGTGTGTGTGTGTGTGTGTGTGTGTGTGTGTGTGTGTGTGTGTGTGTGTGTGTGTGTGTGTGTGTGTGTGTGTGTGTGTGTGTGTGTGTGTGTGTATCACCAGCGTTTAAAAATTACGCATTCGTACGTGTCACCAGTGGCCACTTTAAATTACGTTTCATACTGTATGATGTCATATTTCAATCAACATTTATTTTAAACGCTTCAATGATTAAATTAAATCTAAATATACATGAAGTATGAGATCGTAGATAATGAAGCAGATGTGTATTCGTCTTATATATTTTTGAGCGCATTTCTCTAAATCCGTCGAAAAGAATATCCCCCGAATTTTTTTGAAAAGAATTCTGGACGAGTGCTCAGGTGAAACTCGCCGGGAATTGTTTCCACGTGAAAGCCCGATAAAATTTCTATCGAACGCAATTACTTTTTTACAACGTGACATTCTTATGCATACACGTATCGTACCTTTGCCTAATTTGACATAAGAGTGAATTATTTTCGTAAAATTACAATGTTTTTCGATTAGGTTCATTATCCAAAATGAGATGTGTGTACATTTTCGGAACAAAAATACTTTAAACACCACGCCATTGCTTTTAAGTCATAGCACAACAATAAATGAAAATAATGATGATGACATATTTCGTTTTAAGTTAATAATGTATTGCCTTAAATGTAGTATTATAACTAGAAAGTGAAGATTCGTATCGTACTATGGTAACTAAGGACACTTTTTATAATATACCACATTGGTAATTTTTCATAGTTGAAACCAGTACGTAGATAACAAGTGTAGATGTTAATATATACTCGTATATATTTTACAGGTTATACAAGTTAAAACTGGTTCAACTCTAAGAAATGTCCTGGTACCTTCTTTACATTTTAATTAGTGAATGATATTGGGATAATCATTGTCAATCAAAATCCCATTTTAGGCTCAACACGACACACTTAAGGAAGCTTCGATATATCTTTAATGGATGTAATGAAAAACGAATGAAGAACATTCACATTATAATTTACTAATTACACTTCAAATTTTATGAAATACACATAATAATGAATAAATATAGAATGTATATAATACATATTATATTATACGATTTGACCAACGAATCTGATTTTTGACTATTGTCCTATACATTGACGAAGCATATTTTTTTATTGTGACGTTATTCAACGGCATTTTCCCAACGAATATACACATAAGTGGTTCAAAAAGCATTTAAGAGATAATTATAATAAATATTTATCGGTGATGATTTCAACGATCAGACTGGTAATTTAAATACCTACCTGTTATTCTGTGCTTCGTTAATGATGGTATAATGCGATGCGTCGTTTCGAATGCCTCAGGATAAAATTATATGTTACATGCTATCATCGTTCATTTTATGGTGTTCATTATTTCTATAGTGCACCGAATAACAAGATATTTTATTTGTAATACGTTCTTTGACATTTTATCATCATTTTTTTTTTCAGAAGTTACATTTATTATACGTGTATGAAATTAATCCTCTTTATAATATAACACAACTTATTACAAATCACTAGCATTACCAACGACTCATATCTTAATTTATTTTAATGCAGTATAAAATCGCGTATTTATGATTTTCAAGTCAAAAAAAATTATCATAGAACAAACAATTATACTTGAGTTAATTTTTTTCACAAATAAGCTGAACATATTTTCTTCGAATGAAAATGCACATAAGTATATATTTATTGTATAGTGTATATAATGTTAGTATGCATATAAAATAACTACAGTTAACATGCGGTTTTTATTGGTTGACACAAGAACACAAATAATTTAAAACAACTGAAAATCATTATATTAGTGTATAAATGCTTATCTTACGTTACAGTGAATATACAAATTATTGAAAATATTTATAAATTTCATTCAAAATATTGATAAATATTGAATTAAAAAAAAAAAAAAAAAATCAAGCTGAATTAAAATTTATCATGCTCATTATGTGTGCTCTATTTACACTAAAAAATCACAGAACAAGATGATTGAAGAATTTCAAAATTGTTAATAGTTTTTACTAACAAATTATTTTCGTATATTTATTTGATTGCTTACAACTTTAATCGATTACTTAAGAAATACTATTAAAATTTTGAAATACCAATATAGTTATATTTTAAACAAAATTAAAAAGTTATTTTTAATTTTAATTTTTGCTTTAGAATTGATTTACATTTTACTTTGTATTTCTTTTAATATTCCCAAATATGTATTCATATATAAATATAAATAAAAAGGATAAATAATTATAATTCTCAATTATTAATTAGATATTATATATATATATATATATATAAAGATATATAGATTATAGATATATAGTATATTTGAAAAGTTTTGTGTGATACAATTTTCTTCGACTTCCTCCAAGTGAAAATTCCAGAATTAAAATTGTTTTTAATAAATAATATCATATTGCGCACATTTGAAAATAATTTTAAAAACCTCATCTCTGCTCTTATTTTATTAATTAAGCATAGAATTTTTGAATTCTAAACTCAAATATCTTTTTGTATAATCCTCAAGAAAAAAAAAGTAGTTTTTAGTTTTATTATACCTGACTGGTTATGTCATGGGTTTCATAATTTAAATTGTTTCATTAATACGGTTTTAAACTATTTGGTTGCTTTATGAATAAGAAAAATAATAAATATGAATAATTTCAACTGTAATACTGAATACTAATTGTATAAATTGTCGATAAAAATTTAAAGGGATTGTTGTTTTAGTTATGTAGTGTATTTATGTTTTCAAATATCTATTGCGGAAGATTTAAAATTTTAATTTACAAACTTGAAAACTATTGGTTATAAAAAATTTAATTACTTTTACGAGTATTAATTAGTAGGTAAAAATATTAAAAGCATCACTGTTAGCAAAATCCATTTTAAAGTTCGTAATTACCAACAACAACTTCTGACTAAAAAAATCTTTATTTTCGATCCTAAAATAATGATTCTTTAATAATAGAATACATGTAAATACAGAAATAAAGGCTTTGGTATTTATATATATATATATATATATATATATACATTTTTTTTTTACATACACATCATTTATTTTAATTTTTGTATTCAAATTTTTACTAGAAACACAATTTACCCTGTCTCACAAAGTCACAATAATTAAAATAAGTAAACACGTCGGTATATATGTATGTTATCATGAAAATAACAATATCTTTAAAAATAAATATTACGATCGTGTACCTATGTGTCAGGAATATTCATCTGAGAATTTTTTTCAATTATGCAAAGTGCGAAGTAGATGTCATTTTTATGTTCAAATATATAGTATAAATGGAAATGTTTGTAATAAGTACTTAAAAAGTATAATTTTTTGAATCAAAAGTTATTTGTCAATCTGATAGATTTCATCTACAAATTAAAATGTAATATTATGAACAGTTCGTCGTTAGACACCGAATAGTCAACACATACCTTATCGCGCCTCACGATAACCGTCTTAGCTTCCGATAGCATTACAGCATATAATTTACACTCGCCATATCTCAGGTTATATGCACGTTAATTATACTATTAGCTAATATACAATAAGCCCAATGGAACAACAGCAATGAAAACTATAATAAAGACTTCGTTACCCTAAAAACAACAGTCGAAGTTAACTCCCCGATCAATTTTGAAGCAAATGACACGAATAACCCAATCAACTCTCCTCTCACGATCATTGAACTATATACCTCATTGAGAAAAAAAACAAGTAAAAGTACCGGCCCAGACGGAATACCATTCTCATTCCTCCAAAACCTGTCGCAATCCTCACTAAACATCCTACTTAAAATATTCAACAACATCTGGATCAATTGCATTTTCCCAAAACTATGAAGAACATCACATATAATCCCAATCCCTAAACCCGGCAAATGTCCCTTCGAAATCAATAACTATAGGCCAATATCCCTTCTAAATACAATGAGTAAAACGCTCGAAAGCATTATTAACTCCAGACTTACATGGCATCTAGAAACCCTTAACCTCCTTTCACCACACCAATTCGGTTTCCGCAAAAACTGATCTACCTTAGATCTTCTGACAATCATCCACACCAACATATACAAGGCGTTCGAAAAAAAAAACATTTATTAATGGTATCTCTAGACATCGCAAAAGCTTACGACACGGTATGGGTACATAGGGTCCTTTCTGCACTCCATAAATGGAATCTTAAAGGAGAAATACTCAATTTTATAAATAACTTCCTAGCAGACAGAATATTCGAAGTTAAATTCAGACAGACCCTATCATCAACATTTGGAACAGAAAATGGATTGCCACAAGGGTCCTCATTAAGTGTAACCCTCTTTTTAATAGCCATCAACGATATTAGAAAATACATAAAATCACCTGTGAAAACTATAGTATACGCCGATGACTGTAGTCTGTATCTCTCAGGATCAAACATCAAAAGTACCAGCTCACTCATACAAAAAACAATCGACAGCATCAGTCGATGGTCCACAGGGACAGGATCCATTCTCAACAATCCCTCCGTGGAACATGAACCACATAGAAGCCAATACAGAACTTATCAAATTCAATAAATATGGCACACCTCATAGTCTGATCATCAGTACGTTCTACGAAATAATAAACACCGAATTCAAAAATCATTACGACTTCTATACAGACGACTCCAAAACAACAAAAGAAACCGGTTTCGCCATTACACACAGGGATGAAAATAGACTTCATAAATTAGACCCTGTCTCCAGCATATACACAGCAGAAACTTTCGCCATACTCGAAGCTATATTAACCGCACTATCCTCAAACCATTATAAAGTCCTCATATTAAGTGACTCTATGAGCGAAGTCACCTCAATAGCCAACTTACATACAAAATGCAACCTCGCTCAAAGCATTCAAAACGTAATCCTCTCAACCGACAAAACCATCAAACTCATGTGGGTTCCATCACACATTGGTATCCCCGGTAATGAACTCGCTGACGAACTGGCCTTGAAAGCGGCTAGCTCTCCGGACACTAAAATATACCCGCATGTAACATACGACGATGTAATCCGCGCCCTCAAAACGAAATTTTATATTATCTGGCAGAATCAATGGGAAAATAAAACCAATAAAAACAATAAATCCAGACAAATAAAACCATCAACTAAAAAATGGCTGGACTCGCCAGTCAAGCTTACACGATATGAAGATACCATGGTCACCAGAGTACTTATTTGACATACTAGAATCACACACTCCTATCTTATGCGTAATAAGCTCAAACCCAGGTGCGAAACATGCAACTGTGAACTCACTATTAATCACATATTCCTCGAATGCCCCATTTACCACAATGCTAGAACAAAAACAAACATAAACACCACCGCACTCAAAGACGCACTCGGACCAGGACAACAAAAAACCATAACAAATTTCATCAATATGGCCGACCTCACGGCTAACATATAAGACAACGGATCAACGACGCCACATTATAACTACTCGTATTAACATTTAAATTAAATTTATAAATTATTAATTTAAAAAAACCAAATTTCCTCTAACTAAATGTTACCACCAGACATGTAAACCATTGTAGGCTAATAAACCTTTGTATTTGAAGCTTTAAATTAAAAAAATAAATAAATAAATAAAAATATGTATTTATCTGTATATATAAAAAGACTTGTCCTGGGTGATTCATCATCGCCTAGCCAAAACTACCGAACCGATTTATTCGAAATTTTCAGTTAATATACTTATTACTATGTGTAGGCGCACTAAGAAAGGATTTTTCGAAATTCGCATTTTAAAGGGTAAAAATGAGCATAAAATAGTTAATTTAGCTAACCTAACCTAACGGGTATTTAGAATATTTGTTTGATTTAATAGGGTCGCCATTGGTTACGAAAAATATACATATAACGCGGACCATTTTATGAAAAATTATATGTATAGATTGGCGAGATATATAGTTGGGATTGGGGACGGGAAAGGAACGAAGACGAATTCAGTGACGAGGAGGTGTATGGAGATGAAAACGGGGATACACAAATATTAAAGTAAAATAATTATAAGATATTATAGACGGGGACGGGAATGGGATGTGGACGAGAATGGTGACGGGGAGGTGTATGGTGATATACAAATATTTTTCACTCGGGCGAAGCCGGGTACATTCAGCTAGTATATTATATAAAATTATAATTTTATTTAAAACTGAATTTTCAGTTTCAAATTAAAATCATTATTTCCAAAAAAAAAAAAAAAAAAAATGTTACCGGAGAGTTATTTTCAATTGTTATTGATTTTAAAATTCAATCTGTAAATATTTAAAGTGAAATTGCACAAGAAAGATAAACTTTTTGTTTGCGTGAATATAACTAACTTGTTTTTTTTTATTATTGTAATCTTTAATAAATGTTTAATAATCGTATTTTTGTCATTTTTATTATTAAACTTCATTCATTCATATTTTCATACTATTATTTTTTTTTTTATGTTCATTTTATGACTGTTATATGCCAAATTATCAAACAATAAATGAGACTTTTCATCAAAAAATTAATTTAATTTATTCAACTTCATTTGAATTTGTAAATTAAGTAGAAGTAATTTTTTTATTTTTTTTATTATTTAACCATGATATCATAAATGCTGTATGCTTAGTGATGTACGACATATAATATGTTCATACATTAATGTTAATGTAAACAACAGTTTTTTTTCGTCTAATAATAATACAAAATACAGGGTTTTTATTAAATCATTATTGGAAAATAATTTTTTAAATTTACAAACTTTAATTATTATAATTGAAATAAAAGAGTTTATGGAATACTAAACCGTTTCTCATATTTTTTTAATGTAGTGAATATAGATACGTGGCCATTATTGATAAAATAAAGTTGTCCGTCAAATATGTCTGGCTAACTTCTAATTGTAATATAGGCGATAAGTACATAAACATACAAAGCATTCACAGGTATAATCCACTCGAATATTGTCATATAGACATAATTAATCTTCAGGGTAAATGGAAGACCCGAAGCTATTTTATCAATTTGAACGAACCTCCACGCAATGTATGGCATTTATTTGTATTTCCAGGATTTCGAGTCGCTCGACGGGTATTGTGGTCAATGGAATTGGGCCAAAATTGTTATCGTGTGTCGACGGGTTTTCAGAGTTCACAGTGATTTAAATCCTCCCGTTGAACTTTTAATGGTTTTTAGCGGTTTTATACTCACCGAGGCCAAGAAATTTATAGCCCACACCATCTGTCGAGACACGTTTTTAATACGGCGTATATACACGGGTTTGAACGCTTGCTCTCATCGGACCGACTGCAGGACAAGAACGGAGAAGAACAGGGAGAGAGAAAAAAAAAGTGAGACTCTAGATATTTTGAGTGTACGATATAAGGTCGCCTTCTACAACGCTGCGATACTAGTTTTGACGAAAAGGATCCAAATCATCGGTCCGAATAGACGCGAGTGATTAATTACCCAGTTTCTGACTAAAAGCAATAGCTGTCATTCATTATCAGCTGACGTCGAAATTAATGCCGGCAAGATAAACCCTAAAGGCGACCCCTTACATATCCATTGGTAGCAACAACACTGCTCGTGCACGTGCTTGTGTGTGTATGTGTGTGTGTGTGTGCGTGTGTGTGTGTGTGTGTGTGTGTGTGTGTGTGTGTGTGTGTGTATGTGTGGATGGGTGTGATATGTGTGTTAGTTGCCGCCGGAAGTCCCAGTTACAGGCTGATCTCAATCACGTAGATAGCCGATTTGGAATAATGGATACCCTCATTAGATATATATATATATATATATATATATATAAATATATATTTATATATATATATATATATATATATATATATATATATATATATATAGTATACGGCAATACCATTAACGACGATAGTAGCTAGTAGAAAGATTCTCAAATTCTACTTTTATTTTATTTTTTTACGGATGAGATTAAATTTCTCATGTCGGTAATAATATATACACATACGAATTGTACACGTGAATGTGTGTAAGTATTTGTGTATACATAATACATTTTTTCATCACTTCACGGATATTCGTTGTACTTATGTCGTAGTTTTATGGTTGTGTCTCCAGTACCCCTGAACTCACGATTATATTCCGTACCTACGAGTATATGACACTTTAAAAACGATTATTTTTTTTGTTACGTGAGCGTAAATTGATTAAGAACCATTCGGCAAATTGCGAAATTTCGTTTGAACTCGTGATAAAAACTCGTAACTCTTAATATCTTATCTTTCCTTCCCTCGTGCGCGAGTGTCCTCATTCCTCTGCACCGGTTGCTTTGTCGTCTCGACGCCGCAGCGTTTAAAAACGTTTGCGCGTTTCCGATGAGTGATAAATCGAGTGTTGTAAAGCAACAGTTTGTATGAACACGACTTATTCCACTCCCTCTATTTGTCTGACATATAATGTGACAGACGTGGGTCTAGAATGTAATATAGTTATTTTATTACTTTTACTTACATTATTATTATTATTAATATTATTATTATTATCATTAGTATTATCATCATTATTGCGTATGAACAACGTATGATTCTACGTCTGCCAGCAAATAAATTGCAACTATAAATTTACAATACGCAATTGATCTCGACGGTTGAAACATCCTTGAATATTTGTGATGCATAGCTAGACGTGGTCGTTAAAGTTTGAAAGGAAAATCAAACATATCAAAACATTGGAATTTAATTTTAATCATGTCAGATAATTTTTTGTCACTTCACGTGATATTTTTGTTACAGTACATAAATTTTTCGCATACATGTGCATTCAAATGGTTCAAAAATATTTTAATAGCTTCTTGTTTTCTACCATATAAGTTGATCTCTATATTATATCGTATTTTATCGTTGTATTATTTAGTACTATTAAACAGTACTCATCATTGTTTTAAATATTTTAATCGAAAGTGGACGATAATAACCAAAAATTTCGTTAACTTAAATTATGAAACACAGTTAAACATCAGTATTTCTCTCAACTTTATTCGTCCATTTTTAATACTTATAATGGTTTAATATTGTTATTTGACTAATACATGTGGTATATTTCCTCAATTAAAGTATATCATATAATAATCTAACCAAACAAACGTCATAAATTTTATATTTATTGAAAATTCATATTTTCAATATAATTTTCAATCTTTATAATATTAATGTTTGGCTACATAATAAATAGAATTAACTAACAATGATAGACAGTAGACACTTTGTATTTAAGTAAAAACTACTAACAGTTGAAATTAATCATACAACATAAATTCTAAAAATTATTTCAAATGCATTTGTTTTTTTGTCGATGTTAAATATTAGGTCAAAATTCTATCTTCGAAAAAAATTTTATTTCCATGATAACATATGCATTCACGCTTAAATGAAAAAACAGAAATGAGACAATTAGTTCGAAACCAATTTTCTTCATAACATTTAAACTAAACCGAAAAATTAAGAACAATTTATATCATTGGAAAATTCGTTCCAAATAGCGATTCATTCATATTGCTTTTAAGTATGAACATTGAACAAGCTACAAACAAAACATCTTATTCGTTGTAATTATTGACTTGTAGACGCGTGTGCAAGAGCTACAATGATAATTATTGTATACGAGACGCACACTGAATGGATCATTTATTTTACCTACACTTGTAAAACACGCAACTGTACCCTATAATAATGCCATAAGAACTAAAAAACATGAAAATGGTCAGTTATTTTCAATACTTTCAACTAATTTAATTTAAAACTCACTATACCTCAGTAATTATTGCCATTGTTTTACTTGAAATATATCACTTATAAATTGTATTTAATTCATTCAATTTCAAATTTGTCAAATATACATTTTTAATGCCTTACAAAGCTATACCTATATTTCATATACAGGACATCGCGAATAGTTATGACTAAACTTTTGAAAGCTACTCAGGAGATAGTTTTGATTTGATCCTTATTTTACGTTTTCACAAAGTTCGAATACGAAGAGTTCTGTTGTACTGTGATTCCTAACTATAAAATACATAAAATACACCCAAAACCGGATTTTAACAACTCCGAGGAAACTTCCAGAACAATATTAAATGTCTACTAAGTTTATCCATACGTTTGTTTTTAAATAGGACCTGAGAGTTATGTGTAATAACACTTATTCTAAATATAATAGGTGTATGTTAGGCAGATGAACTTGAAACGTTTTATACACTACAATTCACTGTGAATAATAAATCATTCAAATACATTTAAATCATGTATATTAATTATTAACTATAAATAAAATGATTTAAAACATCGAATATTAACTATTTTATATAATATTACCTAGGCTAATTTACAACGAATTTACTTAATTAGATCTAATTACGAACTTTATGGAAGTAAAACTGCAAAATGAATTGTTTAATATAGAGCTCCCGCTTGTATTTCTTTATAAATCATGCATATGACTCATGCGCCCAATTTACAGATAAGGAATAGATTTTGGGTAAGTATGATCATAAACAATATTAATCTGATACGTTAATAGACACCGTATGTGAGCATAATTTATAACACAAAAGTACTTATTTTACAGTCACTTTATTATATACGTCTCATTATATATTTCTTATTAGTGATGTTAACCATTTTCTTTTTCATTTCTTTTTTTTCTTTTCATAGATAAAACACTTTATTCTAAAATAAAATAAAAACCTCATATTGTACAGTATACCGAGGCCCTATTGTCTGGGGGGTATTACTGATTCTCCACCAGCGTTCATTGAGAATGAGATCATACCAGCTCGCTTAGGATTCCACCAGCAATTTCAAACCCATAGATTCTACAAAAGAACCCGACATACGCCATTATATGTATTTATATATAAATTATTTTGCTTCAACAAAATAAGAAAATATGTTTGTTTTTTCATATTTTACTCTTATTTTAACTATATCATATATTGTGTGTTATCCCTAAATTATATACATTTAATGATTACAAATTTTGTGTGTATGTTAATTTTGTATTTTTCCTTTTACTTCGAATCCTGTTTGTATTCTGCAGAATAACTGAATACAGTATTATGTCCATATTTATTGCCTGATAAACAACCTTAAGTGGTGAAATTTCAGAAGCACATACAATATCATAATAATTATAATAATAATATATAAAAGTAAAAGTGAATCATTTTTTTTTTCAATCCAAATCGTTTAAAATTTTACAAATTAGGTATATTTTTAAAAGGTTAAAAAACATAAAAAGTTCAAATATAATTAACAATAACTAAAGTGAAAATATGGTATTAATAAAATATAAATGTGCTTAAACCTTTTTTTTACAATACGTATAGAATTTTTCATAAAGCAATGAACATATTTTTGGAATTCAGTTTCATGGACAATGGACTTTTTTCGAAGAGAGTTATACCTCTCAAAAAATTGAATAAAACCTTATTATATACCATGTATTGATAGTTGAATAACTAATAACATATTAAATAAAATAAATTATATGATTAATAATCATATTTTATTTATGAATGTATTAACATACACTTTAAGCGAAATTATATGAAAAATATGTCATGTATTTACTTAAAATGAATATAAATGTTCACTACAAAACATTAATTAAACACTTACTTAATAATAAAGATAATTTAAGCACATTGTCGTAAATATGGTGTAAATACAATACAATATAATAAGTTATAAATTATTTATTCGGCTATACGTAATACCTACTAATTTAAAAATAATTTATAAATATATTTCAGATAAAAAAAACATTGCATAATGCTTTAACAGTGTGATTTCAGTGGAATATATTTAATTTTTTTTTTTTTTTACTCAGGGCATTTCAGGAACATTTTTAATTTTAAGAAATGTAATATTTAATTAAAGTTGTGAAATGGTCGGACATATAACTAAAAAAGCTAAATCTTTTGTTATCTCTAACACAGTGAAATAACCTGACTTAAGTTTTATGTTATAAATATTATTTTTTTCTTTACGTGTGACTTTGTGCGACTCAGACCCGTACTCGACGATAACATAAAAATAATGATGAATCAAACAATCAACAAACAATATTATTTGAGCACGAAACATCACGAATGAATAGCCTGGAAACTTACAGCGCGACGTCTGTTGCTTTTATTATAATAATTATTATAATTATAACGATTTGTCGAATAAACTTCAACGCGAGCTGTTTGGTTAATTAAACGAGCCTCTACGGATTAAACACGTTCCAGTAACTTTTAATAATAATGAAAACGAATAAACGCTTTACATAGAAAACGTTTATCGGGTTCAAAGATCCAAACGATGCGTAATAATCAGAAAAAAGAAAAGAAAAAAGAAAAAATGTGTGAACGAGCGAAAATAAGAAAAAGAAAACAGTAAATAAGCATACAAAACAAATGTCAGAAGTGATAATAACACATGCGAGTCATCCTAAGAGAAAAAGATAATTGGTTGATTTCGTATTGAAAAAATTGAAAAAAAGTGATAAGCATATAAAAAGTTCAGATGAGATTTATTACGAGTGTGGATCTAATAATTACATAATAAAAACGACTTTTATGAATTACGTAGTAAAGTTATATTTTTTCTAAAAATATAATCTTTTAAGGTACACTAATAGTAATCAACTTATTTTCAATATAAAGCATGTATTTTTTTTTGATACATGTGAACAGATAAACATTGATATTTTATTTAATAATAATAATAAAAAAAAAAAAAAACTTTAAGCTCTTAGTATAAAGTACATTTGAGTAAATATATTTTTAGTATTTAATTAATTGTTGAATTCTCTTGCATTAAAATTAAAGAAAATAATAAACTATAGTAATAGAGTTAATTAATAACATTAACTATCTTTTAAATTTTAAGATTTATTCATGACTTTAAATGAATTCAAATATATCCTAGAGAATTATTTATCTATGAAAGCTTTAACCAACTTCTAACAATATCTGCGCCATACGAATTAATAACAAAGATTCAAATATAAAGAAAAATAATAAAAACAATATCTAGCAAATGGCTGATTATATAGAAAAAATCAATATCTTATAAAAAGTAATACATTATCTCGTTTTATCAAGTTTTGTGGGTTAAATTTGAATTAAAATGTATGACCCTGAAAAATACTTCTGCAGAAATAAAAAAAGTACTTCAAAATATTCAAAATATTTTCAACTAGTTCTAGGTTTGAATAAAATATTCAATAAAACTACGATTATTCTAAACATTTTTCGTTAATATTTACTAGCATGTGGTACATAAAGAAGTTAATCTATTTTTGTTTTTTTTTTTTTTCATAAACACAATTATAGAAGATACGATATTTTGGTGAATATTAATTTAGAAGGAAGGCTGATCGAAACATTATAAAGACTATATGTCTACTCTTAAATCTCTCAAAAACTGGATAAGGATCCTTTTCGGAGGCCCGTAACCTTAACCACAACACCAGCTGCGTCTCGGTGATACAAGCAGTGTACAATGTCGCAATAATAGAATGATATGATAGGAAATAGGTCACGGGCCAATGAGTACAGAGGCTCCATTAGAAAATATCGATATTTTGATGATAAAACAAAATTGTAACAAAAATGTCATAAATAAATGAAATTACAATTTTAAATTGATGAAATTAGGTTTTTTAATTTTAAATTTTTATTCAACACAGATAATACGGATTTCTAATATTCGAACTCCTATTCATATTATAATAGTACAGAGGAGATTTTTATATCGACAATAAGTGATTTCGTATTCAGTTATTAAATTATGTAATGATTATATTATTAATTGAGCATAATTACCATCAATGAAATTAGTCGAGAAGATTATTACAAAAACTTGGACCCCTCATCTCGTTTTTAAAGGATATTGTAAAGTCTAGACCCTAGTTACACAAATAACCGGAAAACATACGATATCCAAGCAAGAGTACTGACGACCTCACCAACTTCCTGTTTCCTTCGAACGTCAAAGATTTGACCCATGCCACCCGACCGTCCACATTGTGTGTGAGTCACTATCGGTTTAACGACAATAAAACCAAAATGCCAAAAAGTTTCAAAGCGATTTATTATCAAGCACACACACACACACGCACACACACATACACACACACACACACACACACACACACACACACACACACACACACACACACACACACACACAAACACACATCATGAAAGGGATCCATGATACCCACTGAGACACCACTGCAGTGTTCACGTGAAAAAAGGACTCCTCGCTTATTTTCGTTTGCTGGTATTTATAAATACAATCAACAATGATGTATTTTTTCTTTCGGGGATTAAGGTTTTACTCTATTCTTTGCCGGTAAGTTTGGTAGATCCCAAAATCCGGACGCCTAAAAGATGGTGTTATTATAAAATACACGATGACGATACAACTTAAAATAACTTTTTTTTTCTTATTCTAAATCTCGTTTAAATACTCGTATCGTCATGGCGTCATATATACTATCACGATGATATTATTACAGTGGCAGTCGTATAGGTTTTTATCTATGTAAGTGTTGAAACCATACGAACAGAAACTATACCGGCGTTTGGGACAGAATTAGCGGGTTGATTCCGATACCTGTCGTCGTGTATTTTATCCTATGTATTTACGTGAGCCGCAGTTCACTTACCAATATGTGTATAATGTACTGAATAAACACATTTTCCACGGCGGTGGATACGATCTCGTGATGTGGTCGTGGACCGGAGTAACGGTTGGACGGCGGCGGATAAAAAACGATTGTTTTCGGAAACGCGAAACACGAGGGTGTCAGACACGCACACTGAACGATGGCGGACGGACGAACGGAAAAGCGACACGACTGGACTGGGAGAAATCCACGTGAACCGGTTGTCGACGCGCGTACGATAATCACAGAGATATTTTTTGCGATCGGCGTTATTATACGCGGTACGCGGTATATAAGACGGCGCGGGTAGACGCCGCGCGTTCACGACACGACCGCGGTAAGTCGCGGGACGACGCGCGTTCACGACACGACCGCGGTAAATCGCGCGGGACGACGGGCCGTCGAGACGACGTGGAGTATTTGAAAGCGGTGTGCGGCGGCGGCGGTCCGGCGGCGACAATAGCGGTGGTGGCGGCGCAGGCGGGAGGACACGCAACGAACGAGGTTCGGATGCTCACGAACGTGCACGACGACTCCTCGAATCGCCCGTGTCGCTGGGGTGACGGTTCGCGCGCGCGTTCGTGCCCGACTAGCAGCACCAGGGTCGAACCGCGGTGGCTTCGAATTAGTCACTGGTCCATTTGCCTCGCGGACGGCGTGGCGTCGACGGCGCTCTGGCAGAAGCGCGCAACGACACTCGGCGGCGACGGCCGCGGCAAACGCGAGACCGTTAACTACCCTCGGCGCGCTGCTGCGGGATACGCACACGCACAATGCTGGGTTTAGAAATTTTGGCACCCGGGGCATACCGTAATATAAACGTTCTTTTAAGCTACAAAAAAAAAAAAAATATATATATATATACATATAAATAATATATAAATATATGGATTAATGAAAATAGTTATATTACACGGTATATAGGAGGTACAATCGATTTTTTTCACTGTAAAGACATGTGTATATATTTCATGAACATACATTTATATATATATTACAGATTTTTTTTCAATGAATTGTGAAATACTAATACGTATTATTAGATGTAATTTCAACATTATAAAATGTATTAAAGGTACTTACACAATATTTATTAATTTTCCAAAGTACTAGAAAATCGTGGCAATCAAACGATTTGATTTGTACGTGTTTTTGACTATTTTCAGCGAGAGTACCATATCAAGAAAACAATACCGTAATAATACGATTGTCGTTCCACCATTATCTACGAATAATTTTGTAAATACTTGTTTTAAGGAAAATAAAAACGTAATAAAAGGAATGTGCCAAAAATCAATGCACTCATTTGAATTTCATTATTTGTTTTATATTTAATTGTATTTGGAACTTTCGCCCATCTATAATTCACATCCAAGGCACATCCTTGGATTTTCTCTTGCGCTTACATCACATTCATTTTTTTACGCACGCACACTCACACACCTATGCGTGAAATATTTTTTTGGTTATTCGTGCGCTCATTCGTGTAAGAAAATCGGTGTTTATGCGTATTACGTGTGAGTTACCGGTATATACGGAGACAACCTCGTAAAGTCGTAAATATCAGGTTTTATTTTCACGCATATGAAAACGATTTTCCTTTTTACTCTCCAAAAACTGGCCAGTATAATATTTCACAATAGGCGATATTTTTTTATTTATATTCAGGTCCTTGCTAACAATAGATACCCACGCATGTTGTACGTAAAACATTCAGTGATAATAATACCTAAATATATATGTTACGTATAAAAGTAAAACAAGATAATATTTTAGCATACGCCGTAAACAACTTGAACATCTACGATCGAGTAATAATATAATAATTATTATAATGTACCCGAATGAATATTTTCATAATTATTATTTTTCTTACCGTTCTTGAATATCAGGGTATCATACGCACTCGATATTTTCACAATACACGTTGAATATTTATTGATGTTTCGGAAATTGTTTGTAAACTTTTCGTAAAACTCTCGCAAACACGAAAAACAATCATAATTTATTTATTTATGTATGTACGGTTTTTTTTCTGTACATGAATATTAAAATTTAATATTTTTTCATTCGAACACATACGTGCACCTTCGCGGTAAACACAGATTATTATCGGACATTGTGTGAGCAACGGTTTTTTCACTTTTTAGTTATTTTTCGTTACGCTTGCATGAAGAAAAAAAGGGAACATTAAATTTCAACTACAATACTCAGAGTACATATATCTACGCACCATTTTTTTGTGCAAATTATGTGTTAAGTTTTAACGTACCATTGATAATAGTAATTAAAATGGAAAAAGTTGCAGTTGAAATATGTTTTGTAGTACGGAAGAAGTTAAATACATTATAATAGGATCACAGATCAGTAGTCTATATTCACAATATGAGTTCACATTAATTATTATTCATGGAATTTACGATATTTAATTGGAACATGATTATAGGCTATAATTCAAGATTATTAGTTCAGCGAAGAATCTATTGATTTTACAATGATATTTATTTTTTAATTTGTTTTCGTCAACACTTTTGTCTCAAAGTTGCATACGGCAACTCTTAAGATCAGATAACGCATTAAGATAGTTCTTTGAGGATTCATTTTTCTCTCCAGACGTAAGAAAAAACTGCTGAAAATCCCAATAAAACGGTAAAATCTGCCGTAAACAACACTTTCACTGAGTCGATTTATTTAATCGTCAATCGCGAAGTAATGTAGCTAGAAAATTGAAATTTGCATTATTTATCAATAACCAATTGCTACATATTTCAATTCCAAAAAAAATATAACAACTTTTGAGCTAAAAATAAAACTTAGAAATACTTTATTTTCTTAAAGTTTTTCTCTAATTAAATTTTAAATATGAGTTAAGAAGTTCTGAAATTTGAATATGATCATAATCATACAATCACTAACTACACTGAAAAAATTTCATAAAAATTTTACTAGGAATTTTTTTTATGACCGTTTAATTAAATTATTATTAGATTTTTACAAAATAGACTGATTTATTTTATATTTATTTCTAAATTTGTGTTTTTAATATAATACAAAAAGTTTTATAAATTCATTATGACTTAACTCATATGTTAAAATAAAAATTCAAAATCGAGTATCAGTAGTCAGTATTCTATTTAATAAAAATTAAAGTTAATTATTGTACGGTTTTATGGAGTAAACTGTTCTTGTATCAATTTTCAACTTAAAAATTAATGAAAAAAATTATTGGACTCCCCAATCATTTTAAAATTTTAAACACAGGTAGAACGGCATGTTTTGAATCTCTTAGTAGAAAAAAAAACATCTTCTATGTCAAACAAAAAAAAAATCCCTTAGCAAAATTAAAAAAATCAATAGTATATTTTTATACTGAATATTTACTCTAAATCGTTTAACTAAAAAAATAATCTGTTGTTTTTTTTTAAATTCAATACACTGATCACCATTAGCTTGTCCAAGGGGTGAAGAACATCTCATGGTGCGAAGTACGTATTTTTTATGTGTTTATTCATATACCTAGGTATATTAAAATATACAAGTTAAAATATCACTTGTGTGAGGTGAACTTATTGGTCGTAAAAATAATTGCCTCTCTGTGAACTGTTAAATTAGGTAACGCTGTAAAAGTAAAACACTATTGGATTATACTGCTTTAGTATGAAAACTAGTGACTGAAGATCTAATTAAGCATTAAGTACATATCAGCTACTGTTTCGGCAGAATTATAGATTAAAGCAACTTATTTGGTTTAACCGGAACTCAGGTATACTATACTTCTATACGTCTCCAGTGGAGCAATTCATTAATTCCGAATAAAATAATAATGACCCATCACAGAACCTTACCACTATCAACAATATTTTATGAGCAGTAATTTTAATACTTTAGAATCATATCGTATTTTCAAGGTATTGTATTGTATTAAAATATAGTTCACAATGTCAAAAACCTTATTACAAATTAATACGTTCACCTACATAATTTATTCTAACTTACTATTATGCTCTTTTTTAGTTTAACATTACATTAAATTCTTCTTGAATAATTTCTTTATGTATAATAAAACATGATAGTTTTAGTTTTCTAGACTAGAATTTTGATATATGAAATTTTTTCAAATAGGGTAAATACTCTTGATATGTATAAATCCCGTATTATAAGCATAATAAATAAGATATGCTACAAGAAAAAAAAAATGGAATTGTTTCTATAAATATCGGAAATTATAGTTCTGAACGATTCTCGTGATGTACAAAATATTCGACTCTATGAGTTTGAAAATAATTTTAATTTCTAATTAATAATAATATTCGACGATTTTTGTATGTAAAATTAAAAAGTTTTCAAGACTTTTTTTTATTTTTCACTTTTAAGATACATTTAATAAAGATACGAGGTTCGTATAATTATATATTATAACAAATAATTTGTTCACTAGTTGAAATGTTATTATTTATACAAATCTTGTATTGTTTATATTTGATCAAAGCTAAAACCTTTAAAAAAATGTATTATTCTCTCTTCCTATAAATTTAAATGTTTGTTAACTTTGACTTCGATTTAAAATCTATAACATTAACGCTGATTTGCCATGCATGGATCCTAACATTTTAAAAATAATCGACCTTAAAAAAATAAATTAATATCATACTTATTGAATCTAAAGTTGTTTCAGAAAGTATAATCTTAATTGCTTTGAATATATTTTTTCAAAATAATATGTCATTCATAATCAAGGACGTCTTATTAAAAGTGTATTATATATTTATATATAAGAACAATCTAATTACATGTTATATTGAAATGTAAAATATGTCTAAGATAATTCAAAATTTAAATGTAAAAATTAAAAGTTGATAATGTTTCATTAAAATAAGAGTAGAGGTTAAAAAGTACGTGTTTCGCCCCATGGGATATTCTTCGCTCATCTGACGAATTGATGAGGATGGGTGTATTGAATTTAAAAAAAATTATGGATCATTGCTTTAGTTAAACGATTCTGAGCAACGCTTCTGTTTGAATGGAACAATGTCTTTAAATAAATCTTTTAAGTGGACATTTGACGTAAAAACAGTTAATTATGTAACAATTGTAAAATAATTCACTTAAACGCTTATAAAAAAAAAAATCCTTTGTCATGATTTTTCAAATTTTATCAGTATCGTTAGTTAAGTATATGAGTAGGGTCAAATTAAATTTTCAGAAGTTTTCATGAAATATTAATAATAAACCATTCATATACTTCATCAATTTTCGTCTAATTTTCGCAAGATTTTAGATTCTGAACGGAGTGAAGAATGTATTGATTTTACAATGATGTGTTTTTTTTTTTTTTTTTTTTATTATTATTTTTGTGTCTGTTGACACGATTTGGGGCAGTAAAAATGCTTCGATTGCCTTATATAGCAACTTTTCTGAAAGGAAAGTGAATCTAGTTGGTACTTTGGGGGGTCAATATTTTTCAATATTTTTTTAACGCGCCGGGAAAAACCCTTAAAAAATGAGGGAAAAACGGTATATTTTACGCAAAACCAGTTTTCGACAAAATCAAATTTTTTATTTTGCTATAACTCAAAAACTAATCGATGTAAATACTTGAAATTTTCACCAAATGTTTAGATTAGCGTTCTCTATACACCGTTAAATTTTCAAAGTATTTTGACTTTTATTGAGCTAATTATAGACAATTGAAATTTTCAATTTTTTTAAGTATTTTTTTTTAAAATAACGATAAAATTTTTTTTTTTTGCCAGAAAATCTTGAAAATTTAATACAAGGTTTCTTATAAGTTGTTCCATAACTGATAAAAAAAAATCCAAAATCGTAAGTCACAATTTTTTTTTATAAGTGCTCAAAGTTCCAATTTATACGAAATATGTAAAAATTGCGAAAATTTGCAAATAATTTTGTTGTTGAAAAATCGTAAAATTTTTTTCTTTTATAACTAAGTTTTGAAAATTTGGTACAAGGTTTTTCATTAGTTTTTCTTCAATTATCTGCAAAAAAAACTCTACCGGATTCAGACAAAAAAATTTTATGAGTGTTTGAAATTTAAATTTTTACAAAAACACGTTAAACAACGGTTTAGCCTCAAACGATTTTTGCTATTTGTTTTTTTTTCAAAAAGTATAAGTTGTAGAAACTTGAAAATTTTATCAGTTGTTTATATTGGCATTTTCTTTATATAATTTTATTTTCAAAAGATTTCACTCATTTTTAATCAATTTATAGGCATTTGAAATATTCGATTTTTTTTTATTTTTTTTTTATAAATGTTGATAAAAAAAACGTAGCTCGGACGAAATACTTGAAAATTTAATAGAAGGGTCCACATAAGTTGTTCTAACTCCCATTCAAAAATTATAAAAATACATAGGCACAAAATTTTTTATAAGCGTTTATAAGTGCTAATATTGACAAAATTCGTCAAAATCATGTATATTTGCTATGTATTTTGTAGGTAAAAATTCATAAAAAATTTTTTATTAGAAGCTAACAATTGAAATTTTAATACTAGGTTGGCCATAAGTTCGGCTTACCATAATTGTAAAAAATACGAGGGTAATTCATTGTTATTAATTAATTAAATTGTATTAAAATTTCAATTGTTAGCTTCTAATAAAAAAATTAATGAAGAAGTCACATGAATTTGACAAATGTAAATTTAACCCAATCTAGGATATTAAAATAAAATATATATTGCAATTTAAGGCTGACATCTTCATCTTTGTTCAGAATCGTTTTTTTTTTTATAATATAAAATAATTCCAAAATCTATCCAATAATGCCTAATCTAGCAATGCATCTCGTGTATCCCACCCAACTACTGTATCCTGTACTTAACTTACAATGATTTATCATTGCATTCAAATGTAAAGTACCATACAACTAAACTATCGTAAACCAGGTGATCCCATGATAGAAAGTGCTATACACTCCTCACCATTATCTTGTCCGAGGAGCGAAGCGACGAAGGACGAACTTCCACCACCATTATCTTATCGGCTTTTTTTAACTTAAGTTTTTATGTTTGAAAAAGAAGACAATTTTTTGTATAAAAACTAATTATAACATCTTGTTCTATCTTCATTCAATGTTTCATTATGTTTAGATCTACCAATGTCTTTAAATACGTTTTTAAAGATAAAAATCGACGTAAAAACAGATTATTACATAAAAATCGTATTATAATTTACTTAAACACTTATAAAAAAAATCTGGAATCACGATTTTTCAAATTTTTTCACGATCATTAGAAAAGTGAATGAGTTAAGTCATATTCCATGTTAAAAAGATTTTGTCAAATATTTAAAACTTTATTAGAGAATATAAACTTTAAAAAAATACTAGATATTTTCAATGCTCTATTTTTAGCCCAAAAGTTGTCAAATTTTTTTAAAGCTTTTTTAAAGCATAAAGTGATTCGTCAAAAATGTATGGCGAAAATAACAAGTTTCTAGCAACTTTACTTTTGGAGTTGTTACGAAATTACTAAAGTCAATTTAATATTGAAATGTCGTTTTCGGTGAATTTCGCCGTTTTTTGGTCCATTTGAGGCTGGTTTTTCGCTCACCTGGAAACATTATTGAGATTAATAAACCCTCAAAGTACCATTCACATCGAATTTTCGATCTATAGATCTGCTATAGAGCTGCTGTATGAAACTTTTGAACCAAGTTAAGTTCAGCAAAAAGTATATCCAAATAAAAAAAAAAAAAAAAAAAAAAAACTATAATACAGATAGAACAAGATGTTTTGAATATTTTTTTATAAAAAATTTGCATTGTCAAACATAAAAACTTAAGTTAAAAATTAAGAATCAGGGCTTATTCACTACATCCTTCTCACCAAATATATAAACGGGAAAATCAAACATTTTAAATACTTCATACATAACACGATTAACAGTTAAAGTATGTGTTACATATTAGTAATTGAATTTGTTTCAATATAAAGATTAAAAATTACATTTGAGTCATATCAATGATCACATTATAGATTTTTACTGAGTTTTTTGTTACCAGGTTGGTAATAAAAATTATGGGATTGAAGAGAGTTCTCGAGGGACTGTCTACACTTTAGAAATTATTTCGTATTGGAATTTATTTAAATCGTGTAGCCACTTACTACAAGTCAAGTTTCTTCATGTCAAACACAAACCGTCCCCTATCAACAGCATTTCCTTCTAGCTTTTAAGCGTTTGAGAAAGATTACAGTAGATGTTACTTGAAGTTTCACCTACATCATACATTCGAATTTAAACTTATATTGATACAAAACGTAAATTCAATAACTCACCACCAATAACTAATATTTCAACCACATACAGAAAGTAAAAGATGTCTCCTCCATATTACTCAACTGAATAATCTACGTGCATACCATTTTAAATTAATGTGTTAAATATTAAATAGATATACAATGTGTCCGGGGGGGAAGTGACCGCCCGGCGCCATATGAAAGTACACCAAAAGTTATGCAGAATCCACCTTTAAATGGGGGGTCTAACTTTATTATGTTTTAAGTTATGGGCGTTTTAATTTTTGTCTTAACAAAACAAAATCTGCCGAGAATTTTTTATGTATCTTCAAAAATATTCAACTTTTTTAAGTAATTTTTTTTTTATTTTAAAGCTGTTTTATTATGCTATCAAATGACATAACACAATTAAACCAGAAATGTACAAATTAATTTAAAAAAAAATTTTAATGAAATTTTTTTTGTAAAAAATCAGCATTTTTATAAGTAAATCGAGTATGACATCAAATAATCTCCTATTTACTACAGTTTTGTTTGTATTTTATTATTCTACTAAATAATACCTACAATTTTGTTAAATTAATTTTTTTCGTATCTCTCATAATTTCCAAGTTATACGCTGTTAAACTTGACTATTTAGGATTCTCGGAATCGTTTATCGCTCTGTGTAAGGCGTATACAAGAATATAATTTAAAACCCTAAGGCCTATTATTACATTTTGTTGCTAGTTGATCGTGTGAATGAACTCAAACAAATTGAAATTGTAATGATTTAATTAAAAACGTATTTTAATAAACACAAAGGAAAATTAATAAACATAAAAAACAACACAAAAACTGTAACCTTTTCAGATCATAGATTAAGAAAATAAAAGTTATGCTTAATTAATTAAATTTTCGAAGTGTTCCCCACCTGACTGCAGACATGCTTGAACTCTTAATGAAACGCTTTGTGTAGTTCTTTGAATTTCCACGCGATTTTGTCGAATTTCATTTGCTGCAATGGTAAAAATTGCAATGCTGCAATCCTAAATAGTCAAGTTTAACAGCGTATAACTTGGAAATTATGAGAGATACGAAAAAAATTAATTTAACAAAATTGTAGGTATTATTTAGTAGAATAATAAAATACAAACAAAAACTGTAGTAAATAGGAGATTATTTGATGTCATACTCGATTTACTTATAAAAATGCTGATTTTTTACAAAAAAAATTTCATTAAAATTTTTTTTAAAATTAATTTGTACATTTCTGGTTTAATTGTGTTATGTCATTTGATAGCATAATAAAACAGCTTTAAAATAAAAAAAAATTACTTAAAAAAGTTGAATATTTTTGAAGATACATAAAAAATTCTCGGCAGATTTTGTTTTGTTAAGACAAAAATTAAAACGCCCATAACTTAAAACATAATAAAGTTAGACCCCCCATTTAAAGGTGGATTCTGCATAACTTTTGGTATACTTTCATATGGCGCCGGGCGGTCACTTCCCCCCCGGACACATTGTATATATATATATATATATATATATATATATATATATATATATATATATATATATATATATATATATATATATATATATATATATATATACAATGGTATACCTAGTTTAAATATAATAAACGTAAATTGATAACATACCTAACTAAACCTAGAAATTCCTCTATTAAGTTGTTCAATATTAATAATAACAATAAATTCGTAAATAATATTTGATTTTGATTGAAATAATTAATCTGATCAATAACCACATTAAAATGTATTTAACGAAAAAAAAAATATAAATATAATACAATGCAATATATTTAATATATGTAACTATATTTCTTTGTATACTTCTTACTCTGGGTGTTAAAAAAATATTTTATTTTCTATAAATTCTAAATTTGTTTATAATTCATGACACGACATAGCTTGTTTATACTTGTAACTCATAAGGAAAACATGCGCTTCTATAACAAACTATTACACTAAAATCAAAAAGAATGTACATTTTAATTGAGTTACTCTCTTCAAAACATTGACTTCCAATAAACGTATTCTAGATCTCGTAAAGAGAACAAGGCTTTTACATTGGCATTTATTATAGCTGATTTGGTTGTTTGTATAACTTATCTAAATAGTCGTCATAAACTAGTTTGGAGTACAAATGTTTTATCATAAACTCTATAGACATAATAATATGCAAAAATAACTAGATAACGTCAAACTTTCTGAAAAAGTTACCGATAGATTAGCTTAGTTTTGTTATAGTTATAATCATCATTTGATATTTGTTTACTTGGTCGTATAAATGTATTATAGTCAATGAAATTGCACGTTCATATTTCATACAAAAAAAAAGGTTATATAAATAAAAGGATATATATGAATACAAACCGTATACAACTAAAGAACTCTAAAAAACTAATCTCTCTTGTGAGTCATGGTCTTTTTTTACAGTTATAATGATTATTTATTAAATAGTCAGTATTTTATTACATTATTATCATTAATTTCATATTCTTTCTCGACTTTTTAATAATTATCAAGTCATATATTTTAGAGCAAGGATATTTCCTTTGTTTTTTCGCGAGTTACCTGTCAATATTAAGGTGTTTCGTCATTTTACTAACATATGTTGACGATATAATAAAACTCAATCAGGATTCCAATTATTAGAGATTTTCTTGAATTAAAAATTAATTTCAATTGAAAGTATTATTTCAGTGAAATATTTACCAAATTCTCAAAAATACAATTTAAAACAAAGTTTTATGGCTGTTGGAAGAATAGTTTTTTCAATCCAATCAAAACATATTTAAAACAAAACAAAAATAAAGATTAACCACGAATAACATGAAAGTTTAATGTATACATGTAAACATCTACACACAAGTAAAAAAAGGAAAAAGGAGATTAGAGTAAGACAAAGTATGCTAACGTATACACAAACTAAATATTATTCCGTTAAAATGTTATAAATAATTAAATTCATATTATATATGATATAACGTACACAATACATGCTATATTATCATTACCCTTAGTAAAATGCGATACTTCATTTTTAAAATATTATTTTTGATTATAATTTACTAACCAAAAAGTTCATATTCCTTAACAATACTTAATTTAATAGTAAAAAAATTTGCATATTTAACCAAAAGGTGATAGATTATCCGTAAGGCATTCAGCAATGATTATGGTTAAACAAGTCATAGTACCAAACAAATGTTACAAAAACATTTTTGAAATACTATCATAATTATAGTTCAAAGACACTCAATCGTTCGATCATAACATAAAATAAGGAAACCAAATACTCATTGTAAACAATCAATTTATATATCATTAATTACGAAATGTGACTAATCATAAGCATGTCTGATACAGTTAGTAAATATAAGCCACCTACAACATATTTTAAACAATATATTATATTTTTTGAGTGCATAAATTGCTTTCAAACTTCATCGCTGTTAGTCATACAGATTAAAAGAAATACATTAAATGCATGAAACAATCAATCCACCTGGTTTTCAGTAGATACTTATCGAAGGAAAAATTGTGTTATCCATTTTGCTAATCACGCAATTATAATTTTAGTGGACACAGTAATATTTCATTTTACGCGTACCGTATAGGGTTTCTGTTATTTCATTTCTAACAGGAAAAGTGAAGGTGCATGTATGTATCTTCGGCAAGACGCTTGAATATATTCTTGTTCATGAGGGCAAATAACATGTGGTGTTGGTCTATCGCGTTTTCAGCAAGTATCAAAGGACGCTTTCCGAAAAAATAACAACAAAACTGTTTTTTTGGATCTACTGAAGAAAAAAAAAACCTTAAACCATTGGGAATACTAAACCAAAGATGTTCCGTCACGCATGCCGGAAGTATTCAAATAATCGTTTTTGCCCGGAAAAATTAATTCTAGCTCATTCTGGCCCACCACACGACGTTCATGTGTATTAAAAACGTTCGTCTTTAAGCGGCCTCCATTTCTATCACCCCATAACGTAAAATATTATGGTTGACAATTCAGTGAATACCATCTTAGAATCGCGAGATCGAACACATGAATTGAATATTACCAACTAATGACACATATTATTATTTAACTTTTTTGAGATTCTGTGCCATAAAAATATCCAGCTCATCAAATAAATTTCTATAGAGGAATAATTTTGAATTTCAATTAATGGTTTAAACTAATTTACCGTGTAATCGGTTTTATTTGTTCAAAAACATATCTCACGGGAAAAATTCTCTAACAACATGTAAGGCAAACTATTTTAGGTAACTTTATTTTAAGTAGAGTTAAAATTTCTTACAAAATGAATTAATCGTTAATTTTTAGGAAATCAAGTTTACTTTCAAACACTTTTAACAATAAATTGTTGATTTCTTTGATTTTTTTATAACTTTATCAAAAATCTAAAACCAATGCACACTGTATTAAGTTTGTCATTTCATTCAAAAACAAAATTATCACAAAAAATTTTTCGAGTTAAAGAGTTTTTCTGATAAAGAATGTTTTAAACCAAAATCCAACTTTTCATTTTTCTATTTTGCAGTGGATAAATTAAAATAAATCTAAAAATAATTTTGTGATATTATCGTGTCAGTTCTAACTATGACTTAGTGGGAAGTTGGTTGTACAAATGTCAAAATGCATTCTTACTAATAATCATTTATGACTGTAAAATATGACTTACGAACATCCCGAGTGACGACGACGACAAGTTTACAAATCGCAAACATTTTTTCCTATATATGGGAACAGTCCCATTAAAGCTGAACTTACCACATTTTGAATACTATGAAAATCTTTTAAGTAAACTGTAACCCATTACTTAGATAAATAGTAAAATAATTTTTCAAATTCTGTATAAGAGGAGAAAATAGTTATGAAGTTGATGAAAAAAATTCAGTCCTCCAGAAATTAGACCCTATTTTGTCTATGGTTGTAGTATAAAATCGCATACGGATACATATGTATTTATGGACGTTGACAACATCAGATGCGCGCGTCATTTCACGTAAGTGACTATGTACGAAGTATATTACACACTCAAACACACACACACACACACAGACACACACACACACACACACACACACACACACACACACACACACACACACACACACACACACACACACACACACACACACACACACACACACACACACACACACACACACACACACACACACACACACGTCACACACACACACGCGATTTTTACATCGCATCACATTTTCTGGCTCTAGGGAATAAACGACAACGTTTATCTCGTCGTCGACGTCGACGGACTTTGAACTTCTCTTACCTCCATCTTCTATCGATATCGTTTGATGTATATACGTGGTTCTGGAAATGCACCATGTAATATCACATCATCACGTGCGTCTTGTAGCGAGGTCTTGTAGCGCGGTGCAGTGGTCACGCAGTTAGCTACGACGCGCGCAGAATTAATTCTGTAATCTGTCTCTCCCCTGCCATCGTTCTGGTTGCACTACACTGCCCCCCACCGGACCCACTCCACTGGGAGTGAAGTCCACACACGGGAGAATTATCTTCCCTTAAGATAAGGGGGTAACAAGTGCCACACTCTTACCCATCCAAAAGTGAAAAAAAAATCGACAAAGACTTGACGACCGTGTCGATAGAAATATAAGAGAAAAAAATATCTATACAGTAAAACCTCGTAAAGACGCTCTCGAAGAGGAAATCGTAAAACCGCGTAATATGCGGGATACCGTTATAGGCGACATCCCGCTTATTACGCTCTTGTAGCGTTATAGGCAATACCCGTCTATTAAAAGCGTTTTAAATGTGATAATAGATAGAATAAATTAGAAAAATGTTTATAGTGTGACTTATTATGTATTGCACAGTAACATAAGTTGTATTTAAAATTAATAAAAAAAAAACATCAAATATACATACAATAAAATTACAGTAAAACCTCGTTAAGACGCTCCCGCTTAATACGCCAGCCCTCTTAACACGTGGATTTTTCCCGGTCCCAGGTACTTGTACACTTTTAACATTGACAAAATTTGTTGTTTATTGAATACACCAATTTTTACATCATACAGTTTAATAATGCTCAATTTATCGTCACACACGAATAACATAAATTAACATAAAAATTATAAATCTGCGTGTGGTGTCACGTGTACACTTCAACGTCCCACCATATAACTAACGTACGTACGTACTAACGAAATATAGCAAGAGTATAAACCATAATATATCGAGATGTTAATAATGAATATCAATTTCTCTGTCGATAAAAGGTTTGAGAAGCCAGAAATTAGAGCGGATTATGCGGGATTACATAATATGCGGTGGCGTATTAAGAGTGTTTTTTTCAATGTTAAAAGTGTACAAGTACCTGGGACCGGGAAAAATTCGCGTGTTAAGCGGGATGGCGTATTAAGCGTGAGGTTAATTTTAAAATTTTGTAAATATTTGTATTTAGATTTTGTATCACATTTGTTATTTTGTATAATTAGTCATCCCCCCCCCCGATCCCATTTGATGTAAAATAAATCATTCAAGTTATTTTAATACACAATTCTGTAATTGATATTCATCTCTTTTCGATCATTTCACATACAGTCCATTTCCGCCATCCTATTCTGTAACCATTAATGATACAACCGCCAAACACACGGTGGACGGCCATCCGTCCATTGGTCTATACGACAATATACAGGGTGAGTCTGGACTATTTGACAAATGCAATAACTTTTTTTCTATTCATTTTTTTTAATTTTTTTTTTTCAAATAAATACTATGGCCCTGCGCTACAATAATATTGTCTTAAAATTTTTTTTTTTACTTTTAAAACTCAAATTTGGAAATTTAAAATTTTTGTCTACAGTTTAAAAAAAATTCCAAAATAGCCATTTTGTAAACCTAATTTTTAGAAAAATATTGGTATTTGAATTTCTAATAAAAGTTCATCGATTAATTTTCTATGATTTTTTAAAGTTTGTGAAAAAGTTGAGAATATTATTGTGTACTGCGCTACCGCATAATACATATTATCGTATAACACTAATTATCTAATTATGTTAAAAAAAAAATCACACGTTAAAATTTAAATTTTATATACATTATAAATTAGCCAATTAAAATATTTAAGGTTATTATTTATATTGATAATTAAGTATTGAACATTTATACATATGTTAATTAATTGTGATGATAATGATAAATATTAATTTATCTACAAATGATAACAAAAATCATGGAATAAATTAGATTTCGATCGGTCATTTAATTAATAAGGATATACAATAATATGTGTTTAATATTATATGGTACACAATAATATTCTTAATTTTTTCACAAACTTTAAAAATTCATAGAAAATGAATGGAACAACCTTTATTAGAATTTTAGACACCAATATTTTTCTAAAAATCAGATTTACAAAATGGCTATTTTGAATTTTTTTTTTACGGTAGACAAAAATTTTAAATTTCCAAATTTGAGTTTCAAAAGTAAAAAAAAATATTTTAAGACAATATTATTGCAGCGCAGGGCCTTAATATTCATTTAAAAAAAAAAAAAAAAAATGAAAAAAAATGAATAGAAAAAAAGTTATTGCATTTTTCAAATAGTCCAGACTCACCCTATATATATAGTTACTGCTAACTAATATAAAAATACTTGTGAAACTTTATTACAATATCAGAGGATTAATGTGATATGATTATACTATAGATTACTATAGGTATAACACTATGATAATACTTACTGTGTAATTTATCGATACGTTATGAGCTTTTGTTTGTGCTTTTAATATTTTTACATTACTTTTACAACCTATCAGGAAATAATCTTAAATTAAGTAAAACCATTTACATCGTCTAATAGTTTTTCTTATGTATTCTTACGTCTTATGTATTTTTGTGCTTATGATTGAAAACCTACGTAAATCTGTACTTCGAGAATCTTTAAATATTTAAGAAAGTATTAAAGGAGAACAAAATATTTTGCATTTAATAAAATAGGTTAAGATTTAAATCTAATAGAAATAGCAGCTATTTAAGCAAGGACATTATATACTGTAGTTCCATTCATGCATGTATTTTTAAAGTAGATTGTATATTGAACTCAAAATATTATATTATTTGAGGATATTATTTATTTCTGTTCTACTGCGTACCGGATTTTCTGACCCATAAAGTTTTTCCTCCCTACATAATGAAAAAAAAAAAAAAAACGTTTTTTTTTCTTTACAAAGATTGATTTTTATTTTCATTTTGATCGAGTGACGGTATCAACAAATAATATAAATTCCCCTTTTAATTATAAGTCAATATATACAATATATATATATATATATATATATATATATATATATATATATATTATGATACATAAATAATTTGTTTTCGATATTGTACACAACCAGCAACAATTAATCTTAAATTTGTACGTGTTAAATTGTTTATGATTTTATCACCATTTTATTTTTGCGAGTAATTGTTTAGGCAATCAATGTAATGCACCTCAATATTTTACATCAATGCTATGCACATGAATAAATCGTATAATGTACTGACATGAGTGCAAATATCAAATTGAGTAAAATAATTCATGAGATATATATTTTTTAATGTAAAATATATTATTTGTTGGAAATGGAGAAATACATTTTTCATCAATAATGTTCATTTCTAAAATATAATACAGACACTTATGCAGAAACGTAGTTAAAAATTTGTTTTTAGATAGGCCGCTTTAACCTTCTATTCACCGACAGATATGGGAACTTTTTCTACTTTGGTATTTGCATTTCATAATTTAAAAGTTGTCAATGATTATTCTTATCGATTATTAATAACTTTAAACAAAATGAACCAACAAAAGTAGAAAGTTTTAAAATATACAGTTCTTATTCATCTGAATACAAGAGGGTTTTAAAAATTAAATTATAGTTATTAATTAATATACTCCTAATTTATTGTTATAGACATATTATCAATTTATAATAAATTTTCAAAGTAAAAATTCCAATCTTCTTTTCTTCATGACAAAACCCCTAGGAATTATTCTTAAATTACGCACTTATTTCCCTTTCTATAGAAAGTAACGTCAAATTATTTAGTCTAAAACTTCTCATAGTTGATCTGAGGTACGTTTCCATTCTTCTTATTGTTAAAAAGCTTCTTTCAGCTGAAGCAATAGATACAGGATTTGCAGTAATAAGTTCAATTACTTTTTTAACTCTTCAATTCTAACTTGATAACTTCGAACTTGATTCAACAATTCAGAAAGACTAGACTAGATGAAAATAATCTTTTGTCCAATACACATTGATACTTTAATTTATCAAGAAATTCGACAGATTGACCAAATGGACAAGTTTTTTGGAATATTACATCATGTTTCACAATCTAAAAATTATTTTTAAGTTTGTTCATTAAAACAAATAAATAAAAGTTGTATTAACAACTGAAACTGCATAAAGCTCACAATTGTCATCAAATCGCCTGTTCATTTCAAAATATATAAAATCTACAATATTATTTACGACACAATAATCAAACTATCAAACACTCCGGAGACGCGTCGTCGTCGTGATAGATTTCAATCGTGTGGCCATTCGGCATTTAGGTGGTCAATGTAGAAAACAATTTTTCGTTCATGTAGCTAATATATATCCTATGTAGATCTCTCTGTGGTCTTAGCATAATAATGTTGGTAATACGTGTACAAATATCTGTGAATGCGTTTTAAATAGTTTTGTTTTTTTTTTTTAGAAAAAATCTGGGTAGGCCCGGTGTCATAGAATTGTTATACCTCCTATTATTTTTACCCTCCATCCCCGGTAATAATATCATAGAATGGGGGGGGGGGGTAAAAATCGCCTGTTACATCGGGCCTACCAGGCCTACCTACTGGCTATGCCACTTATGGCGCACATTATATACAGGCAAATTATTAAATGTCTGATAATATATTAACTCTTTCGAGATTCAAATCACATTAAATATAATTGGTGGTTCATTTTTTTATTTTTTAGAGTTTGTTTTGAATAATTTCATGCAATTAATATTAGTATAATATAAGTATATAATAATAATATATGATATAAATGTGTAATATTTTAAAATACGAAAACGTAACAATTTGTGATTTGATTCTTCAGAAAATGTTGGGTTTGATTTTCACAAAAATTTAAGTTTTATCATCTTGATTGAATATTTTGAATTAATCTAATCTAGGTTTCTAATGAAAAAAAAACCTAAATTATCAACTATTGTAACGTATTTTTAACATCCTAAATATAGCTGTAAATATTTGTTTAAAATTAAACTGAAAATGAAAGAATTAAATTTAATTATTTTTATAACTCGAATACAGCAATGTTTAATAAATTCAATATTGCATTTAATTCTTAGTTTTAATTGACATTTTCGGTTTTTACAATGGTTGAAAATAATAATAATATACGACGTAATTTTTTAATTTCATTTAAATTCTGTTTTAACGTGAATCAAATGAAACACTTTAAGACAACAAACACTTCAATCACTGTAAAACATATCAATTAATTAATTAACGTATTATATTTTGGTTTAAACATTTTTTAAGTATCAACAATTATAGTATATTTTTCAATTAATATAACCCAGGTATAGTTTAAACTTATAAATTGTAACTTTGATACATTTGATAACTTTAATCGTTTAAGACAACTAATTGGAGCGAAAAAAGGATACTTTCCGAGTAAGAAAAATAAAAAGTACAGGGAACGTGAAAGTTGTATTTGAAAACAAAGCTTTGTGGTCTATATCTAATATATATATATATACATACATGGTCAGTGATTTTTACATTCGGCACTCGTTTCGCTTCGCTTACTTAAACACAGGATGACCACGTATTATTATTTGAAACTTTAAAGTTTTCAAATTCAAAAATAATACTAGACGAAGTTTGACTTGCTCCCACATAGTCGAAAAACTGTAACGGTCGGATTTATTTATATATTTCCCCTATGTGAAGTTTATTTATATAACTTTTTAAACTTATTTAACATTCTGAAAAATATTTCATGCAAAATAAAACACATCGTAAAAACCAATAGATGCTTCTTTCTATATTGAGTTTGAAACCATGGACATTGGTGACATCAGACGTGCCGAAATATAAACATACATTAAGTATGGCTTTGAACATAAAAGTAACCACCAACCCATGTAGTAGATGGTAATACGAACTTTCACTTATGTTTCTTTTCTTTTGTTTTTATTTATCTATTAACCGAGAAGAAAAAAATCTGACAAAAAATAATAACTGACTTGATGAATTGAATTGAATTGAAAAAAAATAATAATTGTCTTCTAAATATTTAATTACTTTGACATGATAAAATCAATAATATATTCGTCTCAAGTCCAAGTATTTATTCACTATATAAGTAAATTGCGTGGTGAAATTTGGTTATAATTATGTTTAATAGAAAATAGGCATGTATCTTAAACGAACTATATAATTCAACAAATATGAAACGATTACTGATTAAGGACATGTAATTTTAGAAAAAATCAAGCCTGAGGTAATACAAAGTTACAACTTTGATTATTAAAGAAATATATAGTTTATCATATACATATTTGTCGATTTCGTGGTATGAAAACAATATATGAAAAATTAACAAAACTTAAGTTGCAGATATAATATATTTTTAAGTTAATACAGTGGGTTCCGCTTAATGTGATCACTTTGGTGCAGGTCATTTTGATTCTATTAACCGGTTGATTCTATAAAACATTTACAACATTTTTTTTAATTATTCAATCTTTTAATACAATAACATTTTTATTTATAATTACACATTTAATAATTTATAACACATAAAATTATTTATTGTTACATTTTTTATTTCATAAATTTATTAATATTTTATTTATTTAAACAATTTTCTTTAATGTTGGTTGAGGAATTTTCAGAGCTAATGCGGCCTCTCTTTGAAAACATTTATCCAATTTATCATAACGAACGAGTAAGTCTTTTTTTTCTTTTATTGTTAAATCTTTTCGTTTGGTCGACATTTCAAAAAACACGTCTGATCATGAACTAAATGAACTAAATGACACAAGTACACGACGCGTAAGGATAATTTACGTAATAATGTACAACAATATACTGACATACTGATAAGTTCAAAAATAAAATGGGTTTTATAAATTAATCAGTTTGAAATACCGTAAAAACGATAACATTGATCATAAAATTGATTCAATTATCCGGCACTTAGTGATTCTAATAAAAGTCCAATTTAACATTAGTAACATACGATTTGGTTTGGGATTTTCATTTTTGATTCTAATAAACGGTTGATTCTATAAACCAGCGATCACATTAAACGGAACTCGCTGTACTTATTAGTTTGAAACCACATGAAACTTGATGAATAAAATCAACCACGAATTTCGATATTTCCATGGTTTTAAAATGATCATGAAGCAAAAAAAAGTACCTACCATAGGTATTCGTCGTTCCCCGGACAAGTTGGTGTGAATGGGTGTAATAAATTTGAAAGACGTGATAGATTATTTCTTAAGTTAAATGATTCTGAGCAAATCTAATGTTTGAAATCAATATACCAATTATGTATTTAACCGTCTATAGTTTAATAACATATCGGTATGTTTTTTTTTTATCAAACCTGTTTAAAATGTTCTTGAATCACAAATGAGAGATTGTTTTCTATCAAAAGATTCGAAACATGTTGTTCTGTCTGTATTCAAAGTTTCATTATGTATGGATGGACCTATTTCCAGAAATAAATATTGAACATTAAAAGTTGACGTGAAAACAGTTTATTACGTTAGAATCGCAAAATAATTAACTTCAATGTTTATAAAAAAAAATCATGACCAACGATTTCGACGTTTTTACGGTACCGTACGAGAGGTGTGTAAGTAAAGTCATATTAAATTTTCAGTATTTTTCACCAAATATTAAAAACTTTGTAAGAAATTTACTTTAAAAAATTTGGTATCTTCAAAGTTCTATTTTCAGTTCAATAATTATCAATAGATTTCAAGTTTCTAGCAACATTAATCAATACTTTTGGAGTTATGTATAACTTAAAGTATCGTTCTCGGTATATTTCGCCATTTTTACACCGATTTTTGGCAGTTTATCTTCTCACCTAGAAAAATTATTAAGGCGAGAGCTTAGTAAACCCTCAAAGTTCCATCTTCATACAATTTCCTAAACTGTGTGTACGATGGATTTTTTGGACAAAGTTAAGTTGAACAAAAAGTGCCCTCCCCCCCAAAAAAAAAAAAAAAATTAAAAATAAACATTATTTTAAAACCATAAGATAAGTATGGCTTCACTCAGAATCAAAAAAAAAAAAAAAAAAACAAAAAACAAACATCACCGTAAAACCATAATATCATTCACTCATAATCTTATATTATAAATTAATCATTTCGTATATACTCAATAAAAATTGAAATGAAAAGAGTCTATCAGTGTTGATTATTAAATTTTTAGTTAAAAATTTCCGTACCTTTTTTATTCATTATTTGTTTATATAAAGCATTATAAATTTTTTTCAAAATAATTAACCTGAAATATACAAAGCATACAAAAAATGATAAATGAACAATTTTGTTAATTTCGGAGAATAATTAACGTATTTAAATGTCTACCATAAAATACCTCTACAAGAGCTATTTTATGATAGACAGGTGTGCACAGAAAATGGTTTCCATGTTTATTCTGCACTACATCCGGTGCGAAAATGTTACACTATTAAATAATAATGTATAATGGTTAGTTGTATTATTAGTTTTTTTTTTTTTTTTTTTTTTTTTTTTTTTTTTTATAATTGAAATTTTTATAATTACTGTAACAGCTAAACTATTTATAAAATAAAACTATTTTTATGTAATATGCAGTCCATTGTCTACTAAATTAATATATATAAAGGAATTTTCGGTATTTACATGAAATAAATTTTGTCTTAAAAACTCAAGTTTAAAATTAAATTAAGATTTCCTGTGCATAAAGACACTCTGAAAAACATTTCCTTATTTTATCACTTCTTAATAATGGTGTGTCTTTAACATCATAATAAATAACATGATCTGGAAACGAAATTATTGAGTTTTCAATTATTTTTAATCAATTCTACTACATTATTCGTAATTAAAACGCTTCACAGTACTTATTGTAAGTCAACTTTTCATTTCCACCCTTAAACGTATATAATTTCTTCCTTCTATGGAATAGAAATATATCTTACACAATTCATTGTTTTTCTTTTTTTTTTTTAATAAGTACCATTTCCAAATTAAGATAATTTTAAAACTACCCTAAATAAAATATAGGTACCTTTTAGTGGACAGCATTGTTGACTATCAGGCGGAAAAATAAATTATTTTTGGTCCGTTATCATACATTATCCTATTACAGATATTAAATAGTTTTGGGTTTTTCGGTTTGTATAGTATGTAAACAATATAATACAATATATACGTATATGATTTTAATTTTCCAAAAATATTTATGACCTATCCTAAACTTGTCATTGAACCGTTACCTACCTTACCAGATTATATATTTTATAGTTTTATTATTTAAATTTATACATGTTTCCCTTTTGCTCGCATTCACTTGTGATCGACCGAGCGTAATGGTATGGAAAATGTACAGTATGCTACCTCCATAATTTTTAATTTTTTGAATCCACTAGCAATTTTACTATTTAGACCGACATTTTCATATTTCAGGAGAAACACGTTTAATTAAAATTCATTTAATTATTAAATGATTCAATAACTATATACTGGACTCATGGAATGGAAGCAAGTAAAAGAATAATTTTTAAATGACAATAACCAAATTAGAATTTTCATTGTTTTACTTATTTTTCTAAAAACGCATACAACATTACTTTTTTAGACTAAAACTATTTGATAGTAAATGCATTAAAAAAAAACAATTGTAGTTAATTTACAGTCCACTAAGTTACAATATAACTTACTTAATTTACATGGACTTAAGTAATTATTACATCCAAATGAGTAAAATATATTTCTTTATATGTTTATTTACATTCGATACAAATTAATGTATTATAGATTTCAATTTCGATAAAGTTAACCTATCAAAACCTTAGATCAGGGGTGTCCAACCCGCGGCCCGCGGTAGATTTTGGTACGGCCCTCACTTCAATTAAAAACCATGAATTAATTATACATAATATATTAATATGACGAGAACAAATTTATTTTAAAAATATAAACCATCAAATTAGATTTTTATAAATTATATCTACCCAAAGAAACATATCCAGTCCTTCATGACCATGCTTTATTCATGTTCTCGCTTTTCGGCAGTACTTACATTTGCGAACAATTGTTTTTAAGAATGAAAAAAACAAAGACTAAGAATCGGTCTACTATATCAGACAAGCACCTTGAAAGTTGTTTAGGAATTGCTACAAATTCAATCAATCCGGATATTGATTCATTACTTTCACAAAAAAAGCAATTTCAAATTTCACATTAAAAAAAACTAATGACTTTTAACTTTTTTAAACTAAAACTTTTTTTTATTATAAATAAATTTATTTTTCTGTGTACTTCATAAATTATTAAATATCAATACTTGTAAAAATATTTCTGCTTATTATTCGCTATTGTAAAATAATAAAAAAATGTATTGTTGTATTATAGATTATAATTTAATCATTAAATTTGAATGTATTATTATTTAAAAAAGTATGTGGCCCACAACAACTTCTACCTATATGATGTGGCCCAGTCTTCACAAAAGGTTGGACACCCCTGCCTTAGATCAAAGAAATTGTATAATTTTATATATAAATAAATACATTGGTAGGTATACGAATTTTTATTTTTATTTAACATATGATGAATTATTCAAACTAAATCGAATAAATTGAAAATAAAGTACGGTGGTGTGCGTTTTTCATTTTAACAAAAGGATATTTAAAATCCATACAATCAGTAGGTAATAAATAAACGATATAGATCAACCGATTTCGGGTTTTCATAGAATGATTGAAATCCCAGGAAAAGAAAACGACTAGTTAACTACCAACTCCTCTTTATTTAACATTAATAATAGTGGTCTATTCCATTTTAATTTGAGTATCATCGGTATTAGATTTCATACCAATTATTAGAGTATCGTAAGATAACAAGAATAATATATTTAAATTATTACACTATAATATAGAAACTATTTGTGAAATTATTCTATACACGCCAAATACAGTGATAAATCGTACTCGTAAGTCGTGCTGAAATATTATTAGATCTTACATATCAAGAAGCATGCGTGATTATAGTTTTAATGAAATAAATTTGAAAACTTGCGTTGAAATGAGAGTTGACGGAATATGTCAGAAGATAAATATTTTTGCCAGGAAATAGTTATCAGCTCTATGGAGGTCCCTCATTTCTGAAACACTTCAGTTATTGGAATTTTAAAAATTTATCGATCTAACGAAAGATGACTATACTGAGTGGATTTTTAAGTACCTATTCTAATTCCATTTTAATCTTTGTATTTTTCTTCAAGTTTAGAATATTTTCACGTACAATTTAAAACAGCATTGAACTACATTTTAACGAAATGATAATCTTAATATGATTTTTATCTAAGTGCTTTTTTTATTTTTAGTTTTCTCAAACCGTAACCATTATTTATAATCTAGAGTGGCATAAGAGAGTACATCAGAGTAGTAGGATTTTATAAAAATGTTCTGTCACAGCAGTATTACTCTGCTGTTATACATTTTCAAATGCTTATATATATATATATATATATATTATTATACTATTACGAATTCAATTGACAAAATGTGTCTTTTATAATACGAAAACCTTTGACAAAACACATTAATAAAGACGTAACCGATAATTTTTTTCATAAATGTGTAGCTCTATTATTTTTTAGAATCGTAGCGATCTAAGGATCTATTGGTTTTACAATAGTGTTTCTTATTCTGTTAATACTTTTTAGTACTTATTACGTTGTTCGGAGATTTCTCATCTTGAAATTCTAAATATCAGAAATTTCATCTATTTGGTATTTCAAAGAAAGTGGTTATTTTTTCCATTCTTGATCGTTTTTTTCACGGACTACAGTAAAAAAAACCGATTAAATACGGTAAAATGTATCATAAACGACCCTTTTACTAAATCGATTTTAGTTATTTAGTCATCACCCCAAACTAATTTCGGTAACCACATTTTCTCCATATATTAATGAAATATTCTAACATACTTTACGAAAGTTTAAAGAGAATGGCATTTTTTTGGACAAAAATAGAATTTTAAAAATACTTTGTTTGCATTTTTAATATTTTATAATGAGTTCTAAAAACCTTATATAATCATACCCATATTATGCTATTAACAAGCTGTACTGAACAATTTACAAAAATGATAACACACAATTTTTTTATAAGCGTTTAAGTAAAATACGATTTTTACGGAGTAGATTATTTTTAAACGTATTTACTACTTTAAATTTATATCAGGAACTATTGGACCATACAATCATGATACAAATTTGGATACAGATAGAACATCATTTTTTAAATATTTAAAAAAAAATCGTTTGATCAAATAAGAAAACTTAAAACAGGTTTGATAAACAAATAACTTACCGATAATTAGATTAGACTAAAAAAGGTAAAATATTTGAACGGTTTTTTTTATATTATTCTTAAGCTTTACTTAAAATCGTTTAATTAAAGTAATATTCTATCGTTTTTATTTATTTATTTATTTTTTTAATCTAATACACTCATCACCATTATCTTGTCATAAGACCGAAGAATACCCCAAGAGTGTGAAATATGTGTAGTTTTTTTAATGTACATGTAAAAATTAAAATATGTACTTTTCAACACAAGATTAAAATAGGGCGTGCAATAATCTTGACTTAACAATTTTACCGTATGGAGTACGAAATAAATTAAATTTGATAAAAAATATTTACTTACAAAATAACGGTGACGTAAAGTTATTTGGTTCAAATAACAACGAAATAATGAATACATACTTTATATCCTAATCAAAAACTTGTACGTCGTTTTAAAATTTTTTATTTTTATTAACATCTATGATACTTAAATCCAATGAATGATTCACTCGACACATTATTTAGTCAATTGTATAAAAAAAAAACTTGAACTGATACCAGCTTCCAATAACTATAGTTTGGTAACTCGGATGAAATTCCATGATCATATTAATGTATACATTAAAGTTATATAAACACGATTTATATTGACGACTCCATTCCGAAAGTATTTCAATTTTTGAATTTTATTTGTTTCATTTTATAGATACATTGTGTATAATTTCTCAATATAATTTACGTATGCTGCTATTCCTAATCCAAAAACATTACATTTATTGATAAAAAGAGACGATTTTGAATGAATTATATGCTCCAAAATAAACTAAAAATATATATTGTTTTATACGATAATGTAGATAATTTTATCTCCCCTAACTCAAATGATTGGTGTTATATCTGAAAAATATTTTTAGTGGATTTCTTCTCTTGGTTACCACATATAATGGAACCAAAATTTTCAGGAGTGCTTTCTGTTTAGATGTTTCATGATTAAAAAAATATGATATTAAGATAATGTATAAACTATGGTGTTCACACGAGCATGTCTTACAACTAGAATAAAATTACTTTAATTTTACGCTCTAAAAAATAACACGCAATAGTAACTGAAGATAATCGCTTCACTTATCGAAATACAAAGTGTAATAATGGTGTGATATATTTATGGGGTTCGATGATTGACTTCCAGATGCGTAGTTGCGTAGTTATACAACACGTATAATGCAACATGCAAGTATCATATTATATTATTTTTAATTAGAGAGCGATGATAAATCGTTGTATGGGTATGGAAACGATTTTTTGCTCAATTCATTTGTATAAATCAATTGAAATTTTAGATTTTTTGAAAATTTAAAATTCGACAGCAAATTATTAGTGTAATGTCAAATGTCTAACAGTATTATTTTTAGGAAATAGAACGAAATAATAAAATAATTAATTTCACTAGGTTTACACTGATAAAATTATAAAAAATCGACGCGGGTTACCATACCGCTTCTTAGCTCTGCTACTCTAAAATTGTAATGTTCATACTTTTTTAAACTAAAAATATGGGGGGGGGAGGGTAATTAATTGCCCAAATCTTAAAAAAATACATAATCATTTCCAGAGCATCGAGTGAAAATAAGAGGTTTGCGAAAATCAAAAAACATAAAAATCGCGTTTTTTTTAGAGTAATAAATGCCTAGTCGTTTTCCCACAAAAATGATATTTTTTCCGCGAAATCACAAAAAAAAAAAAAAAAATCAAAAAAATCAAACTCGTATATACGGTTGGCAGCAACAATGCGAGCGACGAGCACGCGTTTAACGAATCACCCTGTACCGTGCACACGCGCGTGTACACGTCGCGCCCGTCCGAACGTATTTACATAAAATATTATAATATCTCGCCGCTCCAGAAGAACACCGGAGAGAGAGAGAGAGAGAGAGAGAGAGAGAGAGAGAGAGGGGAACGCGCGCGCTCGTTTTAAAATTCAACGGCGTCGCGGCGATGTCGTAGCCCGTGGGTACCCGGGGCCGTTTGTCGCGTGTTGCGGACGCGGACTTTAAATAAAAATAACCGACGTAATAAATGTGTAAAATATTGCTCGAACGTATGTATAATATGACACACGACCTGCCCACCGTCGACATGTTACCGTGCAGACACGCGTGGGACGTGTGGTGGCGGCGGCGACGGCGGCTGAGGTCGTTCCGTCGTCGGTCCGGGCCGGGCGGCGCAGAGCGGCGGCGTCGGTAACGCGAGACTATAGGTGAGGCGGTACGCAATAATGGCGATGCCGTCGTCGGCACGCGTGACGCGGCTACCGTGACGGGAGGTGGCTTATGCGAATGGGCCTACGGACTGTGGCGGCGCGACGTCGGTTAAAAGGACGCGACCGCCGCGGCGCAGGGACCCTTGCGGAAAACCCTTTCGTCTCTCCTCTAGCACGCGTCGCGTAGAGTTATTGTCGTCGTGGGGAGAAAACAAAAAAAAAAAACCCGAAAGGAAAGAGAATTTAAATTGTACGTTTGCAGGAAGGTCGGGTTTTTTTTTCCCCGTTGCGTCTGACGTAAAATATCGCCGTACCAGTCATTGGCTTTTGTCGTTATTATCGTCATAGCCGTGTTTTTTCTACCCACAAATCTCCCCTACTTGCGACTTGTCACGGACCGAAGACAGCGAGCCACCACGCGGTGGCGATCGCCTGACTCGAAATGTTCCGACGATACTACCAATAATTCGTCTTACTCTTACAAAGACTCCTCGGTCAACTACAGTTGACCGCGAAAAACGCGAATCAGATAAATCGAAACTCCAAAATAGTCGTTTTGGCGGCCGCCTGTCAGAGTTGAAGTTCTAACAGCGTCGTACGAAGAAGCCGACTTAGTCTTCGGTTACGTAAGAAATGTGTTTTGTAGTGAACAGTTATATTTAACGCTCTGGAGCAGATGGCCAACCCAATAGACTTATGTCCGATATTTGAGATTTTCAAGCTTGTCGCGATGCGATTGCTTGGAAAAAAAAAGGTTGTCTTTTAGTATATTTTATCACGAATCATTCCTTTTAATACGGCATGTTTTTCACCACTGGGGGTTATATAACCTTTTAACAAACAACTAATAAAAATAAACTGAGGGTTGTGTGTTATAATTTGTACTATAAATAGAATGCACCAAAAAGATAAAATACGTTATTTATTTAACATGATTTTTAAACTTTTTGAAAATAACAATTATTCAAGAAAATTATAGGTTCGATTAAAATAAAATCAGTGATATTGATATACTTTTACACAAAATATTAAATCAGAAAATTATTGATGTACTATAATGTTAGTTTTTTTGAAAACTTTAAAAATCGTACAAAATTAACGGATGGGTTTTAATTAAAATTTCATTTACCAACATTATTTATTTTTTATTTTTTTGAATGCTATTCAGAAAATGGTGAATTTGATTTTTCTATAAAATTATAAAATCAAATATAAAATTTTGGTTTACAAAACTCAAAAAAAAATGTTTGAAACATTATAACTGATATAGCACATTATAATATAGATAATATAAACAACATATATAATAAAAATAAATTAAAAAATATGGAAATATTGAATAGAAAAAAAAAATGACTCCATATGTCAGATTTACACAATACACTCTGTGTATTGTATACGTATTTATAACATTTATGGACCGGTTCGGTATATCAATTGAAACGAACGTGATTATAATAATAAATATAATAACTAATACGGAATTTATTCATTATTTAACAAATTAAATAACGTCACTACGATGTATAATAGTCACTCGTTTTCAGTGTATAGTTTTAGTTTTTAGAGTTTTTTATTATCTTAATGAACTTTAATATTCTTGAGTTAAAAAAAGATAAAAAAAGGTTTACTAAAAAAATTCAAGAAAAAACAAAAGGGAGTTGCAACCAAATTTAGTGATTGACAACTGACAAGTCAACTTGATAGCCATCTTTACTATGCAGTTTTTTTCTACCTCAAAATATTCATCCACCGGTAAAGGGAAGGTTTATTTGAAATTATGATCACTAATTAAGAATTTTCTTGATACAAAACGTATAGGATTCGTTAAAAAAAAAAAATAATAATAATAATCCCGACCATTTTTAATTTGTTTTTATTGTACATTTAGCGTAATTTCAGCCGGTACCAGTAAATCAATGTGTGATGTTGCATTTTATATTCAGGACAGGAAAACAATGCAGTGTCTATACCCACACCCGGTAAAAAATATTGCAAATCAAACCAAAAGTTTAAGCCGATAAATCGATTTAATTACCTAAACATTAGTCAAATCACTCGTTAACCGGTGAAGATTCATTAGAATTAATAGTTTTTCCAAATTTTCTCAATACACAATACCAAAATATTATGTAAAATGAAAATATGAAAATTTCGAATTATAGTTGTTTTAAGTAAAGATTTATTTGACATAAAGTAGGCATTTTTTTTTTTTTTTTACAAATAACACGATTTCTGTCGATTGTGCAGATCAAAAAATCGGACGAAAACTGCAGATTATTCAAATGCAAAAAAATCGAAACCTCGTGGGATTTTTATTCCAAAGAAAACAATAGCGAGAAAAACTTTTCAAATCATTACTGCAGACATGCAACACGTTATATGACATCGTAATATATCGTTATAATAATATAATAATATAATACGGTTATGGAAAACGAATAAAAAACCGTGCCACCCTACCGTCGTTAGGACTGTGTGATTATTTTTTTTCTCCGTAATAATCGACTATTTTAATAATGTTCGATTATAATCGATTAAATATAATTATTACATATCATCGAACAATCGATTGTATAGAGTAGGTAATTTAATAACAGTAGTAATCAAATAATAATGTTATTTAAAGTTTAATTATTGAGAATAAAAAGAATAAATCATCAACCATAACTCTAAAAAAATTACCACCGTTTACCTTGAGGGTCAATCTTAAAGACTGACCGTCTTGTTTTAAATCTAAAAATTGTGGTGGCATTGAACGTGTTAAATACTCGTTAATTCTAATTTGGTGATTCAGTTTTTTCGAATATTCGGTTATTTCAATAATACGGATATTCCGATTATTCGGTTATTTCGATATTTTAAAATTCTTTAAAAATAATCGATTATTCGAATAATCGATGATAATAATCGGTTAATCGAAATAATTGCACAGACCTAACCGTCTTCGGCGTCGAGGTATCGGCCATCCGGATTTGTTGCCATTCACCGGACAGCTCGTCGCCTGTGTTCATAATAATAATAATTCGAAAACATCGATTCGTCGTCACGAAAACGTGTCGGCCGCAGGGACGTGCCACAGCCGTGCCCCAATGTACGCACGATGGAGCCAGTCACTCGTGCGTGGGCGACGTGGCTCTTTAATCGTCGCGGTAGACCGCGTAGCGCCGCAAAAGTCGGAAATCCTGCGGTTTCACGCCAGGCATCGATTCACTTCCGCTGACTCGGTCAAAGGACTATGGAGAGGTGAGCGGCGCATGGCTTTTTGGTCGGAGTTCTCGTGGCGTGTAAAGAAGCTGTCGCGTGTTTTTGAAGTCAAAACTCTAATGTTGGGTCCCGCTCGGTTGGGGGTCAACAGGTGAGAGACGACAGACCGCCATGTCACGGAAGTGAAAAACAGCAGAATGTTATAAAAATCCATCATAATCAACATGATATTACTAGTCTGATAATTTTTATTGTATTCAACTTAAAATAAATAAAATTACCAATTATTAAATGTGTCTGTTTTTAAAATTATAACAAGTAGTAATTTTAAAAGTAGCAGGCTATTTAATATATTTTTATCTAATTTTAAGAAAAACATGAGATCATTAATGCATATTTTTTTTGGGGGGGGAGGGAGGGTCACTTCTATTTTTGATGAATAAATCGGCAAACAAATATTAATTATGAATTATTGAATATAATTGCCATGGCAACCAAATCGGTAAAAAATTAGAAGAAAAAAGTAGGGCATACTTTGTACCACGACTCGGAGTAAAAATGCAGTATACAAATATACCGTTATTTAACTATTTTAAGTCTCATTGTAGGTATTATGTTTACCAAAAGATTCTAAACATGTGGTACTACCTGTGTTCAAAAGTATTATAATGATAGAATGGTCCAATATTTTTTTATGCACGTTTTTAGTTGAAAATTTGTGTAAAAACAATCTATTACGTAAAAATCGTTTAATAATTTACTAAAATACTAAAACAATACAATTCTGAAACACAATTTTTGAAAATTGTTCAGTATCTTTAGTGCATATGAGTATGATCATACACAATTTTTAGAATTGTTGGTCAAATATTAAAAATTGTATGGAAGACACATTTTTGAAAATGAAGTATTTTAAAATTTCTATTATCAGATCAAAAATTGTCAATTATTTCAAAAACTTTTGGTAAGTATGTTACAATATGTCATTATTAATTGTTGAAATATTCAAGTTTCTAGCAATATTACTTTCCCATTTATGACTAAATAACTAAAATTTATTTAATGAAAATGCCGTTTACGGTCAATTTGACCGTTTTCATTCGATTTTCCTGTAGTTTTCCCTCACGCCAGGAAAACTATACAATCAAAAAAAAAAAAAAAAAATGACTTTTACGAAGTATCAACTAAATAAATAATGTCATATCTATCAAGTTTCCAGATGAAATTTTTGGACAAAGTTAAGTGTACTAAAATGTGTTTACAGAAAAAAATAAAAAACATCATTGCAAAACCAATAGATCCTTCGCTTTCTTCAGAATATAAAAATATTGTACCATGCCTTAGACTAAATCAATAAAAAAAAAAAAAAATTGTATTTTTATTTTTTATTTGACATCATGTATTTTAAGTTTAACGTCTGCCGGTTTTTATCATTATAACTACGATTTTAGTTATTGAGCGGAACAATATCGACAGATTATTATTAATTATTAATTATTATTAAATGGTATGAATCAGGGTGGTGTGTTTCGATTATGTGTATTATTTTATTTTTTGTAACAAATATGGTATTCAAATGAGTGTTATACATTCAGTAGCTTGTATAATTTCTGTATTATTCTGATAGGACAGCTGTAATAATATTTTATACACCCTGAAAGTTGAAAACAAATTGTATAGTCAATGATTATGCAATATACATGCCTGTATGACTAACGTTCTCAGAGTTTTTTATAACTCATATTATCAGTAGAACGGAACGTTTCAAAATGAATATATTTTTAAGAGACAACCAATATGTTGCCTCATTATTGCATGAAAATACCTATACCTAACCTTAAAAGTTTCATTCAAAACGTAAAAATGAAATTGACAAAAATCACATTCGTTCCAATAATTTTAATTATTCAACTTAAAAATAATAACCTATGAATTCTATATTATTTTTCTCCGATTAATTATTTAAATATGACTGTATGATTTATTTTTTATACCTGATGTATTACAATGTCTACGTATATTTCCGAATAAATTTCAAATACCCAAAATTATATTACGATTTGTGATAAAAATTGTTCTTTTTTGTCTCGCATGACCTATATTGTATAATGTACCCATTTTGATAAGTACGATAAATTATTCTTTAGTCATTATTCATTTTGTATTTATTTTGTATAAGCAATGACGAGTTTCTTCGGATACATATTTGGTCTCTTTTATTCGAATCGAACAAACGTGCCATGCACGTCTAAACGCGACAAATGAATGTGTCTTGCAATGTGCTACTTGAATTTGTCTTATAGATACAGCCTTGCCGACCTCGCTTAGCCCATCCTCTGACCTGAAAAATATATTCAAATACGAGATCATCCATGTACATGCGAAAAGCTACTATCGGATTAGGATCACGAAGTTAACATTCAATACCAGTCGGGTTTCAAATTTATTTTGACACTACACATGACGGGATCGAATGTTAACTACTAGTATTGTTTTCTAAAAGAACTACACGTACACTTATAACACTTCACTTACATTTTACGTTGCTGTCTTATAGACTTAAAACTGTGATCTATGATCCAGCTACTTTTTTACTTAAATTTTTTTTTTTTATTTACATTTAATTATACCATGTTTTTTCAAATAATAATTATTTACACCATAATTAAGTCAGCGAGTATGTCCTTCCATACCCGTGGACAAAAACACCCAAATCATAGATAGCCTTTGATCAGTCAAAATGAGAATGAAATCGTTAGTGTGAAATCTGGGTGCGGGTATGTGTATTAGTTGTATATAAATAGTACTTACCGAAAGATACAGGTAGAGATACTAATTAATTTACATTACTAAAAAAAAAAAATGCTGGGTCCGATTGGAAGTACTCTTCCGAAAAAAATCGGGATCCAAATGGTGTAACTACTGAAGCTTTTAATTACATAGACATAATCTAGAACCCGTCTCAGATGCTCCAGCGCGAAGATATTACCCAAGTCACATATACGCGTGTATTTCAATTTTCAACACTCACAAGTGAGTAAATACCCCAACAGCACTAAATATCGACGTTTGAATGTTGTACATTTTTTTTTTTTACAAGGATTTAAGTGCACTACCGACCATCTAAAGTAGATCATTTGACAGGAGTTTTACTGGAACATAACCGACGGCGTAGATGAGTATTATAGAAAACGTCGTCGTGTTATTTATTCATTTCCGTATGAACTCGCGTATAGTAATGATAATAGTAATAATAATACTAATAATAATAGTGATGATGGTACTAATAATATGAGGTTACAACATTATTCCTCGTCGCGGCTACTTTAAGTAGATTATATGATGTCGACCCGGCCGTGACGACGGTTTCGCTGAAATATCATATTTCCGAGGAAACGTGTTGTAATACGCAGACGAAACGAGTGCAGCTTAGAAACCCCGATGCACGCTGTCGCATCGCATAAACTTTCACGTCTGCGGAGATCGATTTCGATGTATTCGTATTTTACACGACGGTATTCGTCAGCATGGGAAAAACTATTTTCGCGATCAATGGTGTGATATTTAAAATTCGTATAGCGTTTCGTATAGTGTGTATAACATGGTTTGCGTCGTATCCTAGTAATATTGTTTTTTATAACATTGAACTAAATATAATTATTGATTCATTTAAATAAAATTATACGTACTGTCAACTGAACTGTACTTTAAATCAAACAAAATGGCTGATAGCCTGCAGAAGCTTATTTAATATGGGGATCGTAAGGTTTGATCACCCTGCCCTTCATCCTCTTTTTACGAAGCTCAATTTACTAACATAACTTAATAAAGATTTTAGAACCATAACAATTTAATTAACTGGTGAATAAAGTCGAACTACTTTTTAGTTCAAAACAAAAATTTTGATACCCTCAACCCTTAAGTATAACCTTTATAGTTTATTTCTCGTGTAACATACAAGCATTTTCATAGATTATATCAATATAAATCTAAACATTAAAATAAAATATAAATAAGCTTATTTATGTATAAATAGAAAATATATACGACAATATCACAATCCGTTCAATTTCAATCTGTACATTCGTCTATACATTTATATTAGTTCATGTGAAATATTCACCTTTGAGATTCTAAGTGAAGTGAATATCATTGATTAAATAATTTTTTTTTTTTTTCTGTGAATACTTTTAATACATTTAACTTTGTCCAAAAGTTTAATTCTAAAACTCTATAGATATAGAACGAACAAATTGTTTGTTAGTGCTTTTAGAGAGAATATTTTTCTCCCTTTTCAATAATTTTTCGAGGTATGAGGATAAACTTCCGAAAAATTGATGAAAAATGATAATAGATATGCTGTAAACGATATTTTCACAACACCAATTTCAGATATTTAGTCATAACTCAGAAAGTAATGTTTATAGAAACTAGAAATGTTCACCATATTACATCAATCAAATATTGCTCCTCAACGAAAAGTAAAAACAAAATTGACAACTTTTGGCTACATGGTCTATTACGGCCACATTGAAAACTACTTTAAAAATCCCTTATATAGTATAGTCGATCTCTATATCTGGATTCAAATTGTATGCGTATATATTATGTATACTTATGAAACATAGTCACAAAAAATACACGTAGTTAAAATAGGATGCACATGGCCATAACAAGTCTGTCTCACATTTAATACATTTTCAAATTTTACAACATACAAGGCTATTTTAAATGACTAAAATAACTCTTTACTATGATAAGTAACGTTTGATCGAAAATTACGTAATATTTCAGATAGAAATCTAATTTGGTTGTCGATAAATGGATAATCAAATTATAATTTGATAAAATAATAGAAAGCCAATTAAGTAAACGAGGTATAATTCAAAAGTAATAATAAGCGTTACGGCCAAAGCTCGAATGCTGTCAGTCTAACGTAGATAATCTTTGACATCTCAAGACAACTCAAGAAATCTTCTGTTAGACCATGATACATGCACACGTCAGATCTGTATGAAATTTGTTTTCATACTTAAACACTACTTTCATATCTAAGAATATAACGCATTTTATGTTCAAAGCAAGTAAAACCCGAACCAAACTAGTAGAGCGCAGCTGTTGAAAAAACCTCAACATCCAAAGTTATGGTTGTTATAGCTCATTTGAAATTTTAGAACGGGTCAGGTATGAAAATACATATGTTCTACCATAATACGTGTGTATACTTTGCGTTACTGTCATTTTTTTTTTTGTGGAGACATAAATTTATACCGTTTGTCAAACGATTTTTTTTTTTATGCGTTTTGAAAATACTTTTCGTTATAATTTACAACTTTTTAGCCATAAAATAGGATCATTTTTTATTTCATTTTGTTATCAGCTGTAAAATGACAAGTTAAATATATGTACACTGAAGGTGGTGATGTGTGTAGGTAATGGTGTTGGGGTAAAATCACGTGACTGCAGCTGTGGAAAATATTATTGGCTCCATAAAATACGTTATCCAATCTACGAGTTAACGCCAAAATATATACTTATTTAATAATATGTAGTAGTTTTTATGATTATTATTTATCATAATTTATATAGAATACATTTAATAATTAATAAATGTATATTAAAATAGAAGATTAGCCGTTTGTGAGTTAAACAAATGTGTAATACAAAAATATTTTATACCTAGGAGTAAAATTGACCCACTTTCCAATTACAGCAAAACTGTTTGATTTCTAATATTTCAAAATTAAGTAGAATGATTGAAATCAAACACGAAACGAAGAAAATTAAAGTACAATATTGGCAGGACGAAGATTATAAAGTTCATAAGACCTAATTTTGAAATAATTTAATAATAAACTAAACTTGTACAATATGTCAGTACAATGTATTAGTATGTTTTGTTCAATGAACGTCTATACTTCATATTTAAGACACGCTACAAAAGTTAGAAAATAGTTTTAATTTATTTTGTACAAACACAAACGACTTAAACTTCACATAAATAGCCAGAGAACGTTATTTATGCAATGCTATATATATATATATATATATATATATATATATATAATTAGTATGCTGTAAAGACGTGAAAAGTAACGAATTCACTGATAAACGGGCGTTTAAAACTTATACTCTTGCAAAATTAATATCTTCAGCTGTGTATGATTACTCGAACCAAACTACGAGGAAATAATAATTATTTAAAATTTTTCATTTCACACTTGAAAGATTAAATATAATACGTGTCGTACAATGTAAAATTTATTTTGTAATTTTTTATTCTCAATCTGCTAATTAGTAATGATGGTTTATCATAAACCGTGTTAGTGTTCATGTGTGCTTCCACTTCGTTTATTCAATAATATGTGTTGCTCCAGACAAGGCGAACACTAAAAAATTTTAGTACGTCTACAATAATTGTAATGATTCATACACACTCATTAACTAGTTTCATCATTTATAGTTCTAGTTTAAGACAACATATTTCAGTAGGACGGTATAAGTAAAGTACTAAACTCGTATTGAATATCAATTATAAGATTCATATTTTTGTAAAAAAAATAAACTAATTAAATTTTATTTTATTTTTAGGTATAATACATGGTGATATACCACGCATTAAAATGCCCAAATGCAAATGAACGTGTTGACGAACTTGTTGTCCAACACGGCCAAAGAAAAAATCAATAGATCTGTGGGAGTGTTCGTTGACACGTTATGCTGGTGTGTTGACGCTGTGAGAGCGTATAGACAAACGCGTTTATGCGTTTATGGTGTTGTCAGCAGACAAGTCGATAGATTTATGACACATTTACACATTTATTCACAGATGTACTCATACGAATATTTTTCTTTGCTAACGTGTTAGATAAACTTAAATAATATTCAATATTATAATGTAAGTTAAACTTTTTTGTTTACGAAATAATAGAAAGAAATAATAAATCTACTAAACTTAGAAAAGTATGGGATACAATGATTGCACATACTGTCATTAATCCAACACACTTTGCGAACAACTACAAAATATTTAAAATCCAATCATACCGTGGTTGACAAACCTACTGTCTCGTGTACAGGGTGGTTCAGTCCCGGTTTACCGACAACTGACTTGTCGACTCATTACGCCGACGTCAAAAATGGGTTTGACTATAAATGAAAAAAAAATTTGGATTCATTTGCAATGTATAATTTGTAAGGTGTATAAAAACCACAATTTTCATCCGAATCTGACTTACAATTTATTCATAAAATTGTTGCACCTTAGTTTATAATAAATATTTCGAACAATATAATATTAAATTTTAATGCCGTTATTTATTCAGATAGTGAAGTATAGTTTACATTCGTACAGTGTTTAGTTTTACTTTACAATTAGTTTAATTCGTATCACTGGGTTATAAGTTTCCTAATAATTGTATTGCATAACAATTTTAGGCTTCAAATTATAACGGTCTTAAGTTTTGAACATAAATACCATTTACACGGCCATTAAAACTGGAGTATTAATAACTATAATTTATTTTATTACACTACTTGCTGAATACCCAGCCTCTCTCGTGCGAAATAACATCATGAAAAAATTCAATAGTGTCATCAACATAGGAATAAATAGTTGGACCTTAGGGGCTAAGCCCCCAAAAATTAACTTATTTTTTTTCTATTTATTGAATATTATTATAGTATTTGATGCAGAATAAACAATTTATTTCTTATTAAATTATAGACATTAAATTCAGTACTTATGAAAATTCGTTTTATAATAATATTATTTTGTTGTTACTTTTTGTTGTAGAATAGGAGTGGTCAATCCAAGGTATGTGGGCTGCATACAGTATATCTTAGATAATTTTATGGCACACAATATTCATCATTTAATCAAACTTTTGAAAAACGTTATTATATTTCGTGCAAAACATTTTCTTTATCATGAATATTCATATTAACATTATATTAAATTTATTTTTGTTCATTTTTTTTTTATCCATCTTAACACGAGTGCTAAATTTAAAAAGAACGTATTTCACACCATGGGATGTTTTTAACTTCTCGGGGAAGATAATGGTAATGGGTGTATTGATTTTAAAATAATTTATCAATAATTTCTTTTTGAAATGAAAACGATTTTGAGTAAAGCTTCAGTATAAATATATACCATTTATATATTTTACCATTTTAAGTCTAACGGTTGATGGATTTTTATTACCAAACTATATCAAAGTTGTCTTTTTTGATAAAGGATTTTTTTTTTTTTTACTTTAAGCTTTAAAACTTGTTGATTCATCTATATCCAAAGGTTTATAATGATTAGATAGTCCACAATTTTTTCATAGCCATTTTAAAGTTGAAAATTTATTTAAAACAATCTATTCCGTAAAAACCTTATAATTTATTATATAAAAAGGTCATAAAAGCTTATAAAAAGGTCAGCGCAATTTTGACTGAAAGTTCTAGCATAAGTAAAAGTAACATCCGAATATTTCTGCATTGGGAAATGCATTTTTTATAGCCTATAAAATGTAATAGTTTATGAAATGTAGTTTATTATAATAAAAAAATTAAAAATTTTATAAAATTGTTCACTTACACCATCAATAGGTGAGTAAGTTCGATATAACGTGGGTAAACCCAACGTTCGTAAATCAACTGGTCTGATTAGAGCTAAATCGTCTATACTACATTTTTAATTTTTATTTCCAAATAATTTGGCCTAATTTATCTTACCATCAAAATGGCATTGCTAAAATGGCGTCTTAGAAAAGTCCCATTCCCTATAACTTCATATTTCCTTACCTAACTTACTCAATAAACAAAGTTTTTTAAAAGAAAAAAAAATGTATTTTACTTAATGATATAAAGTACTAAATAGTAGTAGTGAATTATAAAGACAACAAAAATAATTATAATAATAATATTTACAAATGATTCTATTGATACTAATGATAATGATTCTATACTTATAGTGTTATTAAAAAATGATTCTGTAATTATATATAACGTGTTTTTATGAATATTTACAAATGATACGTAGATGCTCAATTCTAATACGGTTTATGTCAAAACCTCTTGGTATACCACAGTTAGAGTTTTATTTTGTAGTGCATAAACGTACAAATGGTCAGGTCTTCCAACTCTAGAAAACGCCACATACATATTGTCCGTGTAAGAAACAGTTATTTCCAAATCGTAAATTTACAAACATAATTTATTCCACAAAACGTATTTTTTTATCAAACACCACTGTGTATTCAGTCGTTGAGAACGTGGATGGTTTTCAAATTTTATATAATGGTTCTATTGGAAATGATGCTATTGGGCATTGGCTATGTGTGTATTATCGTAATGAAACTAAGTGCGTATAAGTGTACGTGTATCCAATAGAACCATTATATAAAATTTGAAAACCGTCCACTTTCTCAACGGCTGAATACATAAGTGATGTTTGATAAAACAATACGTTTTGTGGAATAAATGATGTTTGTAATTTTACGATGTCTAAAAATGCATTAATAAAATCGTCGTTTAAATACAAATTATGTATTTCTAAGGCAGTACTCATAATGTTGCAAAGTAAATGACAATACTCTTAAATTGTAGTTAAATAATTTAGGGAAACACAACACAAACGTGCAATGTTCACTGATCACAATCGCAGTACACTGATGAACCGACAATCGGCGCGCGTTCGGCGTCTGATGGATCGTAACACGTTTAACCTTTTCACTGCTGAGCATTAAAATAGCTAACAACCTCTCTGTGCTGTGGATTTTTAAAAAATTGGATCAAAACTTACTGAGTTACAGCTCAATGTGTATTTGTCGGCCATGAGTTACTAAACTGGCGCAAAGCAGTAACATTCATAATTTAATATAGTGTATGGTTTTGTTACTAAATAGATTTTGTACCATGGAAAAATATAGGTAATGTAAACGAATTGTAGGTATGATACATAAAAATGTAAAATTAAACGCGTTAAAATATACGTTAATAATAATTTCCATGGATACATGGTTTGAGAACCACTAAGAGGTTGGAAATATATAATACTTAATATTTCTTTGGATATTGTTAATATTACAAATCTGGAAACACCGTTGAATTCAGGAGGACGTGTATATAATATCCCAACTGATAACAATTTTACCGGTATTTTCTTTTTTTTATATCTGATCTCCCGTATATATGCGGGATCCCTCATATAATTTGACTTAAAAATATTTTTAAATGTACATATTATCGTATTTTTACTTTAGAACATAAATTAGGTTATTATTTTAACAATTGTATTGCATACTGTTTCTAAAAATTAAAGATGTATTATTAAAAAGTATGTACTTCACCCCATGGGATATTCTTCGCTGCACGGACGAATTAATGGGTGTATTGAATTTTAAATAAATGATAAATCATTGTTTGATGATTCTGAGCAAAGCTTCATAATTAAAATATATCATTTCAAAGGACCTTTTTCTTCAAATAAATATTTAAAGGTAAGTATTACTGAAAAAATTTCAGTATCATTAGAAAAGTGTACCAGTAAAGTCATATTTCCAAAGTTTTTGTCAAATATTTAAAATTTAATTAGGGATAAACTTTAAAAAAATGTAATTTCAAAGTTCTATTTTTAACCCAAAAGTTTTATAAATGTTTTTGAAACTTATTTTAAAGCATGTAGTGATACGTCAATAAAATATGGGGAAAATTTCAAGTTTCTAGCAACATTATTTTTGGATAAATTATTAAAGTCGATTTAATGAAAGTGTCGTTTACGTTGAATTTTGCCGGTTTTGGTTCATTTTAGACTTTTTTTCCGCTTGCCTGAAAAAAATATTGAAATGAGAGCTTAATAAACCATGAAAGTAACATTTGCATCAAATTTCCTATCTGTATAGTTGCTGGACGAAACTTTTGGATAGAGTTAAGTTGAGCAAAAAGTGTCTCCAGAAAAAAAATCAATAAACATCATTGTAAAACCATAAGATCCTTCGCTTCACTTAGAATCTAAAAAATATGAATGATAAACATGTGTATAGACTATAGTGTTATTACAGTTTTACAAGAAATAATACGATAATAAATACAATAAAAAAATATTAAAGTATTAAAAAGCATATTAAGCCGATTCGATAATGAAACCAAAAATAATTACCTACTATTTATATGTTTATAATTTGAATGCGGAATGTCCGAGTTATCTACAGATTTTACTTCGAGAAATCGATGTGTTTTCAAGGGAATAGCATTTATTTCGACTTATAAAGATTTTCGACGTTTCACGTTTCCACTGTTTTTTAGCCTCTGACGCTGCTGCTATTGTCGCCACGGACATTTCCAATACACGACGCGATTATCAACGGTCGACTCGCTGAAACGGCAATGTTTTCACATCGTTATTACAATATACATAGTGTGCAATGGATTCGGACGCGCACGCTCCCAGTCAGACGACGTTTCGGATTCGGACGACGGTGCGGTCTGGGGGTCTATTCTTGAAATCCTTCGGATCGGATCCGTATACGAACAATCCACACGGTAGATTTCCGTGTACGGACGAAAAATAGTATTCTTGAAATAAAACTATCCGTATACGAAAAACTTTCCGCATACACGGAAATTTGTCCGAATGGTTTATTATATCGTATGAATTAGGTTGGTAACACTACTAAAATATACAATCTCATTGTTTATTTTAACGCAACAAACAAAAACAATTAATAAATTCAAACTTTTGAACAACATTTTCTGCATCCTCTTCGATTTTTTCTAATAACTCGAGGCCATTCAGCTGAACATACAAATCTGAATCGTCCATGTTTTAAGTTAAAATTTAAAATATAAGTGCGCGAGAATCACGGTGTTCATCAAAAACGAGTCACAAGTTAAATGAAAATATCAAAATAAGACACGATCAGTAGGTAACCAACGATAATCACTCGATAATCAGTACCTATGTCACAAATAATAATGCACGTCGCACGATAAAGTTATTGTTCAAATTACCTGTGAAAATACCAAATACAAATGTATTTATATGTTTGTATCCTATTTAACTTATCATTGATTGAGTCTTAGTATACATTTTATTTTTTACTCTACACTCGACAACTCTCTGTGTAGAGTTCGGTGATTTTAATTAATGACGGTATATTTATCGCAAGTCTTTTATTACCTACGTACTTTCCCTCGGTAATTTTTGGTTTAGCAACAATATTTTTAACTATGATACAATTAATTATCCGATTTAACTTGTGTTAATATATTAAATATCTGTCTCAATGTTTAATGTTGAAACTTTAAACTTTATAAACATTACAAGATAGGCAGGTATGTACAATATTATTCGGATAAAAAATGTATTATTTATTAACATCAGTTAAAATATTGTCAAAAACCACGGTTATTGATTTGTTTTATCAATTATTTTGTTACTTTCCTATATTTTAATTTGCTGTACATAATGAAAAAAAATAATCAATTATTTTTATAGTTAATACGCAGTTATAGTAATCATATATTAATTAATGTGGTTTAATTAACGACAAAAATAGGATAGTAACATGATAATGTGTTGATTTGTATACGGAAATACGTTTCCGAATGCCATACCCCCATTCGGATGAATCGATCGGAACTTTTCCACATAACCGAACCCATCCGTACACGGAAAAATTTCAAGAATACGTATTTTTTGGATCATGTGGAAATCCGTGTGGAAACTACGGTTTTCGCATACGGATCCGATCCGAATGATTTCAAGAATAGACCCCATGTTCAAGTTTGAGCGGCCGATACGTCCCGTCCGCATACGCGCGCAAGTCATTGTAATCACTTGGGTTCGGAAGTTATTGCATTTTCAACTTTTTTCCTATTGTTTGGATTTGTTGCTAAGTACGTTTTAAATTTGTTTCTCAAGAGCACGAATTAAAATCTAAAAGTTTTTAATGCAATTTTTTGCAATTTTGGGCATTTTTAAATTTAATTGCAATTTTATTGATTTTTCTCATTTAGAGTACAATTTTTATACCTATTTGACAATTATTAAGAATAATGTGAGTTTGAGAACATGAAGAAATCGTTTATCGTGCAGTGCAATCATTTTTAAGGTATACAATTTTTTACTGTAAAAAAGAAAAAATTGTTTTTAAATTTTGATAAATTTGCTTGCAGGTTCATAAAAATCCGGCCAAAGTTTCGTCCAGTTTAACCTAACCAACCAGTTTTATTTTATATTTAATATTTTTTCAATTACATTTTTAATTTTAATTTTTAATATTTTAAAAATGTTATTTGTTATTGTACCTAATGTCATTTTCTAATTAAATAAATAAGGCATTATCACTACTTATAGTATTAGTATTTTTTTAAAGTTAAAAGTCAATATAAAAATATTTTAAGTGCAATTTTTAAACGCAATTTTGGGTATTTTTTAGTGCAATAATGCAGTCAATTTTTAAAGATTTTTAGTGCAATAACTTCCGAACCCTAGTGATCACCTTCCCTCGCGCACGCTGTTGTACACGGCATCGGGTAGTCGCTGGTAAAAGCACGCCGCCACGCCGTGTTTAATTCTGTTAACAGTACATCGCGTTATACGTATTATAATGCACACGGTCGTAATTGGTTGAAATAGGTAGTAATACGATGCGTAGTTTTCGTCGTGTCTGGGAAACGTGATTAGATTTGATTGGATCGGACCACGTCGGATCATTAATTCATCGCATTTTCGTCGCGACCGCGGGTCTGCATTATTCATGCTAGATCAGTGCCGTATTAAAAATTTACATTTCCAATAACCGTCAGGGATGCACACGTACCTGCCCGAACTTTTCGAAATCGGTCATAAAATTAATGTTTCGACAGACTAAAACGTATTATAAGACACGGAGTACGTAATCGTCGAGTTCATGCAGTTTTCAAAAACAAAAACTAGAAAATACGATTTTACATGATAATAGCATTTATATTTTGTCTTTTTTATGAATAATGTTTGATATTATTCAAAGTTCTTAATCATAAACTCTATTCCTAAAATTTTGAATATTTATTTACATCTTAAGGCTTAAGTACTTATATGTGAAAAAATACGCTAAAAAATTATCGTTATGTTTATAAAAACTATTCAAATCATAAAAATCTGCATAAAATAATGTTTCTATTTTAAATTATAATTACTTTTTATTCGAAATGTCTTTTTCTAAACTTTTGTTTGTTCCAAAGTTTCTTGGTAATGATCAAAGAAAAAGCAAATGCCTTAAGGTCGTTAAAAAAAAACTCTTGAGGATCTCGTTTTTATAAATTCACACCTTTTGAAAAAGAAAAAAAAATAACACCCACATTTCTTTAATGTGTTTTAACTTGCAAGTTGCAATATATGTGTAGGTGGGTGAAATTAATAATACAGCAACATTGCAGTAGGTACATTAATAATATTATACATTTAAATGAATATCCTATAGGATAAATACATTTCTGTTATACTATGTTTAATTTGAATACTCTCACAAACTACTAATGTATTATCATTACAAGCTCTAAAAACAATAATTGTGTCAGTGGTCAGTATATAAAGATAGCACAACAAATATACACAAATATTTGTTCTGGTTGATGAGATACATTTAACTGAATAACACACTGTAAAAATAACCAACGAATCCTTTACCTAACTAACCATTAAACATAACCCACATAATTAAAGAGTTCAAAATCTAATAAGTACATAGTATTGATATTAGCACATTGATAGAGCGTATTGAGGTTATATTTAAAAGACCTATGAAAACGATATTGAATCATTTTCTACATTTAATGTGTGTATTTCATATGTTAAAATGGCCTAACTCATGGAATGTAAGTAGAATGTATTGTGAGGCATATGTTTTTTTTTTCAAAAACTGATAATTAATGAGTTGTCCTGTTTGTTTCTTCTCATCTTCTCGTGTCCGCCTTTTGTTCGTTTTAATAAAATCTCAAAGAAAAAAAAGCTCCGAATCTTTGCCAAAATTTGTTACACACATAACGAACGAGACTGTATTACATTATTCAATTCCAATATTTGGCACGAGATGTTTTTCTATCATACTCAGATTGATTTACTAACCCTGTAACACGTTTCATTGATACTAACGACGATGTTCTTTAGTACGGTTTCTGAAACTTGATAGACGATATTGATCGAACTGTTCGACAATTTATGAGCACGTGAGATCAAGATCCAAACGGTATCCGTGTGGAGCGTATCGCTGTAACGTCGTAGTCGATGTGCATGACGGTTTTAAAATGTTTTCACGAATTATACACGGTCAATATTTCGTAAGCCTTTCGCACGCGCGAGTTGATTGCGACTACATAGTAAAACAATGTCGCGCGTACGCACTATTTTTTTATTTATTTTTTTTTCCGTGCGTGGCTAAGGGAACCCAACAAATACACGTGTAAACAATAACACCACCGAGAGGAGAAGACTAGAAACAACGTGAAAAACTCGCCCGGAGTGTTCACGATTTGTCGAGGATATTTGTTTGTTTTATGGTAATCTCGACTAGACCGCGTGTGCGGAACACGCAGTACGTGGCGTGTAAACGTTTGCGGATATTAGACATGGGTTATACCAGGGGCGATTGACCGGTCGATCGCGGACAGTTTCATAGTCGATCATGTTGGAATTTATTTTTAGGGACACGCGCACGAAAATTAATCGAGGTTGTAGTGAACAAACTTTCGATGAGTTTTATCTGTATAATTTTAACTACAAAATTTTCTATGAAAGTCGATCCTCAAAGGTCAAGTATATTTTTAGTAGATCGTGACCAAAAAAATTTTGGCCATCCCTGGGTTATACGATACGGGCGCGCACGAAGTCGGACAACGAACGCGTAGGGTGAACGGCGTCAACGAAAAACCCTATCGTTTCGGCGTAGGTACATCGTGGTGGCACCCATTAATGACGCATTAAAATAGATATTATTGTCCAGCCCGAAACGACGGAATTTTAGGCCATATGCAAATCGTCATCGCGGCAAAACGTGTACTACTCGCAACACGTGACGATACGCTCCGACGTCAATTATTGCGTTCACGAGCGTGTAAAATAATCGCGATGACCCGGTATGTTGCATGTAGTACTATATGAAATTTAATTAAAATCTATCGTTTGATATTCCCACCATCGATAGTTGAACCTTCTATGAGACTAATACCCAGCCGGCAAATTTATATAATGTCACGCCCGCTTTGCGATAGCAGTTTTCCTGCCTACCAGCTTTTAGAAAAAAAAATAAAGTGTGAAATTGTATTGTTGCAGGTCATCAGAATACAATACTTATATTTAATACATTTCGACAAGATTTAAATTTGTGAAGTTTTTTTTCCCATGCAAATATTATTTTGAGATTTGCGTCTGAAACTTATTTTTTTTTCAAATACCTTGAATTGAAAATGTCAAAATAAAAATAAGAAAACAATAAACCCTACCGAGTTATTCGATTAAAAAAAAAAATAGCTTGGCAAAACAATTTTCACTGTGAAACGAGTGAAGCTCCCTTGGCCGCATCTTTAAGACCACTTTTATAAAATTATCATTTTCAAAAACTATTTGGCTGATGTAAATAAAATATCTCATTTGTTTTACAAATTTATTGTAGAGCGCATAAATTGACCGTGACGCATAATTTTGTTCAGCGTGACATAACAAAAATTATTATGTATTATCTATATTCTATTTTAATTTATACTACATTACGTAAAATTCGAATTTTTATTTCAAACACCGATAAAATGCAGTACACCGTTATTTCTATTCGCAAAACACCACATACTCTGAGCACCGTTTATGCTCCGGTATATTTAGTACCTATCAATATCGATTTCGTGTTCATTAAATGTGTAGATTTGTCTATTGTGTCTTGTTTATTTACCGCCGTAGATCCTGTGTTATACCAATGGTTTACAATACCATTGTGGAAACTGTTTTTGTTTTTTTTAATAAACAAAAAAGTACGAATAATATTTTGAATTATGAATCACACATTCGCAGTTAAAATAAAAAAAAAAGTTTTCTCATTGTTGAAAGATGAAAGCATGTAATGAATAGTAGCAATAATAATAATAATAATAATAATAATAATAATAATAATTCATTTTCACCCGACTGCGGAAGAAGGAGAGTAATGTGTTTAACTTTAATGTATATATATATGGTGCATTTTTTCATTTATCCCCACTTTCTGCTTAAACTATACAGTACCGATTTTAATGAGACAAAAACTAAAATAAGCTATGATTTCCTGGGTATGCGTATAGCAAGGTTTGATAATAAGGTCAGCTATAGTAGACCAAAATTAAACGAATATGTTCATGACACCAAAAACATACAAATAACACAAGTATCGATAGTCAACCGTACACAACTTATTATAATCTGAGCAACAAAAATATTTAATAGAATAAATTAACCTTTAAAAAAAATATTTAAAAAAAAGTCTATTTGACTCTGAAATTAAAACAATTTTTATTCGTATTCATAATAATAACATTTAATTACGTTGTAGTCCAAGCTTTGTAGCCGTATTATCTTAATAGAAAATCATGAGCTAAAAATAACACCAAATATACATAAATAAATTAAATAAATTGCCTAACTCAGTTATTTCTCACCTGGGAATCAACTTAGAATATCTTCAGGAGAGGAGGACGTTTAAGCTCAGGAAGTTCAAAGGTTAACGATTTGTCTACCACATTTGTATGTTGCACATGTTATACTGCATTACAACCACCACGGAGTGTGGTACAAGAGAACAGATGTAGCGATTAAAACAAAATACATGAATAACAAAAATGGCTACAGCATTGGTTCGATCATAAATATTATCAATTGATCAATGAAATAAACTTTATGTAAAATTGTTCAATTCAATGTTTCAGTAATATCAATAAATTAAAACCATAATACATTAATACCAATCACATTGATAATTTACTGTCATTTTTTATGCATAATGTTCTACGAATATTAACTAATAACGATTTAACGTAGGTAGACGAAAAAAAAACATTGTTTTTTACGTAAAAATAAAGTTTCATGAGTGCTTTAAATTTTGTAGGAAGAAAACTTCAAATAAATATACTACACAATGCAGCAATTAATAAATACTCGTGGGATACTCTGTATAAGATAAACAGTAGTAGGTATAAATCGTTAGCTATGGTAATATTTTATTTTAAAAATGGTCTAAAAACACTGGTCTTCTTAACCTGATAAACCCCTAAAACTAATTTGATTAATTTATGAATATAGCATACAATAATCGCTGGGATGTTTACATAAAATAAAACAAACTTCTAACTGTATAATACGATAATTTCTTAAATGAATATCTCAATATTATAATGATGATACAATAACAAACGAGCTCTTAACCAACTTCTTAGCTACCACTACAAACGACTAATAGTGCCTAATAATATATGCATTGGAGTGTTGAACTATACGAATAAACAAAAAGTAGCAAAGTTACTTAAATCCATCAAAAATTACATTATGTTATTATACATTTTATGATGGGAAAACAGCAAACAGTGAAGTTTTTATGTAAAATAACTTGAATTTATTGAATGGACGGCTACCCACTCGTTTGTTAAGTTATAATTTAACAATTCATGTGGAAAATTAATTTTTTTTTTTTTAATTCGCTTGACTGAAATATGAGACACTAAATTAAATACATTATAAAATACTTTATTTTATATAATGTCTTTAATTATAATATAGTAAAATGGCAATTTATTAATAAATCCATACCTATACATTTTTTATTATTTTATTATTAACTTGGTAGGGTCTCTGTTCCCTTCTCGTTTTACTCATTTATCATCCGGTCCGTTTTTGGCCAATAACCCACAATTTTAATATGATGGTTGAAGATAATATGTAAAAATAAAAAGTTTATTGCAATGTATCATCACTGTATTGATGATAAATATTATCCAACTAGAACATTATGATAATTATTTGTGATGTGAAAGAGAACTTTCCCAAAAAAATGTACTTAATAGAGATATAATATTTAATGTAAGTTTTACATTGGTTATGCAAGGGAACAAATAAACCTATTGTTATGTGAATCTACCTTAAATGTAACTTGATGTATAAAATTCTTCTAGAGAAAACATAATAATATTAGATTCTGAGTAAAGCGGTTAAAATAATGAAAGATTTATTGGTTATATAATTATGTATTTTTTTTCTGGAGATATTTTTTCCAATCTTAACTTTGTTCAAAAAATTTATCCAGTGACCTTAAAAATCAGCGATCGGATATAGATGAGCGTTTATTTTTTCATAAAAAAACAACATTTTTAAAACTTTTGGTAAACAAAATATCTCCTTTGTTCAAACATAAAAATTCCACATGTTTTTGATAAAAAAGATCTACAGACAATCAGAGTAAAAATTGCAAAATATATAAACGGTAATAAAAAATATTTTAAACTGAACGTTTGCTCAGAATAGTTCGACTAAAGAAATCAACAAGTGATTTCTTTAAAATTCAATATACTCATCTCTATTATTTTGCCCGAGACACTAAGAATACCAATAGTGCGTAATATGTTCTGCTTTGTTTTTCAATTGGAATTGCTCCCGTAAAACAAATTAGACGGACGACGTTCCACTAAATTTTTTTTTTTTTTTTTTAATAAGTATTACATAATACAAAGTTATATAAAGTTTATTAACAACAAATGTCTTCACTAAATTTTTAAACGCTTCAACTTTAAGTTGTGATGTTCGAGTGATTAAATGAGTTTGTCCAATCCTGTCTCTTGGAGGAAAACGAATAAGCCGGTTGTTGGTAGGACTGGTCCAAGTATGTCGTATAAGTCGCTGAATATATGATTGCGGTTCCTAGCTTCAGCGTATGCAAGGCATTCCGTGAGGATATGTTTTTTTTATTGTTAGTTTGACTCCGCACGTTATGCATGAAGGGGGCTCCTCTCGGGACATTAGACTTTATGTTTTAAAAGCATTCTTAACCCAACACGTTTTTACCGAGAACAAAGGATAACAATAGTTAGTGAACAGTAAGCACTGACCGTGAATGGTTGCATGTATGACTTGGTATGAATGTATCGAACTTTGAACTCTCAAGTCGTCGACCACTCGGTCTGTACTAGATTCGTTAGATCATGGCACTAGACTGAAATTACATTTATTTTTAATTGTTGATCAGTTGACCATCCAGTGACTCGGAAATCACTGAGACGAAGTGATTGAGAGGTGGACAACCGACTTCGTATTCTACGCCGAACTGTTTGTAACCGGTGACAGAAAAGCCGAAGCGTTCCTTTCGCAAAAAGCTGTCAGATGACACGATCCAGTAAATTATCATAATCCCACTGAACCATATTGCGATGCGGCCGATCCAACTAACGGCATCACATCGTTCGTTGTGTAAACAAAGTGTCATAATACGCAAACACTCGCAAATTCTGTGGGCGTCCCCTTTTCACAGTCGCGTTGTCAGTCAATTCCTTAATACGACCTCGGCATTCGTTCGTATCCCGATTGAAACATTAAAATACATTATATTTACCCCGTTGGTGACCTAGCGCACGCGGTTCCATCTTAACATAAACACCTGCGGAAGGACACGTCGTTTGACGCTAGTTGGTCCCAAAACGCCGTTCTCGTCCGGCAAATTTAACTAAGAGATATTATTTGTCATAAACTATAGTAAAAAGGCATGCAATTTCATGTCTAGATAAGTTTTTTCATCATCATGTTAGCTCCTGGATTACAATTTCGTAGGCAGTGATGGAAGTTCTGTTTAGTAGTCAATAGAAATGTCCTTGTGTAAGTGGTCGTTAACCGTCGACTTTGATTCCCTAATAAGGCGCTAGCCATTATTAACTTTGAACGACGACGCTCAATCATCTACGATTATCTTTGATGTGTAGACATTCAATATTTCAGACAAGGTGTATGACGGAAATAGTTTTTGAATTAACGCTGCTCCTATGAGAAACGTACGGTGTCATATAGGGACGATATATCTGGACGTTGTTCATCTCACCCGAACACAGGGTAAATAACGATACATAAATACTAAAACACCTACAATGATGTATCTACGGTTTTTCTGAAGCCATGTCTATGTAAACTTATCAACATGACTATAGATCATAGGATTCATCAATCCAACAGACCATTTCTTATGATTTATGAACAAGTATTTACAGTCAAAAATAATTTTCCAAACCTTTCTAGTTCGTTGAGTCATATCTACCTTACACAACATAGAGGTTATAGTTTTTGTCCGTAATGCCTTTTCCTGATTTTTGATTTTGCAAAATATCTTGTTTGGCTCTTTGAAGCTAGTGTCCAAAAATTCACAAATCTTCTCGATTCTATCATTATAATTTCGACGGTAGAACTTGTACACCATGATTAAAAATCAGATTCACACGACGTGATACCATGGGTATTCAAAATACGTTTCAAATAGTTTAAAAAAATAGTTAAAATACTATACGTGTATAAATATAGTTATATTACACTTGACTTAATACGTATCATTACATGCTAGTACAATATTTCACACGACAGCGGTAAAATATTTCACTAGTAATGTTCAAGTCGATGTTAATTGGAAAAACGAAACTTTTCATTTATGATAAATAATTGTTTTGACTTTTAATAAGCGAAATTCCCCCTGATTTTGATACTGAACACTTGTGTTTGTAATTCTCGACGCACGACGTGCCACTATAGCTATGTGAGTACGTAATTATTTACGTGTGTTGCATACAACTTAACAAACTATATTTGCGAACGTATAACCGTTTCAATGAACACTTTCAAATAAAACGAAATTTGGTTGAACTGTAAATTTCAATTAATTTTATTTTTAAGAATACACAATATTTTTTAGTCGGCAATCTAAATTTAGTCAAATTTATGTTTTCAGTAATATTATTCTCAGACTTAATCAGAATTTAGAACTTTCGTAATAAAACATTTTACGTATTTAAAACGATATTTTTACAAGTTATATCTTCACAATGTTTTTCACGGTAATTTCTGAACTACTCGTATAATCTTTCATATTTTAAAATAAACGCAATTCTTTCTATCGCCATAAAATATTTCCAGGCATTTTTGAACAGGATACAAACATTTATCAATTACAGAGCACATAGTCAAATAATTTCAATACAAGTATTCTCGTATGACAAAACTATGCATTTATAATGACTTACTTTTAAAATTATACCTAAAATAATGATTGCATAACAATTACATGATATTATTGTTTTTACTTATTTGTTTAGTAGTTTTTTTCAAATATTGGACTTTTATTATATTGAAGATAAAATCAACATCACTGCAAGTAAAACCAATGGAATCAATTTTGTTGGTTTTTTTCACTTCACTCAGGATCTAAAATAAATTAGTTGATATTATCATTTTTTTAGCTTCACATAATAAGGTGAATGATTTCAAAAGAAAACGGTTTGTTCTTTTTAAATTTTATTTAATCAAAACTACTATGATTATTGATAAAAATGGCTTTAAAAATAAATGTACACCATGTTAAGAAAAAGAACGACGACCAGATATTTTAACATCTGATAAATGAATAAACTCTGAGTTTAATTTTCGGTGCGTTTCTTAATTTATATCGTGGATAAAAAATTAAATTCTCAACTTTCTCGCGAGTAACTGTAAAAAGAAAAAAATGAAACACGAAAAAAATCATTTAACTCTTGGTACATACTGCAGTCGTTTGATGTGTAGTTTGTACTTTGTGTTACCATTAGCAAATTGCAAGAAGAATATATTACTTCATTTTTTTTTTCTTTTTTATAAATTAATTGAAGTACTTACTTTGTATCATAGTTTATAAACAATGATTTTATTCACCAGTTCGTGTTCTTAGGCAATATCGTGTGGCTTATTGTTATTACCGTGTGTTCTATGTCTAAAATACGTTCCGTAGTACAAATGACCAATTATTTATCTTTATTTTACGTATACATAGTTTACTTTTAAAAATGTATTATAAATGCCAGAAATATTCGTCAATATGATATTGAGAAACAAATGTTATAATTTTTTTTTTTTTTTTTTATTGAGAGAAAAAAAAGAGGCTTCAACATCTGGGGTTATTAGCCATGTATACATTTTACATTGTATGAGTTACATTAATAATTACATTTAAATAAAAGGTTACAAAAGTCTTAAATTATGAATATAAAATTTAAGGTTAAAGTTTGTGTACAATGTTAATTTGAGTAAGGAAATTTAAGATTTGTATGGTGTTATCTTCATGGAGAGCTTCTTCTAAGTTGTTTGGTATTGATAAGGTATTTCTGATGTTTTGGAGGTTTGGGCAGTCTAGGATGATGTGTTCAATGGTTAGGTCTTCTTGGCATTGGCTACATATGGGAGGTGGATCTTTTCTAATTAAAAAAGAATGGGTCAGAGAAGTATGTCCAATTCTTACTCTGGCTAGAGTAACTTCTTGTCGTCTGTTTAAATTATGGATATGGTGCCACTTTTGGGTGCATTTTTTGATTTTTTTTAATTTGTTGGAAGGCTGAACAGAATCCCAGTAACTTTGCCATGTCATATTTATTTTTTTTTTAATGGAAATATTTATGTCGTTGGCCGGTATGTCAGTGATTGTTGGATGTGAGATGGTTTTAACTGCTTTGTCTGCTGACTTGTCGGCCATCTCATTACCGGCAATGCCGGTGTGTGAAGGTACCCACATAAATTCTATATTTTTTTTTGTAGAATATAGTTCGGTTTGGATGTTCTGGGTTATTTCATTTGTCGAGAAGGGGTTTAAGAGAGCTAGGAGAGCACTAAATGAGTCACTTATTATTAAAATATTGTTGTTTGAAGGTGTCAGGTTTATTGATTTGATTGCTTCTAATATGGCGTAGTTTTCTGCTGTGAAAATGCTGCTCTCCGGAGGAAGTTTATGCAGGATTTTGGTTTCTTCTTTGATGATTGCAAAGCCAGTTCCATGCTGGGATTTAGATGCGTCAGTATAAATTTGTGAAAAATTGGAGTATTTGTTCTGGATGATTTCTTTGAAGTGGGACATGATAATTGTCGAATTTGTTTCATGCTTATTAAACTTAGTTAGTTCGGTATTTATGTGGATTTTCCAAAGCCAAGGAGAAAATTTTGGGAAAGTAATTTTATTTTTAATAGATGTGTGGATTTTAAACTTTGTGCACAAACGGGAGAAGGTGACGTGTATGGGTGGTATTTGTTTCCCGGATGTGTTTGCTGGGGTTTTATTTTGGTTTTGAAAAATATTGTTGTATCCTATGTGGTTAGGAGTGCTTTTCCTTTTTATGCCGTAGATGAGTATGTCTTTTTCTCTTTGGAGTTTGAGAGGTAGTTCTCCAGCGTAGCATAAAATACTGTCGATAGGGCTGGTTCTGTATGCTCCTATTGAAATGCGAATACCTTCGTTATGTAATGGATCTAGTATATTGAGTAGGTTCTCTTTGGCTGAATTATAAATAATTGATCCGTAATTTATTCGTGACAGTATTAATGACTTGTAAATATTTAGAAGACTTTTTGTGTCAGCCCCCCAAGTGTGATTTGAAAGTGTTTTCATTATGTTCATTTTTATTTTGCAAGAGGTTTTAAGTTTTTTTAAGTGTTGGGTCCATTTTAATTCACTATCGAAGATCATTCCTAATACGCGTAAGGATTTGCAAAAGGGTATTTCAGAGTTATTAAGGTATAATTGTTGGTTCTCTGTCGTACGAGTGTGGAAACAAATACATTTACTTTTCCCTGGAGAGAATTTGAAACCAGTCTTATTTGACCAATTTTGGAGAATATTAAGTGCTTGTTGTAGTATTTCCATCGTGGTTTTAATATTTTGTCCACTGCAATAAATGTGGCAATCGTCGGCAAAAAGAAGGTGTTTTGTAGGTTTGGGTATTTCCTTAAATATATTGTTAATGGCTAGCAGGAACATTGTTACACTGATCACTGAACCTTGGGGAAGGCCGTTTTCAGTTAGGCGTTTGATAATTCATTGTGGGCTTTAACTTGAATTGTACGATTTTTTAAGAAATTTTTGAAAAATATGAACATTTTACCATTTATGCCACATTCTTGAATAATTTGAAGGACTCTGTTACGCCATACCATATCATATGCTTTTTCTAGGTCTAAGGCTATTAATATTAGATGTTGCTTCTGATTTTTTGCGTTACAAATATCATCGTGTAGGGAAGAGAGAGTGTCGAGAGTTGAATGATTTCTTCGAAATCCACATTGATCAATCGTTAGTATATTCGATGTCTCCAAGTGCCAAATGAAGCGCTTGTTAACTATTTTTTCTAATGTTTTGCCTAGTGTGTTGATGAGTGAAATGGGCCTATAGTTGGAGGTATCGAATTTGTTCTTATTTGGTTTTGGGATGGGTATAACAATTGCGTTGCGCCATTGATCTGGATATATGCCTTTATCCCAAATTATATTATAAATTTGGAGAAGTGTTTCGTGTCCTTGCTTTGGTAGATTTTGAATAAAGGAGTATGGTATCCCATCTGGACCAGGGCTTTTGCTTTTGCATCCAGATAATGCATTGTGTAGTTCGGTTATATTGAAAGGTTGATTAATTGTGTTTTCTTGGTGGTGAAAATTAAGTTCAAGGTCCATTGTAATGTTTTCTTCTATCGTGTGTTTGTAATTTAGGAATTCGTGTTCGTAGTTTGAATCACAGTTATTTTTTATGAAGAGCTGAGCGAAAGCTTCGGTTATATCTGTAGGGGATGAGAGTGAATTTCCATTATGGTTGAGATTGAATGGTAAGGGCTGGTGGGTTATTCCTTTTATGGATTTAATTTTGTTCCACATATCGGTCGAGGAGGTGTTTGAGTTGATTGAATTTGTATATTTTTTCCAGGATTCAGTTTTGCTTTTTTTTGTTATAAATTTAGCTTGTGCACGAAATTTCTTTAGTGTTATGTGGTCATCAATGGATTTGGTTTTTTTAAATTTGTTTAAGGATTTTTTGTAGGCTTTGATTGCCATGCTGCATTCTTTGTTCCACCATGGAACTGTTTTCTTTCTCTTTTGGGTATTTATTTTACCGATAGTGAGATTAGCGGCATCTAATATTATGTTAGAGAATTTGTCGATGATTGAGTTTATTTCGGTTTGGTTAATTTCGCTTCTTAAATTAACTGGGTTTTCACTAAGTGTTTGGTCTATAATGTCTCGGTAGAGTCCCCAATTTGGATTTTTCAAATTCCAGCGGACAATTGGGGATATAGGGGCTGTTTGATCTATGATTTTTATGGAAATGGGCCAATGATCACTGCTGCTATATTCGTTAAGTACGTTCCATGTGGTTTTTGGTGCAAATGTGCTATTTGTTATTGTAAGATCAATAGCTGAAAGGGAATTATGGGTTGCGTTGTGGCGAGTGGGTTCTCCAGTATTTAATAATATTAACTGTTCATTTTCGAGAAATTTTTCCATAATTTTGCCTCTGCGATCCGTGAAATGAGATCCCCAAATTTGATTACGGCTGTTGAAGTCGCCAAGAAAAATAAATGGTTTAGGTAATTGTTGGATGATGTCATTGAGATCATTAAGTGTGAAAGTGGTGCTGTCTGGTAGGTAGATGTTACAGATGCATAATGGAGTTTTGAGGCGTACAGAGACGGCTACGACTTCAAGTGGGGATTGAATATGAATTTCGGTGCTTTCAATGAGATTATTTACAAATATAGCTACTCCACCGCTTGCACGAAGGTGTGTTTGGCGGTTTTGGAAGAATCCGTTGTATCCTTTTATGGGAAAAGTGGAGTTAAGTTTTAAATTAGTTTCTTGGAAGCATAGGGCGATTGGTTGGATGAGAGTTTTTGCTCTGTGGATATCGGTAATGTGTTTATGTAGGCCGTTTACATTCCATTGAATAATAGAGTCCATGTTAAAGAAATTTGAAGATTAAGAAATTGCTTGTGTGGTTTTTGTTGTGTTTTGTATATGCGTGTTTAGTTTTGGGAAGAATTTTGTTGAAGAGGTTGAGATTGGAAAAGTAGATTTCTTAACTTTGTTATACGTGATTTGAGTGACTTGTCTTTTATTTTAGGATGAATATGTTCAATTATGTCCATTAAGGTTGGGATGTTTGTGTTTATACTTTCAATTAGTGTGTGGATGTTCATTGATTTATTGTTGAAATTGTCCAAAATGTATTTAAATTGGATGTATGTGATTGGTAGGGGCTCATTCACGGTAAAGTATTCGATAATTGGATTAAGTTTTTCGTCCAAGTTTATATCGAGACTGCTGGACGAATTTGAGCGTGATTGTATTTTTGGTTTCTTGATGGTTTTTTCATTTTTTTTAACTAAGGTAGATGGTAAAAAAGCATTGGGGGAGCCTGGAGGTTTAGATGATGAAGAATCAGACATAAGTCTTTTTTGTGTTTCAATTTGTGAGTGGGACAGTGCTTCATCGGGATGGTTTTGAGTGAGAGGGAAAAATTTGGTTTCTTCGAAATCTTCGGTCAAATCTGATTTGGTTTGATCAAGAATATCAAGAGTTGGACTTGACGGAGAGCGGATATTTTCAATTGATTCGGTGTGATCTATAGCGTAGTCATCGGGTTTGTTTGGGCTGGATGGTGAGTTTTTTCCTTGTGTAGAATTTATATTTTTGCAATTATTTGAGGTATGTCCGCTAGCTTTGCATAAAAAACAAGTAACTATATCATCGGTGAAAAAAATTCTGAATTGAGATTCGTTTGACGTAATAACTAATGAGTTGGGAAGTTTTGTCATATCTTCATGCTTGATAAACATCTGTCTACGGAAACTTAGGATGTGTTCGTAGCCCTCGAGGTGAATTCCAGCTCTTAGGTAATTAATCTGAGATGTGGGAGATATACCTAGGTTGGTGAGGGAATGGAGTATTACGTGGTTAGGTATAGACGGGCATACGTTTGATATTACTATACGCTTAGCTGGGTTTTGTAGTCTACGTATTGGAATTTCTTGGCCGTTTATATTTATTACTTGTGTTTTAGTCAAAAGAGATTCGAGAATTTCTTTGCTGGATAAAAATATACAGAATCTATTATTGGCAATTCTTGAAACAAATAGGATGTTTCTAGGTTGCACTATTTGGCCGATAGCTATAATATAATCTTTTTGCGGTACTCCGTCGATTGAATTAAAGACAATAGCTTGTTCTCTGTTAGGTGTAGTCTCCTTTGCTGTAATGCTTGCGAAATTAATGGTTTTATCTGAATTATTTATATTGTTACTGGAAATTTGGTTAGTGTAATTACTTTTATCGGAGTTGATTACGGCCGAGGTCGTGGTGACGGCGGATGATGGGAGGTCGGTGGTGGAGTTCCTTGCGATAACGGTCCGCGGCGTTAGTGCGTTGTTCGAGTTTAATTGAACTGGTTTGGTTGATGGTATTATATTGATTTTGGATTTGTTAGTTGATGTAATTGTGTTGGTTTTTTGGGGTGTAGGTAGGGTTTTTGTTCTATTGAGGTTTGATGAGGAGGGCATTTTGCCCGTATTATTTCTACTCATTTCGAAATTGCAGAAGATACCGGCCGGGAGTATAATTATAAAATAATCATATTACCTGATATCGGAGCAATAAGATATGACTGAAGTTTTGCTATCGAAGCTATTAAAAGCGCACTCGCGATAGGTAACACACGTGTTGCTCTGTCGAGTGAGGAACACGTACTGTGTTATAATTATAAAATATACAGTGAGTCAGATCTATTTGAAAAAGCAATAATTTTTTTTCTATTTATTATTTTAATTTTTTTTTTTTTTTTTTTTTGAAATTAATACTTGAGTTTAAATTTAAACTTCAAGAATTTTTTTTATTTTAAGAATTTAAATTTAAAAAAAAATTTAATTTAAATTTACCGTTTAGTAAAGAATTCAAAAAAGATATTTTGTGAAACGGATTTTTAGAAAAATTTTGGTGCTTAAATCTCTAATAAAGGATAATCAATTAATTGTTTATGATTTTTCTAAGTTTGTGAATAATTCAACAATAATAGTGAGTTTCACATTATTTTATTATTGTATACCATAATTAATTGAATGGCTTATCGAAATTTCATATATTTCAAGATTTTTACTATGACTCGTAAATATTACCCTAGTATAGTGAATTCAAATTGATATTTATCATTATCGATCATAAAAAGATTGACCGAAATCACTTAAATTTGATAAAATGTACAATAATTTCTACAGAAATTTTAAGTATCAAATTGGCATTTTTTTAAAGTTTAAACATGGTTAATAAATGATTGACCAAACTTTGATTAGATATTTTACCACCATAATTTTTCTAAAAATCATGTTCACAGAATGCCATTTTGATTTTTTTTTTCAAATGGTTTAATTTATAAAATGGTAAAATTCAATTTAAAATTTTTAAATTTGAGTTGAAAAAAATCAAAAAAAAATATTTTAATACTATTTGTTAATAGTCAAGTACTGTAATATTAAAAAAAAAAAAAAAAAAAAAAAGTTATTAATAATGAATAAAATAAAAGTTTTTGCACTTTTCAAATAGATCTAACTCAATCTATATACATAATAATAGAAATTAATTTCACTACCTGGTGAATTTTCTTTAAAAACTAAATCCGACTCTCATTCGTTTTTATCTCAAGACATGATGTACAGGAAAAACGCGAGGAAAATATTGATCTAATTTTTATGAATTTTAAATCAATAATGAAACGATGAAAAACAATGTGTTGAACTAACCTTTAACAATGTCGTGTTCCAAATTGCTATTTACAGTCCTCAGTTCATATTGAAAAGCAGAGGAAATAATGTAATCACATCAAATACAATTAGTAGGTATATTATATAGTTAATGCAAATATACTATTATAGAACGATATAGTTCGTATCGTCATTAAATATCATCAAGGTGAAGTTTGTTTGCAGTGACTGAAACATAGCATGCTGTCTATTATAATTATTGACGAGGTATTGGGTCACCTCCATGGTGATTCGTCAAAACAAGCCTAAGGAGACGTAGTTATTCCACTGCAGTACACGCGAGGCTACTGGATTGACATTGCCACTCTTAAATAGTGAATTAACGTCAGTTAATTGACAACGATAGATTTCAATAAACAACTACGATTTGACTAATGATTCCGATGGTTGATTCGAGAGTCCTTTGAGCGCGTCTCGTGACGATAAGTATTATAATTAATGTCGATTCAAGTGTTTTCCTAGTCGTCTCTATTTATAGATAACTACAGAAACACTGTCTTACAAACAAGTAAATACTCCACCACACGGTAACCCGATAGCAGCGTATACATCTATCCTGTAAATTCTCGATACAACGAACGACATTCTCGTTCCCTTGAAAATCTTGTTATACAACGAAAAATTTAACGTATTACGATTCCCTCGATGTAATGTATTTTTATTACTATTTTTTTTTTTTTTTTTTTTTTTTGGCAAAACTCTCGAGATTTAACATATTTTTTACAATTCTGGAGCTTCTCATAACAAATAATCGATTTATTTTTACTACTATAAATAATATACACGTCAGAATAAGTGACTATGACGGCTCAACGAATAATATAAACAAATGAATAGCACGACATAACAAAGTGTTTCTGAAGATTATCATGCAGTTATGCGCAGTGTTGGGATTAGATAAGTACTTTTTTATCTAGATAAAGATAAAGATAGTATGACAAAAAAATATCTAGATAAAGATAAAAGATAACTAAATCAAAATTTATCTAGATAAAGATAAAAGATAAATACTTTTTATCTAGATAAAAAAATAGATAATTTTTTTTAATTCCTACTTTAAAGCAGGGTCATCATTTCAATATTTTCTAGGGTAGGGGCGTAGGGCATAATGTTGAGACGTAAGTATAAAACTACCCTAACTTCTTAGGCATCCAACCAGTGACGCCACTAGCACTAAATTTTAGGGAGGGATATTTTTGTCTATGGTCCTATCTCAGTATTATGCCACAGGTAAAATATTTTTTTTTTTTTGGTGGAGAGAAAATATCATCGTGAAAAAACTATATAACACGACTCTTCACAATCATTTTGAACCTTAACAACAGTTTTAGTGTGTATTTAAATTTTTATAAGTAGATATACAATATTTTTATTAGGTAAAATACATATAATATAATTTATATCATTCATTTTTTCATTAATTTAATGTTGACGACGGTTGACGAGTCAGTCATCAACACAACATAACAATGAACTGTAGGTTTACTCTATATTTGAGCACCTACCAAGTTCCAGGCCCCTAGCAAAAAGATAAATAATGAATAATACCTTATAGCCAATAGGTATATAGTATTATTAGGAACATACAATTTTTTACTCAGATGACTTAAAAAGTCAAATTTAAAGTATTAATTATCAAAAAAATTAATTGACAATAAAAACCAATATATATATATATATATATATATATATATATATATATATATATATATATATATATATATATATATATATATATATTTTTTTTTTTTTTTTTTTGTATAGAGAATTAGAGACTAATAATTTATCTAGATAAATTTATCTAGATGGATGAAATTTTTATCTTAGATAATCTTTTAGTTAAAATGAAATTATTTATCTAGATAAGATAAAAGATAACTAAATAATTATCTAGATAATTTATCTAGATAAATTTATCTAGATAAGTCCCAACACTGGTTATGCGCAATTGGACAATCCTATTCGACGAGCGACTTCAGACGACAACATTCACACAAAATAAATTTTTTTCATGTATGTCATTGTATATTATGTAAGAATATTATGAGAAGATAAAAAAAAAAGCATACGCTGCCTAAGTCGCACCACCGAGTAAAATTCAATCACAAAACGTGCATGATACGACTCAAGCTAAAAACGTTAGTAGTAAATGAGAAAACACTGGAAAGTATTTTTCAATAATAAAATATACATGAAAATTACATCACGAGTTTTGGACGATATTTAATCACGTAGAATACTCAGATGGTAGTTTTATAAATACGATGATTTTGTTTAAATACTCGAGACACTCGAGATTCATTTAATTGTTGAAATACATGTGTCAACTAAGTGCGTATAACATAATATTATAATAATATAATAATATATTATACTCATTACTCATACTATACGCTAGTTAATAACACTGTCTACGAATTTCACAGTGCGAGTCAAATCTATTTGACAAATGCAGCAACTTTTAGATTTTGAATGAAGCGAAGGATCTTATGGTTTTACAATCATGTTTATTTTTCTTTATCTGAATACACTATTTGCCTCACTGTAACTTTGTCCAAAAACGATATCCAGTGTCAAACAAGCAATTGCAAACACTCATTATTTTGAATGCTGTTTGATTCGAATCATATACATAATAGGCTTCTAGTTTTCTATTAAGGTGCAAAATCAATTCAGAATTTGAAAAAATAAATATAGTCAATTATAAATTATTGCGTTGTTTAAATGATATCTGTTGTTCATTTTTTGAACTACATACAATGCATTTTCATCATTTAGGCTAAAAATAGATCTTTGAAAATACCTTGTTTTCATAAAGTTTATCGCTAATAAAGTTTTAAATATTTGAAAAAATCTTTTGAAAATTTAATATGACTGTTCTGTATCCATACACTTCTCTAACTATTCTGAAAAAAATTTAAAACTCACGACTCAAAATTGTTTTTATAAGCGTTAAAGTGAATTATTAAACGATTTTTACATCATAAATTGTTTTTTCGTCAATTTTCAACTTAAAATATTTATTTAAAGAAATTGGTCAATCCAATCATAATGAAACTTTGAATACAGATAGAACAAGAAGTTTTGAATCTTTAGAAAATGTATTTTTTTTAAAAAAAACAACTTTAGACAATTTTGAAATCAAAAACCTACCGATAATTAAACAAAAAACAGTGAAATATATGAACGACATATATTTAATATTTTATGAAAACTTCTGAAAATATAATATGACCTTACGCATACACTTCACTAACAATACTAAACAAATTTCAATAATTGCAATATCGGATTTCTTTATAAGCGTTTTAGTGATTAATTTTTCAATTTTTACGTAATAAACTGTTTTTACGTCAATAATTAGACAACGATTGAAATTATCTAACGAAATTATCTACCATTTCTTTAAAAATCAATACGCCCATACCCATTAAATTGTTCAATAAGTGAAAAATTCCACATGGGGCAAATAACGTACATTTTTCAATTTATTTTTTTAATTTTTTTATTAAATACTTGAGCCATTTGCAAGCCATTGCAGAGCTCTAGTACCAAGGTTTTGTAGGATTTCTTAGTGAATGCAATATCTGACTAAGGCTTACTCTACCGTAATTATTATAATAGCAATAGTTAACACCTGGGCACTGAAGTTCTCGGAAAATGCGATAAATTTAGAATTGTATAAGTAGGTAGTATCTTTCGTAACTTAATTTTGACTGATAAGTTCTGATTTTTTTATATAGTGCCTCTAGGACGCCTTTGTGAAACTTCTGATCTATAGAGATCATTGATAACTTTTCGAACCCATTTTACTACTCGAAAAAGTGATTATATACATAAAATTAAAAAACACATCATCGTAATACAAATAAATTATTCTTTTCACTCAGAATCTAAAATGTATTGTAATATATTTCTTCAAGATGTGTACAAAATCCCGTGATTAAAGTTTGGTTAGCGCACACAGTTTGACATCTAACAACTCAAAAGCACACAAGACTATTTTTTATTTTTACCTAACATCTAATTACTTAAAAACTTTCAAATAAGTATTAATATACTATCACTGAGTATCGGTGATTTTTAATAAATTTAATTATTCTAAATACTATGGAAGTATGACAATAGATTAGGTTTGATTGTGATCTATGTTATTTTGAAGTGTTTAGTTTTATTTAATGACAATCACTATAATTTACTTATTATCGTTGTACACATTATCAATATTATCCACATTATTTAATAAAAATATAATTGTACATAAAAGTAGATGATAAATAAATAACCTGGTAAGTGAGATGATGGTGGTACAAGTTCGTCCTTCGTCCCTTCGGTCCTCGGACAAGATATTGGTGATGAATGTATTAAGTTTTAAAGAAATGATGACTCATTTCTTTAGTATAAAACGATTCTGAGCAAAGCTTCAGTGTAATATAATATATTATTATTTAAATACTGTTTACGTATTTTACGGTTATTTGTATAATTTTTGGTGAGTTTTTTTGTAATTAAACCCTCATAAAATATTCAATTAGATATAACTCATTTAAACTTCAATTGTTATAACAATTATAACTCATTAGAAATAAACTTAAAAGAAATCAGACAATATCGTAAAAAAATCGTATAATAATTTATTAAAGTGTGTATAAAAAAAAATCCTGACTAACGATTTTTAAACTTTTGTTAGGATAATTAGGTAGGTATATGAGTAAGGTCATATTAAATTTTCAGAACTTTTTGTCAAATATTTAAAATTATATTACATAAAAACTTTCAAACAATTTGGTAAATTAAAAGTTCTATATTTAAGTCAAAAGTGCTATAATTGTTCTGAAAATTTTGTCCAATATAAAAAAGTATGTATTTGATATTGGATAAAATTTTCAAGTTTCTAGCTTCAATACTTTTCGATTTATGACTAAATACCTAAAATCTGAACAGTGAAAATCTCGTTTACGGCGGATTTTTACCGATTTTACCGTTTTTACTCAGTTTTTTGATAGTTATTCTTGATTACTGGAAAAACTATGGAGATTTTGGAAAAATGACCTCTTTAAAGTACCATCTCAGTTCAATTTCGAATCTAAAAAGTTGCTGGACGAAACTTTTGGACAAGGATTTCTATACGAAAAAGTGTTTACAGAAAAAAAAAAGAAAGAAAAAAAAAATAAACATCATTGTAAAACCATAAGATCCTTCGCTTCACTCAGAATCTAAAATAGTAGGCGTGTTGTACAAATAACGTCATCATTTTGATGAATCCTATTGTAAATTTTGTATGTGCATTTACGAAGTATAAATTTGATCAAAAAAATTGTTTTTTGAATAGATTTACGCAAAGTGGACGTGGTTATAAATTTAAATGTTTATCCAAAAATCCAAAACAAATAACATATGAGTATTATTATTTTATGAATTGAAACTTGATAATTTATCACAAGACCTAATATCTTAAATATGAATATAGCAAAAGTCTAATTGCGTACACGTTTCAATTTGTTATAAAACTTGAACCTTTTCTTTAAAAAAAATTACATTTGGATAAATTATTTTCCGGGAAAAACATTTTTCTAAATTATAAGGTATTATCATCAAGCTAAATTATATTTCTTCATAAGTGTGAGTGAAAAACATTTTAAAGGGTGATCCCTTTGGTTTTCCTTAATCCGTTTAAAACTCATAACTATATGCGAAAAAATCGAACACACAGTGTCCGTTGTTATTATATTATACAGTAGTATTATTGTCATAAATCATGGTAACGTTTAATTTTATAATAGTGACTTTTGTAGTTAATTTATAGAGCGTACTCAATATGCGCTTACATAATTTAGTAAAACAAAACTTCATGCTCTTCGGAAAAACGAGAGCTAACCATGCCGTCCGAAAGACACACTCGTTTCCAGTTGAAAACGTATGAATTGTTTTCGCTCCAAATCAAACCCAACCATATAATCAATATCGTCAATATATGACTGACCATAGTGAAAACATCCGTATTTAGCGCCATCGACACTCTGAGTCCGGCTGGTTCAAGGACTATTCTACTGTGACATCCGAAACCGTTGCAGTAGGGTGTTTGACATTTTACAAGCAAACTATGTATAACATTTCTTTGATATTGTTAAAATACAAAGTTTCAAAATAAATATTGTTTAAAAATGGAAATCTCGTTTGCATTTTTTTAAACTATATTCATTTTTTTTTTTTTTAATTTCAGCATATTCTGAGACTAATTTTTAAGATTTGACTCGTGATTTAAAAACAATTTCATACCACCTACCATGAAAAACTGGTTAAACATTCCTAAAATCAAATATGAATATGAATATCAGTTGTAAAAAATTGAACGATATTGATCAAATCCATTTGTTAAACTTATTTTTCTTATAAATTTCTTTTTTCAAATAATTTATATTTTTCTAAAAATGACTGTGAGTTTTGGTTGTCTTATTTAAAATACATAATTACTAATCTTATTTCTAATGTTTCATTATTTCACATCAAATATTTCAATGTTTTACAGCAGGGATGGAAAATAAGTGGCACGCGTGCAAAGGATGGCATGGGAGAATTTGTCATGCCATGGTAAGATTTACATAACTACTGACACGGATGAAATTATACTTTTAATTATATATTAAATTGGCACATTGAATGAATTATGTTTGTCGTACGTGTTTCAGAGTGTTTTGTTAAGTACCATATCGGTAATTGTTGATTTAAAAAAAAAAAAAAAAACATAAATTTTTTTTTAAATCAGAATATGTAGCCCTTATAACAGTATCTCGCATTGTGTATTTTATGGCACACTGGTGTGCCGAGAAAATTTAAACATTTTTATTGAATATTTAATGTATTTTTGGACTAAAAGCTTTGTTATTGTCAAGGTAACAACGTTTATTGGAAATGCACCCCGATTTATAGTTACTAATAATAAAGTTCTCCGACTGGAAAAATAAATTTTAGGAATCATTGTTTTATACAGGAACAACGGAAAAAGTCACACGGTTTGCTGAAAATGTGTGTTGCTAATTGATCAAATTCGACGTAGTAATAATATAAACGGAACACAGCCCCATACGAAATCGTAATTTTTTTTTCTTATAATAATTACTGTTTGAAGTAGTCAGATCAGAGTATTGTGCATTGATGTTTTGTGAATATTTATTACACAATATGAAACAGAACGTTTAAATTAATGGCACAACAAATTCACGATTTTCAGAATATTATTCTGTAACATAACGCTAGATGTTCCAGCTCAAGAAAAAAGAGAATACAATTAAAATCGACACGAATTCAAACAATTTCTTTTGAAAATCATCTTATGACTAATATTGTATTGACTAAACATCAAAGGAGCTTATGTACAAAATGTCCATTGTATGCAATTCACCAAATTTAATAAAATCAAATGTTTAAACGATTTGTCCGCTTTAAAATTAAATGTTCTCAAACAAGTAATACTTTTATGAGCAAATTTCTTTTGTTTATTCGTACTCAAACCAGGAGCTTCCGAAAAACGCAAGTAACGTTCTCATCCAAAATTATTGTCACGGAACTACATTTAAATCCTATTTGATTAGTTTTAGCTACGTTTTCTCAGTTGATATCTTAAATCGCGTGTGTTGGTGGAAATCGTGGCCAGCAATGCACGAGAACTACGAGCACGTCATCACGATATAATATTATGACTATACGCTCCATGTCATCAACTCTCATAGACTGAGAAATTATGTCTTGTATTAATCAGACATTAAATAATTTATTTTTTCCTAACATAATCAATATTTCGCAGCTATAGTGATGAGTAAAATTATTTAATCTAGGGAAAAAAATATTTATCAAATTCACACTGAAAAAAGTAAAACGGAAAAATTATTAAAAAACAACATGAAATCATATTTTTAATTCGAGTGGATTTTACGTGAATCTCTTTTTTTTAACTAGGTATTAAAAAAGAAAATTGAAATGCAATGATTTATTGGTTCTGATATTTAAATACTTATACGCAAATTAGATTTGTAATTTTATGTAACATAAATATTTAAAAATAACTTAGTTTTACTATTAATTGGGATTTGGACTATAAAAACTAGATTACAAATAGCTTGAACTTTGTAGCATCTATCGATCAAACGTATGGTTTTGAGTTTTAATACATAAAAATGAAACACAAGTTCCCTCGTATAATACGATATGACAACATACATTTTTATTTTACGACTATATAAAATAAATCGTTATTTTTTAGACTTTTCAATGTTATGTACTAGAATAGTTCAGAACCATTTTCGAAATACCATGTTACAATCACTATCCCAAAAATTTATTACAATAATAACAATTTTATTATGAATTTAATTATCTTGTGCTGAACTAAATTCCTCTTCACGGGTCTTCATATCATATTCCGACGTTTGGCGAATATAACTGTAGCATGGCTGTTCAAATGGGACACTGAAGGTCTAGAATACGTCTTTGGAGCATATTTTTATTATAACTGTCACGCCAGTGTCTTTTACGAGAAGCCAAGTGAAAACAAATCAAAAACTTTTGGTATTCCCTTAATAATATACTCCCTTTTACAGTACAAATATTTTAGAGTATATTTTACATTCATGATAAATAAATGAAAAAAAAAAAAATATATATATATATACATAATATTTACTTATGTTCACAGGATGATCATGATTTGAAAAATGTTTTCAGGGTCGGTCAAATTATCCTAGGCCAAGACTCATAATCTCTCGATTTAATATCCACCCTAAAGAGGAGAAGACTTAATTGATATCTCAAGAATTTTGATTAGCGTATGAATATACTATACCTATAGGAATATCGTTCAAAAAGTAAAATATCCATTTAAAAGTTTCCATCGGTGAAATTTTACTTATCACACTGATGGATATTTTGTGCGTCGAGGGTTTCAAAAGGTTGATACATCTATACATGGGCTTAGATAATACGACTTTGAGTATAATCTATAATGTTTAATTGGTCGAAAGCTAAATGTTATAACTTTTACCTTTCAAATAATTAAAAGTTATAACCACGTTACATAGTCTTTATGACATATTGTGTTACATATTACGACTTTGAAATTTCAATCATACGAGTATTAAGGGAAATCCACTATACAATTTTTATAAAAATACTGTTAAAAACATCATACAATTAATACATATCAATTTATTATAATTGTAATTATAATTCATTATTTAATTATATTATATGTATATATTGAATTTATTTAAATGTTAAAATTAATTTAATAATAACTTCACCCGTAACTTCGTAATACTTCATTCTCGAATTTTAGTTCATTTTTCTTCATTTTAGATTCTGAGTGAAACGAATGTGTAAGCAATGCTCAAAAAGTTTCATATAGCAAATCTATAGGTAAAAAATTCCGTTTAGTAAGTACTTTAAAGAAGTCATTTTTTTTTCTATGTACAATAGTTTTTCTAAGCTCATAAAAAAATGATCTGAAAATTGAGTAAAACGATAAAATTTGGTGTAAACGAGTTTCGCATGAAATACATTTTTGATATTAAGCCATAAATCATGAAATAATAGTACTAAACTTTTGAAATTTTCATCAAATAAGAATTCAATTATATTACACACTTATTAAAATTTTCGAAAACATTGCATAATTTTCGGGCTATATATAGCTTTTTTAATTATTGAGAATATCTCTGTTTTTGGAAGTTTTTATCCAATACAATTTTAAACATTTGATATAAAAAACTCAAAATTTAATAATATATTATGTATATACTTAACTAGCAGTAAAAAAAATGCATAAATCTATAATCAAGATTTTTTTTTATGGGCGTTTATCTAAAATGTTGACAAAAAAAATTAACTGTACGTAAATTAGCGATATATTTTTCAATAAGAACCGTATTCGATATGTAACTATTAATACAATATAACGGTTTTTTATCAATACATTTTCCACATAAATTCCTATTTGTGATTCAAGTTTCATAAATATAAACCAAATAAAATATTTTTTTTACATGCGATTGAAGTTTTGATTACCGCCCAAATAATTATTTTCGCGTAAAATTGTAAATTTATTTTTGTTTCATAAAATTTGTAATTTTAGTTTTAAAATCTGAAATGTTTATTCAATCTTCTTTACAAGTAGTCTTTATAGGTATTTGTACATTTTTATTATAATTATCATTATTCGTTTTTTTTTTTTTTTTTTTTTTTTTTAAGCTAGAGCCAAAATAAGGTGAAATGTAGAATTTGTATGGATATTATTAAATCGAAATAGATTTTCCTAGTTATTATTCCAGTGCTTTTTAATTTGAAATTTGCATCGATTGTTTATTATAGCATTTTTCAATTTTTCAAAAATTTTATTAGGTGATACTTAAAATATTATTTAAGTTTAGCTTAGAATCGTTTCCCGATAACAATGATTATTGAAATCAAATTTAAAATAACATACCTATAATACCTACACGTAACGTTCGTCAATCTTAAAAGTGGCGTATCTAAGATTCTCTACACCTAACACCATTATCTTGTCTGAGTACTGAAGAATATCTATAGTGCGATGTATATACGGCTTTCTTTTTTCATTCAATCTAGCGTCAGCTGTTATCGAAAAACTACTGTCGATAAAAAAAAACCAAGTTGACCCGAACAATTATTTTAATAATAAATTGAGATTTAACTAGAAATATAATTAGAAGATTTATGTATAATGTCTACTGCACACGGCTTCGTTAAGGATTTCAGTCATCCAATACGATCGCAGTTGCTATTAAACACATTACAAATAAATATTATATTAAACACACTTGGGATGTTATCATTAGTATCTCTTTCTCGTCAAAGAAATGCCATAAGTTATAAATCTCGGAAATTTAGTACTAACATTTTTCCACGAAATGTCGAATGTTTCTACAATATTTTTTCACTGATGTGCCTCATTAGTTATGGACATAAAAAGAAAACGGATATCCTCTTAATAAGGTACACAACAATAATTCAATTTCATGAAACTATCTTGAGGTCGACGTTAAAATATCGTACGAAACATAACCTTTTTTTTAAAGGATAATATTTCTAAATAAACGAAAATGTAAATTCAAATAATATTTGTGTAATTTAAATAACAATACAAAGGGTTAAATGTTTTTCAAAAATTACAAGCTAAACATTAAAACTTTTAAATAAATATTTTTCGTATGATATTATCATACAGATAGGTTTTTAAATTCCTATATGATGACAGTAAATTCACATTTAAAAGCCAATATTTTACCATACAAAAGGAATAGGCATCATATCGTAAAGGGTAAAAATTATTATTTCAATTAAAAGTTAATTTATTTTATCAATTTTGTTTGTATAATTAATCTCTGGAATGTTTTTTTTTCTATTATAAAAAAAATTAAAAAATATTGCATAATATGATATTATAATTGAACAGTTGTAACTAATACAGAACTATAAAGAAAAAAACAAAAACGATTGTCCTGAACCATGAATGATAACTAATTATTATTGCTAACAACCGAACAAACCTAAATAAATTATATTATTCTATTGATACTCTCAGATATTATTCTTCTAGAAAATATTTTTTAAAGCCACATTGTATACACAAACAAAAAAACGCAACAGCTCCATCGCAGATTATTTTTATTTAAAAAAATAATTAACGTTACATTATGAAATTGTGTTTTATTTAAAATAACTGTAAAATCATCATATTAATCTATATGTGGTACTTTTTCTGTTGGGTTTCAAATTATCACGGTATTAGAAAGTTAATGAAGACGTTCAATATTTATTATTTAATAAACTCAACAATTTTAAATTTAACTAAACCACTACAAATCAAAATGATACCATACACTAACTATGAATTATAGCAATATTATGAATTATTTATTTAAGATTTAGTATTTTATCACATATTATCCAAATCCCACACACTGTTATTTCACACTGGTATATAAAGCAAGCATTATAAATTTACATAATATTATTACGTTAACAAACATGAATTCATTATATATACTCAGTTTAGCTAAAATTGTTCTGTTTTAAATATTTTTAGGCATTTTCATGTATAATTTTTAAATACATTAATTATTTACATGTAATAATTCACATTTTTATCCATAAAAATAATTTAAACGCTTCTATTATTTTGAGAAATCTTTAGTTTATAGTTGATCGTTGTTTATTACAATTGCTTACTTTTATTGAAACGAGCATTTAAAAAGTTATCGTTAAACGTTCCGTAATGGAGAAAAAATTCAAGATTTCAAAGTTTATAGTTTTTCTATTCGAAATAAAGAACGTTTTCTTATGAAAACACGTTTAATACAGTTGCTTATGACATCAAAAGAAACTATTTCTTTAAAACTAATTTTATATCTAGGACTGCATTAGATACGTTCGTCGATTTTATGTACTTCATGGTTTTAAATACACTCTACAAGTGAATTGTATAACGATTTGCTTTTATTATATTCAAACACCATAAGTAACTAAAAAAAAAAAAAAAACCGAATGTTCTATAAAATAAAGTGTGGTGTTGACGGCAGGAATGTCCGGTCATGAGATGAATAAAAAAAAAAATTGAATTATAAAATCAAAAATAACTTAGAAAGTCCAACAGTGATAAGTCTGTGTTCAAATATTATTTAGATATTGATTCTGAATCGTTTTCTTTTTTTTCATTTGAAACTCAATACAACGTTTGGCTCTACGATTACATGAGTTGCAGGTACAGTGAGGCTCTATTATTGTCACTATACAAAAACAAGGAATGATAATATTCCCCGGTGTTTTGTACATTTTTCTCCAAACTATGTACTATGGTACATTATTAATTTCACTTCCGAATACGAGTACATCCATGGATCGATGGTTTTCGGAACTCTATTTTGTACTAGAGTCCAGAAAAAGAACATATTTTATGAACCGTGGCAACGCGCGTATAACGATAAACTTTGAATGCTCGAAAATACACGGAGAAAAATGTCAACGTGTTCTCGTACACCAAATCTGCGAAAGTATTCTCACGAACGTGTACATGACGCTGCCATATACGCGTACGCACAGACATTTTATTATTTATTTATTTTATTTTATTATTATTTTTGTGTTTTTTTTTTTTTTTTTTTGAATGCTCACATTTAGAACTATGACACGGGGTGTATATGCGAATCGAATTTAGACAGTTTGCTGTATTGGCACATAAAAACACGAGAAATATTTCTATTTTTTTTTCTCTTCCCTGATAACATAAAAATAATAAATGCTCGGACCATAAAATATCGGATGTCCTAAAACTTTCGCGTTCAATGGCCATTAAAGCGCTTTTTTTCCTCCAACGCCGTGGAGGCGTAGCCAAGGGGACAAATTACAGTCACGTTATTATTACTGTACACATCGTTCGTTCTGCGTATCCCGGGCCCGAGAGCGGATCGATGGTCGGAAAGCGGAATGGAATGCGAAAAAGGACGTTCGGGGATTTGCACTTAGGTGGCCAAACAATAAACCTTTTTTCCTCGGTGGCATGATGTTTTTAACCGTAAATTATGAACATCAATTTAAACGATACTAAAATTAATGAATACATAAACAGCGCTGGGAATTTCATTCGCCCACCCGATAATATTATACAATAAAATATTGTATAATTCGTTCATGTGTCCTGATACGCCGACGACACAACGCGACGTACGCGCGTGCCCGCAAAACGAAATTGTTCGTACAGTACGACTGTCAAAGGAAATAATACCCGAAGTGGTTATTTCTGAACGAAACTAATATTATTATTTTAGGTAAACAATATTGCAATGATAATATTGGTTTGTCTACGTGGTTTTCCGTTGTGATATAGTTTCCTCTTATGTCCCTTAGGTTCAGATACCTATACCTTAGCCTTCGGGCTATTATTCTTAGGTACTCTTAACTGCCCTATGATTTAGATACATGTATTAAGAACAGAAACGAAAATCCACCTTATTGTGTTCTGAAATACGCATTCATTTTTTATGCGTGCATGCACGCACTTTCATACTAACATACATAGGCATATTATGATTTGTTTTGTGTAAATTAAAAATAATGCATACAATAAATGGCACTTGTCTCTTCAGTAAATGAAATGTTTAGTGTTTTAATAACAGAACAATTTGGAACTTGATACAAACAAACTATACAAATGATTAGAATGTATTAGAAAATATAGTTTAAATGGAATTTTAAATTTGTTGAACTTGAGTCTTTTCTCAATTTCGCTAAATTCTGTTCAACACTATTTGAAAATAGTCACGAAATATTGTTATATTTACTTACGTCTAAGACAAGTGAAATACTTATGGAGTGAGCTGATCTGCACCTATCAATTTTATACATTTTAGGCACGAAGCATTTTTTTAGAAAAGTTTCACATAACACAAAATCAATAAATATCCAAATTGATAAAGGCAGTAATTTTGTAATTTCTAATTCATTTTTTATCATATATTATTTAGGTCGACAATTTATTTTAATCATCATAATCATTGATCTGCAAAGTTCAAGGCATGTTTAAGCTGATGTAATTATAGTTAGAGCGCGGATTTTTATGCGCTAAAAAGTATCGAAATATGCCATATAATAAGCAGTAAAAATCATGAAAATATGCAAAAAATATGCAGTTAATTTTTTCATTTCACTCATTTTTTTTTTTTTTTTATTTGAAATTTACAAATTAAACTACTTATAATAATTAATTACTTAAATACTAAAAAAAAAAATTAGGGAATTTTCTGATTTGTATTTTTAAAATTGTATTTATTATTAAAATGAATAATCATATGCATTTCCAGTTTTTCTTCAGTGAAGCTGTGACGTTTATCAGTTAACATATTTTTAAATACCGAGAACGAACGTTCGACGTCAACCGAAGTTGTGGGGGCATATTTGAAGCAACATAGTATTTTTGGGTCTTGATAAAGATCTTCGAGCTGATTGTTTTTGCCAGATAGTACTGCATTTATTTTTCGTAGAATTTTCAGACCTTTGTTTTTATTGGAAATCACATTTAATGTTGCAGTAAGTGTTGCACATTTTGGTCCAGGAATCGAATTAATTTTTTCTTTCGTTTCGTCAATTATTGAAAAGCTTTCATGTAAAGTCATATTTTGAGTTTCCAGTTTTTTTATGACTACACTAAAAATGCTAAATGGGTTGATATAAATGTTAAATCATTGACAACAGTACCATCTTCAATTATATTCAAAACTTTTCTAATACTTTGCGCATCATCCATTGCCAGTCTTTCGATAACTTTTTTATATTTGGTAAGATAATCTGCTTAATATAACGCAGCATTTACCCATGTTCCCCACATCTTGTAAGAACTGGAACAGGTGGTAAAGGGATATCATTCATTTCTTCTTTAAAAATAGAGATTCGACTCGGTGCTTTTAAAAATATTTTCTTCCCATTATTAATTAAAGTATTAACTTTTGAAAATAACTCCCTTACTTTTTCTGCAAGACGATTACAAGCATAAGCAGTACACGTTACATGGATCATATAAGTATAAAATATCATCAAAGACTTCCATGCTTTCACCATATATGTCTGTTAATAAAAGTAATACACGCAATGTGCTTTCATCTGGTATAGGATGATCAATGTATTTATTCAAAAAATTACGAAATTGTTCGTTTTTTAACTTGTGTAAGGGTATGTCAGAAGAGACCATAGCAAAACATAAATCTTCAAAAAAATGTTATTAGTAGAATTTGATCTAAAACTAGTTGTAATTAATTGTTGTTTTGATACCTTATTTTTAAGTGCAGACACATGGGCAGCTAAAATATAAAATTAAAATAAAAAAATATAGAAAATAGATAAACAAAATATATCTCTATTTTTATAAGTACTGACCTGTTTTTATGTGTTGATCTACCTGAGACTTTCTCTCACAAAAAATAGATTTTCCACAAGGATTGCAAAATACTATTTTTCCGTCAGTAGTGAAAACTTCGGTGTATTTGTTTGCTAAGGAAATCCAGTCTCGAATTTTGTTGCAAATCGAACTACTTATTTTCGGCATATTCACAATTTACGGAAAACGACAAACGACGAAACTGAGTTAACTGAGTCGGTAGTATGTCGATAGCTGACTGATACAGCAAAAGCTATTAAGATTATAGGTAGACACAAACGTTTATAGTAATTGATTATTTTCTAATCGTCGATGTAACAGTGTTATTCCGATAACCGACTGTCACAGCAGAGGGTTTAATTTTACGTCGTGCCCATATAATTTATTTTTAATTTTTCTACTTGACAAAATATTATTTTATACATTTTTTTGAATTTTCGCTTCAATATGCAATACATTTTGAATTTTGCCTAAATATGCAAAAATATGCAATTACGTTGAAATATGCAGAAATATGCAAAAAGAAAACTGGTAAGTGAGATGATGGTGATACAAGTTCGTCCTACGTCTCTTCGGTCCTCGGACAAGATATTGGTGATGAATGTATTAAGTTTTAAAGAAATGATGACTCATTTCTTTAGTATAAAACGATTCTGAGCAAAGCTTCAGGGTAATATAATATATTATTATTTAAATACTGTTTACGTATTTTACGGTTATTTGTATAATTTTTGGTGAGTTTTTTTGTAATTAAACCCTCATAAAATATTCAATTAGATATAACTCATTTAAACTTCAATTGTTATAACAATTATAACTCATTAGAAATAAACTTAAAAGAAATCAGACAATATCGTAAAAAAATCGTATAATATTTATTAAAGTGTGTATAAAAAAAAATCCTGAGTCACGATTTATGAATTTTTCTTAGGATAATTAGGTAGGTATATGAGTAAGGTCATATTAAATTCTCAGAATTTTTTGTCAAATATTTAAAATTATATTACATAAAAACTTTCAAACAATTTGGTAAATTAAAAGTTCTATTAAGTTCTATTATTTATATTTAAGTCAAAAGTGCTATAATTGTTCTGAAAATGTTGTCCAATATAAAAAAGTATGTATTTGATATTGGATAAAATTTTCAAGTTTCTGGCTTCATTACTTTTCGATTTATGACTAAATACCTAAAATCTGAACAGTGAAAATCTCGTTTACGGCGGATTTTTACCAATTTTACCGTTTTTACTCAGTTTTTCGATCGTTATTCTTGATTACTGGAAAAACTATGGAGATTTTGGCAAAATGACTTCTTTAAAGTACCATCTCAGTTCAATTTCGAATCTAAAAAGTTGCTGGAAAAACTTTTGGATAAGGATTTCTATACGAAAAAGTGTTGACAGAAAAAATAAAAATAAAAAAAAATAAACATCATTGTAAAACCATAAGATCCTTCGCTTCACTCAGAATCTAAAAAAATTTCACTATTTGCTTCAAATTATGATGATTCGTGGAGATAACTGACAAAAGTTCAAAATTATTAAAAGTAAACAAATATACAATTGCATAGAATTCCGCGCTCTAATTATAGTTAAAAGCCATTTATAATATCATTCATTTTATTTTAATTTATCAATATATATATTATATACTGAACGAAAAATTTTAATCACAGTATGTTCCAGAGACAAATAAAATATTGTCTACTACTCCTTAGTCAGTTTTCCAAAAACCCGTTTAAAAGTTTAATAATAATTATACTTGCTATGTTAACTTAACTGCCAGAACATAATACATTATCGGTGTGTTGAATTCATTTTACTCTAAAGTTAATGTATTTCTCAGATCGACATATTTTTAACTGCATGTTCATTTGAATTACCAATAACCAACCGTTCGAACAATACGATTTTCATAAATACACGTGCTCTTTGAATTCATAGCGGGTTATAGGCGATATTATCAAATTAAATACATTACGGCACAACTAGTTGTATAGTCGAAATTAATTCGGTTTAGATTTTGTTAGGTCAACGGTCTGGAGTTCTGGTAATCACTAAGTAGCTTAAAAGCTTTAACCACCTTGAGTACATATTCCTATACTATATATCCTTCTTTACAGAGACTTGAAGACGTCTGAGACCATCGTCGTGACAAGGTATGTTTTATCTGACGCTAAATCTTTTTTTATGTGGCTATGTGGTATTCCCGCAATTGAAAAGCTCGACAAAATAAAAATGAAATCGTATTTATAATAATACGTTTACGTATGATATACGTTTATACTTAGCATGCATACCGATTGCGAATTCTGAGTTGTAACGCAATGAAAGTAGCGCGTTACGGGATTTCATAACAATTTTTATTGTAATGTCACGAAATAATATTTTTCATGACTTATTAAAAGTAATAATTTCTAATAACGAGGTGTAACAGCATTTCCTGAAATTCTGCATGTAATAAAAACATTATATTAAATAAATGATTATCTTATTGAAAGGAAAATTACACTTATTCAATTAATAAATATAATAATGATTCTAATGATTGATATTTGACAAAACATCTGATCATTTTTAAAGTCAACATTTTAATCAAACAGTATTTCAAAGTTATTAAAAAAAAAAATGTTTTCCTTATTATTTCTATTTTATATACCTAGTGTTATTTGTATTTCATACTAAAAATATGTATATACATATATTATATCACACAATATCGTTCGGCTCATTTTTACCGTATTGATCTAATATGATCACAAAATATGGATTTAAAGACTCATGTTCAATGATCTATCAGTGATTTTAGATTTATTTTTATTTTTAAAATTTAAATCTTCATATCTAAATTAAATCTAAAATAAAATTAATTTAAACCATGATTCCATAATTTTACATAAAACTCTAATGAGTCTGACATTGAAAGGGATTTTTAAATTTTTGAAAATTGTAGAAGAGTTAGAATAACGTTTAAACAAACCCCTTGATCGATCTACATACATGGTTCATAACTTCGAATAGATGCGTCTTTTGTAGCATTATAATTTGTCATTATCATATCATTATATTAAGTCCCACATAACCCCCAAAACTAATATCTACAAATGACCTATATAAAAAATGAGTATGTTAATGTACGTTTGATTCGACAGTATCCTGTGAGAAAAATTACGACTTAAATATAAAAAATATTTTTTAAAAAATATGCGGCAATTTTCTTTTTCTTTTTTAAATTTTTGAAAAAACAGTATCTAATTTATTTTCATAGTTAATTTGAATATATATATATATATATATATATATATATATATATATATATATATATATATATATATATATATATATATATATATATACATAAGAAAATAATATTTTTAGTAGAGTTGTATACGTTTTTAATAATATTTAATGCCAGGAAATTAACTATACATATTTATACATCATAATTCATAATCATTAATTCGTTTTCCTTAATAATTGATTTAACTAAATCGGCTTTAACGTAGTATCATTACGTACACATATTAAATTTTGGCTGGATTTTGTTAGTATAGATATAATGATAAAAATAGAGGTCGTCAATGATGCCAATCAGGATCGAAATATACGAGTACAAGAAAAACACTAAAATTTAATTTAATATACCTAACTTGAATAGGTATGTAAATTATTTTAGTATTAAGAATAATAATTTATTATTTATTACCATTAGAAATATGAATAAAATTATTTGTTTCGGAAGTTATTTAGGTGTTTAAAGTGTTATTCGTTGTTAGTAACACAACAACAAGTAGACGTTTTTACTTTCCGGAATGTAATATGATTTTTTAGTATTTTCTGTTTGATATGAAGAATACTAACTTTTAATTTTTGACATAGACCATTCGAAGTAACTCAAGAATAAACTGAATTAGTGTTATAGATATATACACATAATACCAACTTTGAAATAATTAAAAAAACTAATTGAGTAAATTTTATGACAAAAATAGTATTTATGTTAATTTTGCTCGAGGTAGCTAACACAAAATATTAAAAATGTAATCTACTCTAACTTGTTAAATTCTTACTTCTCAACAGTCATTTTTATATTTTTGAATTTATCTGAATAATAAGATGAAAAAACGGATATTTTCAAAACAAAATCACCTAAAAAAATGTCTATAAAATGTTAAATGTTTAAAAATAGTTTTGAAATTGACGTCATTAAATTTAAATTATCTTGAATAATGATGTAAAAAAAACTCAAAAATACTGATTTCTACAGAAATGTTCAGGTAACACAGACCTTTAGAAACATACCTATTTTTTTTCTCATAAAACACTACTTCACCTTTTTGTAAAGCAAAGTAATAAAGTTACTATTTTACCAAAGTAACGAAAAATGTAACTTCATTACATTTATCTATAAGTTACTAGTAAAGTAATTTCATTACTTTCTGGAAATAACTTACCCAAGACTGCCAATAACAAAGTTTCAGTACAAGTACGTTATGAACATTTTTTTTTTTTTTTTTTATTGTTTCTATATCGAAACAATAATTGTACATATAAATTTCATGTAGCATTTGAAAAATACGAATCGTATTAAGAATTTATTCGTTGTTTAAATGTTTTTAATGATTAAGGTGTTAAATGATTTGCATATATTAAACAACAAATACGATGGAAAGATGCCTCATAATACTTTTTTCGAGATTTGCAAGAACGATTTAAAAAAATATATTTCTAGTAGAGAAAAGGTTCTTTATTCGTAAAATTAGTAGTGTCAACAAATGAAAAAAAACTAGTCTTTTATATTTAAAAGAGAGAATATAATTATTTACTTGTTATCTTCTTTCTCTTACTCTGCTCTATGAGATTAGCTCCGTAGATGTCTCCATCACACAATATTCGTGTGGTAAGTCTTGTTACATTAATTCGTCTTGTAAATCCTAATATTCGATTTCACACTCCTTTGTCTTTAACTGGATTTGTGTGTGTCTTATGGTAAATAATTTTCATTGCGTTCTTTTTTCAACACGTTTCATTACTAAATGGAAAAAAATCAAAACTTAAGTAAAACATTAAATTTACTGAAAGAAGAGTATAAGTAAACACATACGTTAAGATTATAAACTATTATACTTGCAATCATTATCTTGAGGATGGAAATAAATAAATAACAGTTAGCATAATATCCATGTTTTATGAATCATGTATGGAGTGTAAAAATATTTTGACTGCGGATCGCATTGTCATTCTGAGATAACTTTATAGGTTTAAGTATAAATTCAACATGTACTATACATTTCTGAAATTATAGTATAAAATATTTAAAAAACTTAGTAACAGCATTTTGGCATCATTTGTGTTTTCAGAAAAATACGAAAGCTTTTACGAAATTCGAGTATAAAAACTAAATAAACATTTAAGTAGTTTGGTAATGAGTAACAATATTAAAAATTGAAAATTGTAAGCTTTTCTTGAACAAAGACAACTTTGTACTGAACAAGTCATTGCGTTGCCATAATCAGTTACGAAAGCGTTCAATAAACTGAGTGTTTCGGAGACGCCATGTAGTAATTTAAATAGACGCTGAACATCTGACAATAATGGTGCCTTAATTTTGATGTTGTTACCAAATGTTGCAGCATAATAAGTTTTCATGAACCCTTGTAAATTCACGTTGTACCTAATACAGCATTCGGTAAAATTAATTTTGCTGAATAAATCTTACTTTGAAATACGACGACCGTGTCATGACTTAGATTTCGGATAAAACATGGCGCAGGTATCGCAACTATTTAAAGTAAAATATGTAATTCAGATTGAAACATATCTAGTTATTTCTGTACAATGCAAACATTAATAATTTGATATGGATTTTATAAAACGTCGTGTGAATTAACTCGTTACAGTTTGTTTTTATTTTGATGACATATACGTATATTAGATGAAGATATTATAATTTTAAAATCCATGAAAAAATCAGGTAAAATATCGGTGGTGGGTGTTCGTCCTTTGTTTCAATGGTCTTTGGGAAAGTTACTAGAAACGAGTGTAATGCATTTAAAAAAAACTAAAAACCATTTTTAATAAAACAATCCCGAATAAATTGTTAGCGTAACATATGTCACCTTTATAATTAACCGTTTTTAGTTTAATTGTCAGTACGTAAAATATTTTTCTATCAAACCTTATATTATTTTATTCTAGGATATTAAGGAAATTTTTTTTACCAAGAGATTCAAAACATGTTTTTCACTCTATATCTTAAGTATTGTTATGATTGGATAAATAATTAATTTTTACGAACGTTTAAAGTTGACAATTGATTTGAAAACAATGTATTCCGTCAGAATTGTGTGAGAATTTAATTAAATTAAAGTATACTCCTACTACTATACGAGCTATTGTCAAAATACTTTCAATTTCAAATTTATAGGTTTAATGAAAAAAAATTTTAGGCAAAGTTAACTGTCCCAGAAAGTAGCTCCGAACAGGAAGAAAAAGAAAAGATAAACATCGTAGTAAAACTACGTAATAGATCCTCTGCTTCACTCGGAATCTAAAATAAACAAACAAAATACGAAATATATTATGGCCTTCTGTTTCAATAATAATCCGAACTAACGGAGTTTATCCATAAAGGTACGGTTTCCTAGGTGCGACAGGTCGCAGCGACAGGTGGACGCGACATGTCGCGGTGACCTATTTCGTATAGAGTGGTTTCCAAGACGCGGCATGTCACCACTCGCAGCGCCACAACTGTTTTTTGATCAGCGTTTTTGAACCTGAGTACCTGACTAGAGTTAATTGATGTTTAAACCCGTCCAAGTGCGCACGTCTTTTTCATCAAAAGGTTAATTAAATTAATTTTTACAATGGATAGTTATATTTTAAATAAAAATAACATTCTTCTAACACTTATGTTAGAAGAAGAAGAAGAATACACAATTATAGTGGCTAATTCATGGTGCTAATGTCCACTTTTTTTTTTCATAGATGCCACTAAACCCGTATATGGTTTTCTTTTATTTCTGGCATATGAGTCTCGAATATTTTTCCATCCCTTTTTTGTAACATCCACTACAAAATATTAATTATTGTTATTTTCATAATATACTTTATACACATATATATAATATATTATAGACCACATTACCTGATTTTCCAAGTTTCAATGATATGTCTTTCCAAATATTATCTTTTAATATTATATTTATATAATTTTTATCTCCAATATTGAAAAGAGCCGAATTCTTTTGTACCTCTTGAGTGAGAATTTCGTCTTCGGACGCAGAAAAAACCAAAGTAGACGCCATTATGCTAAAGATTCACAACGATCGCTGTGAATGTCGCGACGACTTGTCGCGCAGTACTGCTCTCGGAGAAGTAGTGTCGTCGGTCGCCGCGACCCAAAGTTCGGTCGTCGTTGTTTGTCGCGCGTTGCAAACCAGTCTATATAATTTTCGTGTAAGCAGTTACTAACGACATGTCGCGACGACTTGTCGCTGCGGTCTGACGTGCCTAGGAAACAATACAGTTTAGAGCACTTATCATAATGTTCCGCTTTATATATATATATATATATATATATATATATATAATAAATAAAGAAATAAAGTATATTGAATTAGTATTTGAAATTTAAAAATAATAATCGTACTGAAAAATTGCTTTTAGATGAGTTAAGTTTTCATAAAATATTATTATGCGATACGTCATTATTGGAGACTTCTTATCATTTCAATGTAAAAGAATATTTAATTTTTATACAACTATTATAATATAACACAGGTCAATAATGTTTATTAAGATTCCCAGTCAAAAAAACATTAAATTATCAATTTAATAAATGTATCACATTTTCAAACCTATAAATTCTCTCAATTCTGCCAGCAGTGTTTTAACATAAATTTACTACCTATGTAAATAAATAAATAAAACAAAATGTACACGTCGTAGAGTATATACCATTCCAATTGAGACAACACTATTAATTCAACTGGTTTTTAATTAGTTTATTTAACGCATTATATATTGGATTTCACTGTCACATTGAAAAAATGAATGATATTAATATGTAATACACATTATGAACAGATTAAAATTATAAATTGAAAGCGTATTTAAATTTAAATTATAGTTTTGAGTTCTATAAAATTCATAATTATCAAACATGTTTTTGGAAATATGTGCGCATATTATCAGATTTATGACAATCGTTTTTTTTTTATGTTAATAAAGTATTCCAAACTTAAATTATCTATACTTAGGATTAAGATTAATGTTTTTTGAACTTTTAAAAACCTAATGACTACCTAGGTATTTAAAAATGTATAGGTTATTTATTTGGTGATGGAAGTAATTATAATAGTATTAATACATAATAGAAAAAAAAGACATAATATAATGAAATATCTGTATTTGTTTTTCCAAACAAAACTATTAAATCTAGAAATACACTATTACATATTTTAAATTTTAATACATAGTTATAAATATCTATATAATAGATTCTTCGTACTTGTTTTTGAACAATAATTTATAATGTTTTACGTATAATTGAGTATATATACTACTGTACGGGTACAGAATTATTTTTTCCGTGTAAGCAAAATCAATAAACACAACAGATTTATTTCTGTACATGCATAAAATATATTCGTGGTCACTATATATCATTGGCGAATGAAATTGTAAAAAAAATGCTTTGGTATTTATTTTCTTTTGTTTTTCCACTCACGTGAATGTAACTATCAGTATTATTTTATTGCGTAGTACGAAAAAAAAAATGAATGAAATAAATGCTACACAAAAAGACAATATGTTTTTATGCTAGTTTAAAACAAATATAATTATCCCTTTGGAGTTTGTAATGGTATCACGCGGACTCTATTCCCTTGACTTTAGTGTTTAGAACATATTCATAAATTACGTCGTAAATTACCTTAATTATTCTACAAAAACCAAGACACGCTTTAATGTCGAGTCTCCTTAGGCGTATGTTTTTATTTTTATTTTTATTTTTATTTATTTACATTTTTGTCTACATCACAAATGAGTATAATTATAGAGCGTTGCTTGTAGAATAGTGTAATTTTTTCAGAAGCACATTATAGGGTTTAAAATCTTAATAATTTATATGAATGTTCACAAATAGTTTATATGTAAGGCCTCACATGCCTAGTGTAAACATAATTCTATCACCATTTACAAATTTTCACCTTTTTTTCTTTAAATAAACAATTTTAATTTTTTAACTTTAACTTTCAAAACAAACAATTAAATTTTATAACATGAATAATATTTTATTGGTATCACTTAAAAACACGAAACGGATCATAAAAAATCGTTTTTCATCAGTTAATACTGAGCGCGTTAAATGGAAATGCATTAAAAAAAATTGTAATAGCATGTAAAGAAGCGCGTTTAAAAAAGAAATGCATTCAATCGTTGAATACATTTTTCATAAAATATATTTGAATATCATTTAATTGCAGTTGTGGAATAAATGTATAGAATATAATATATTAGGTGCGTGATCTGTTCTTCTAAAAGGAACATTTTTATTAAGTTTTAAAATGCATAATTCGTTGAGTTGCTGATGATGTTTATGAGTTATGGCTTATGTTTAAATTATCCAAAGTATGAAATAGGTTTTAATCTAACGAAATAATAAAACACATTTTTAGTGGGTTTTACCAACATATCTCTTGAGTCTCAGTGTGATTTCAGTAATACGTGCTTCCACATTTATATGAACGTTTACGCTAAAGACGGCCTCGTAACCGATATATCTCCAATCGATATTTTCCTTTTCCAACACTTCAAAACTTTATACATGCGGTGGGTATCCACGTCCATGGGTAACGTTGTGGTTTGGACAACTCGTAATAGATTTATGATTAAAAACTGGTTACCGTGTAAACATTTCAAACCACTCATGACGATAGAATTATTTCCGGGTAGACGGAGCGGAGTAATCAAAATCAAACGACACCGAACATTAACTCATCGTCCTGTTTCCAGTGCAGTAACGAGAAAAGGGTCGGTTAAGCACTGCCCTCTTTGGGAGTTTTTTTTTTTTTAATATCCACACGCAGTAACGTAAAAATTAATTATACACACGGAATTTGTTATAATTTGACTTAAAATTGTTATTTATTCAACAACTTTTTTTTTCATTCGTAATATATAAATATACCGGCGTTTTTTCTCGTATTATTGCGTAGTTAAAATAAAAAAAAAAACAAAATAATAATAATCATATTTACTAATTTAAGTTTTGAAGAATATATCAAAACGATTCCAAAATTGTCGTGTACACTTTATAGTATTTATATATACACGTACACAACAGTAATATTACAATGTTTGAACGCGTTGAAATTGTATTGTGTTTAAAAATGACTATTATAATATTTCATGGGCATTATGATTGGGATCATCATTGATCGGTGGGATTTATAAAACGTAAAAGAAAATCATATTGCAAACGAATCAATATACTATTTTGTACTGTGTCGTTTATGACCATAATTCGACAGTAAAATTATGCAAAGTGTAATCCTATGAGGGTTTTAATGGATTCTAATAAAAGCATAAAAATATATATCTATTTATATGTTTAACGGAACACAGCTCACGCTGCACTATAAGTAACACATTGACCAAGTAAGTAAACGCGATGAAAAAAATTATGACTCATTCATTCTGCAGATGTACATTGAAGAAAAAAGACCGCCTAAAAAAATGTCACTTAAAATTATTTAATATTATATTTAATCATTGTTATGGACACTTATTGTAAAATATTATATACCTGCTGGTCAACATAACGCGGAACTACAGAAACCAAGAAAACTATGTATTAATTAAGGAGATAGGGTTAAATAAGCTCGGAGTCACAACTTTGATATAGGTAATGTCTATTTCAAATTATTTAACACGTTTGTAACGTTAAAACACGTTATGATTTTTATTCGCGACAGTGGAGCATTTGAATCTTCACAGAATAAAAAAAAATAATTTAATAAAAATGATGACGTCAATACGAACAGTGGAAATAATTCTTTTATTTATTTATTTCTTTTTTTTATGAGTATCATCTACAATAGAAGTTCTTTTGTTTATTTAAAACTTTTACGGTGATCAAATTTATAATGTTAATAATGCCTATAACGTTTGCCAACCGTAATTGTAGGTTATGCTTGACGATACAACCACCAGTAATTAATTTAAATGTATACAATTTTGTTTTTTAATAATACAGCCCCGTTGTATCATTCATATTATTTGTAATGCATTATGTATGATTAAAATGTTGGACCCTCTAACGTATTTGAACTAATTTAACTCATATCGCGTGTTTGAGCCTATCGTGGAACGATGTTGGCACGGTTAACTAAAAATAAATTGTTTTAAATAAATCAACGCGAACGGTGGTGTAAAAATAAAATGAATGTGCTTCGGTCGACATATTATTATTATTATTACGGGGGATGGAAATAGTTTTACGTCCGATAGAATTTACATACCTAAATTATATTAAATTATAGCTTTAAAAAAATATTTTAATCCACTTTTTAATGTATGCTAAAATGTGTACGTCACAGATACGCTTATAATCTAATAAATGTATTATTATAGTTGAACAGTTTACACACTGTACGAATTAGACATCGGTATAAAAAAAGAGAGCAATTAGAATTAGATTATTTAGATACGGATTCGAAAATATAGTTTTGGTAAAATTTCCAAGCGTGAGTTACGAACAAATCTACAATAATTATTTGATATCTGTTTTAAAACGAACCTTGCTTGCCTGACTGTTATGATTTTCTAGACTGTTTATTATCGAATCAATTAATACATTTCTTACGAAAAAAATCCACCCAAAAATGTATACCCAGATATGATCACGAAGTATAAATTCTTTTATAAAAATAACCCTTAGGATAAATTTCCAAACAAATATTTTCTTGTCTAGATTAAAAAAAAAAAAATTTATATAATAAGAAAATTATTTGAAATATAACGTACATAATTAAGCTGATTCACCATAAGAATATCAACGAAACACACAATACGATATATTAAATCTGTCGTATAGTTGAATGGTTTCGGATTTTGTTATTAGCTGCTCTCCTACGTTGTCAACTCATGCGATTATATCTCGATCTGCAACCACTTTTTTGTTTTATTTTTGTCACTTATTGTATCTAAGTAATAAGTATGCAAGTATGCTTCCATTACATTTAGGCCGTGAATTGTCCAACTAGTAACCAAGCTTGTGTCCAAGGTGAGTATTTACATATATATATATATATATATATATTTACATCATGAATCTGATCTATTTAACAAATGCAATAATATATTGTACATCCCATCAATAACAAGTTAGTGACTTTTTCGTAATCACGTACGTAATTTAAAGCTATTAGTCGATGCATATTATGATATTAATGTGATAATATTTTATAATTTAATCACTCTGCAATTAATGCTACGAGTCACAATAAAAACAGTTATATATTCACACAAATACACACACACACACACACACACACACACACACACACACACACACACACACACACACACACACACACACACACACACACACACATATATATATATATATAAACACATTTTTTTTCACCTGATATTTGAACTCAGAGTTGAATCCCGATGGATTCACTTCATTAAAAATTAAAACATAAGGAAGATTCAATAACTAAGTGAGTAATAATTTCTTAACAATGTATACAAAATCATATTTCGTAGCTCAATATTTTATGTTTAAGGGAATATTATTGTCGACAATATTTATGCTTAAAAGTATTTATTCGGTTGATTATTGACGTATCAATTACATACTATTGACATATATCAAGAAAAAACTAAATATTTTTCAACATTTATGAGCGAGTGGCTCATGACCCAGTCAACTACTTTTTACTAGAAAGGGACGAGATATTATCAAGGCACTGGGAAAAATGTGTCTCTAAATAAAAAAATCATGTGGAAAAATAACATTATACTATCGTTCATGTTTTTAAATTAAATTAATTAATAAAATATTATTCCGGTTTAAATTTGATTTATCTCATATGGTGTGATGTTTTCAGACAAAGAGAATGCCAAGACATTTTTTAAAGTAGATTTTAATACATTTTATTTTAATTTGTTACACTTAAATTATTCATATTCTGGAAATTACCTAGTTAGTTAACTTACAACACGAGTATCTAAATTTTAATAATACTTGAAATTAAAGATTAAAGAAATAACACATTCTCATAATTCATTTTCGTAAAAATTCAGTAAGTAAAACTAAACCAATATAAATAAAACAAACTTTACTGATTAACGGATCTGTGACAGTCAATTTTACCTAGTAACTACTAGCCCAATAACCCGACTTAGTTTTTACGCTAAATATTTAAATATCATAACATAAGGCTATCAATATATCTTGTTAGACCTTTTCTACAATACCAAAAATTGGATAAGAGGATACGGGATATGACAGTGACATTTTTGAAAGAACACTTTTATTCAAATTCTTCAATGAAAAAATTGAAATTTGAAACACAATACATGCACTCATCTCCACTTTCTAGACCGAAAATGAGAAAAATAATGTGACATTGTGCTACTCAAAAAGGTATTTGAGAAAACTTTATGAAATATATCGTGAAATTGTTCATAAGTTTCGTCAAAAAAATGGCACTCACAGTCGTTTATCTCACTTGGTTCCGAATATGTAAAATGCTCATCCACTGTATCAGAATTTGTTTATTGATTACATCAATATTAATAAGACTTTAATATGTAATACAGTGAAACCAGATTAAATCGACAAAATGATTGAGTCCCAGCTAAAATCTAAGTATTTCAATGTATTTACTCATTTGTATAATGGATTCTTTTTATTACAAACGCAGACTGTAAAATGTCTGCTTGGTGACTAGAAAACGGACAACAATCTTAGTTTAAACTTAAATAAAGATTCGATGCGTATGATGTGCATTCAACATTGTACATGCATACCATGCAGTACAATCGTCGGTTGTGACAAAATAAATGACGATAAAGTTTGTTGTGAGATGAATGGAGAGTTTATGAAATATAGATACATTTAGCGGAAGATTACGGCATAGGCAACAGAAAAATCTTAAGTTTGTTGATAAAAAATAATGTGCTGTTATGAATACAGCCATATTGTACATAATCCCTATTCAATATTTATAATAATCTATAATTAGGTAACTATGTATGTATGTACCTTTTCATAGTATATTTGTATAACTATCTATTTTTTTTTCTTCATATAAATACATTTTCACTAAATGGATAAGAGTTAGGCTATAAAAGACTGAAGCCTGTCTAGAATGGACACTTGTTTATAATGGACATTTATGATAGTACCCTGACTCTCAGTTAAATGCCAAAGAGATACGAATTCAGAAATTTGGCAACCGGGTGCTTAATTTTTTCCACCCCACCTCGTGAATTTATTTAGCCATACAGCCATATAATGACTAAATAAAAAAATATATAATGGAACACTAAATAATATGCATACAATTTGTATTAACATAGAATTTATTATATTTATTTTAATTTATTAATTATATTTTATTAACATGCAATTTAATCTTTTAATTATTTTTTCACAAAAAATGTTATTCCGAGTAAAACGAATAAGGGAAAAAATTATTGCAACCGATTAATAATGAAATGTAAATATAGATAAAAAATTGCATAAAGAAGTTGGTATATAAATGTCAGACTTAATAATCAAAAATAGAAAATTTTATAAAATAAAAATTATTCTGACGTTTTGCGTAAAAAGAGTAATTTAAGCCGTAATTCCAATTTAAAATTAATATAAAAATGAGTATATTTAGTTAATCATTATGACATTTTAACCATAGAAAGTGATAAATGTAGTGAAAGTCTGTTGGTGAAAGATCATTTTATTATGGAGTTAATAATTCCAAATTTTATTAGAAGGTAGGTATTTATAAGAAAAATGTAACAAATATATGTGTAAACAATGATATTTTCAAATTATTAACCTTAAATACGTATAAAAAAAATTCAGATCAACGATTCTTTAAAAAAATTTAATACTGCTAGTTAGTATAAATAATATTACATCATATTTTCAAGTTTCTATACTAAAAATAAAAAATTGACATAAAAACTTCATAAAATGTGATGTTTCCTTTAATTTAAAAATTCTATTTTTATAATACGAAAGGGGTCAAAAATTGTATTTGAAAATTTTTCTAATTCTATACAAATATATTTTGGTTATTTGATAAAAACGTTGAGTTTCTAGCATTATAATTTTTAGATTTATGACCAAATATCATAAAACGGATATCATACAAATATTGCCTACACCAAGTTATACCATTTTTATTCAATCGTTAGGTAGTTTTTCTACCCGCTTGGAAAAACTATTGCGAATAGAGAAAAATGACTTTTTAAATTATCAAGTAGATACAATTGCTGATCGATAAAGATGCTTTATGAAACTTTTGGACCATTACTACTACCCGAAAAATTGATAACATACAAAATACAACATTGTGAAACCAATACATCCTTCTTTTCACTCAGAACCAAAAATCACTAAAACTACAAAAATCAAGGTGTACTAACTATTTAATGATAATACATATATTATATCTAATTGAATATAAAATAAGGTAATATAAACACATGTGTGATGAAAAACCAACCCGACAAACATTTACTTATCGTACTCAAAAAAATCTTAAATTGATTTTTATTGATTGTTTCAATAAAACAATGAAATTTAATAACGGTTCAATCCATATTATCGTATCAGCGAACGTATCTAAAACACAGTTACCATATTTGGAAATTGATTTTCCGATTACGCTTGGGTCGTTTGAGGTTTTGCGGTCGTAGCATCGGTAATCTGGTTTGAAGTTTCGGGACGTTCGTATTTAAAGCTGTTAATGACGACAATTAACAAGTCGATTATTCCAGGGTTTTTTGCATGGTCACACATTATAATATTTAAACGAGATCCACTATGAAATAGATTTACGTATTAATTTATTTAAAGTAGACGGTAGACACATAAACATATTCATTCGGAGACGACTGGATTTCGCATATTTATTGTTTGCACAACGAGAATTATGAAAACAAAAACAACAATGACTCGAGCGGATTATCAATAAGTATTATACAGAAATTATAATAACTGTGTGTGTGTGTGTGTGTGTGTGTGTGTGTGTGTGTGTGTGTGTGTGTGTGTGTGTGTGTGTGTGTGTAGATGATTGTATCAAATTCTATATTTATCCCTGTAGTTAATTCAGTGACAACATTACCCAAACACTCCAAGCATACCTGCGTGTCACGCAGTGGCGGCGCGAATGTGTGTTTCATGAAGCAGCTGCTTATCATAGTCAAAATGGGTGGGTGTTGACTAATTGATTAGAACATGGAGACTTCATAAAATTGTAAAATTGTATTAAAACAATTGTATTGAATCATTATAATACGAATGTCTATTAGATAACATAACATACCAACATAGAAACCATAGCATATTATAGGTATATATATAAAAAAAAAAAGCTGGTAAGTGAGATGATGGTGGTACAAGTTCGTCCTTCGTCCCTTCGGTCCTCGGACAAGATATTGGTGATGAATGTATTAAGTTTTAAAGAAATGATGACTCATTTCTTTAGTATAAAACGATTCTGAGCAAAGCTTCAGTGTAATATAATATATTATTATTTAAATACAGTTTACGTATTTTACGGTTATTTGTATAATTTTTGGTGAGTTATAATAATAACCTGCTGATGTAAATATTCGTTTTGGTGAAGAGGAAGTAAAGCGACTTTGTAACAGATTTCTTATTAATCAAGAAAAAACAATTAGAGGATTAAGAATACTTATTGATGAAGAAACTGATAAAATTGAAGAACTGAATGAAATAAATAATTTGATAAAAACAATTCCATGTTCTACAGCGGAATGCGAACGTGGATTCAGCTTGATGAATATTATATGCACTGACATACGCTCAAGATTAACTATTCACAATATTTCAAACCTGATGTTCATTAACATAAATGGTCCACCATTGAGTATTTGGAACCCCGAAGACTACGTTAAAAGTTGGATTTTAAACCATAGAACATCTGATGACAATAGGTCCAGAAAAATAAATAGAAATGAAAAAGACAGCTTGAAACAACAATTGTGGAGTATTCTATAATCTTAATTTATAACTTTATAATCATTATATTTATATTATGTATTAGGTAAATAAATATTCTTTATAATAATATTAAATACGTTGTTAAAGTTATTATAATTTCAAATCGACTAATAATATGTTATTAATTTATATAACTGGAAAGAGGTGGCGGTGGAAGGGTTGATGCAGACCGGTAACCAGACCAAATTTTCAGGTGGGGCAAAGCAAACTTTGGAAGGGGGGATTATATATAAAAACAATGTCTTTCTAATATTTTAAATATTTTTAAGGAGGCAACCCCCCCCCCCATCGGTGTCTACGGGCCCGGGTTGATGACAAAAGCTGCCACATATATAGCATACTCACAAATAACTTTAGGACTACATCCCTGATGTCATTGTTTAATATATGAAACGGTTATGGATTTTAATATTCCGTCATCTCACCCGTAAAGTGTTTCGCTAACGGTATTTAAATAAAACGAGCGTATTATCATAATCAATGTATACATATACATGTCTTCACATTCTTGTAAAACAATTTTGAGTTACTTAAATACCAAATGTTAAACAATTTCAAAATAAAATGTATTTGAGTAATATGTATGACTTGAGAACCATCCTACCGAGTTATCAGTGTACAAATGCGAATGGTTATAAATCTAAGCCCTATCTACAACGATTTTGTACTAGAAATAAAAATTAATACATTTTCGATTTGTTTTTTTTGTTTTTTGTTTTTGTTTTTTTTTTTTTTTTACTTATCTTTATGTTAAAATATAAACGTAACAAATAAGTTAATATCGCAGATTGCAAAACACTTCTTACTGTACACCCTCGTAAAAATGAACTACTTTTAAAAATAAAACACTAATTTGCTACGCAGAACTTTAAACGCTTATATCTCTCTTATTTTTGGGCGAATGCAAATTTAAATATACGTTTTTTTAGAAAATAATTTTTTAGCATGTGTCGTCTAAAAAATCGAAAACTCGAGACTCACGCATAAAAAAATACAAATTTTATTTTCAAATCCAGATTGGTGATTCTTTGTACGTGTGAGTATAATCAAATTCACGCATTATACAGGATTAGAAACGAAACGAAGCCGAAAAAATCACTGTGTAAAAATGTATTTATCAAATTCAGAATGTATAAAACAGAAGTTCTCGACCCGTGCGTCGCAGCTTCCACAAGCACCGTCACGTATAATCGGGGGAGCGGCGTCTGTAATAAAAACGGGAATTGAACAAAAACTGCATCGCTCTAATTATTTTTCACGTCATCTATTCAAAACGATTTGATCGTATCGAAACGAAACCTAATAATCGCTACAAAACCATTTGAATTTCCACTTTAAGTACTAAACACCGCATTAAACGATCAAACACGTTCTTTATCACTCTTCGTAATTTCACCACTGACCACGAGCGTACGGTTTATCATTTTGCATCCCATACATACGTCTACAGTGAAACCTCCCTTGACGGACACCTCTAAATAGCGGACACCTCCAAACAGCAGACGTTTTTATGAAGACGGGGACATTGTCGCCTCTTTTGTTTTTCCCTTCGAATAGCGGACACCTCTGAATGACGGACAATATTTCGGTGACCGAGAGTGTATTCAGAGGTTTCACTGTGCAAGTTGTAACTAACTCCGACGCGAGACGCCAGATGTTAGTACAAAAAAGTTTATTAACACTAGTTAATAGGATAATTGATATTTTCTTTTATTCAAGTTATTTACAGTTTTTTTTGATCACATAATACATAATACAAATAATATACAAATACACAATACATAATACAAAATAATATACAACATCTACAACATTGATATGATATATATGGAATTAATATTTACGTGAATATAAGTCTTAAACTACAGCAAGTAACGTATTTCGAGTTGACCTGGACTTTATATCGACACGATATACCGTGGACAACTCGATTACAATGAAAGCGCGATACGTGGTACGGAATACCGACGGTTGGTGACGAACAGGCACTACGCAATCGGCACTCAACGTCGGTACCGAATACGGGATGGCGGATGACCACGGACTTGGTCCTGGACCGCGACGCGGAATACTTGGAGGTCGGTGACGAACTGGCAATGAGCAATCGGCACACGACGTCAACAAGATATTCCGTTTATTAGTGACGATAACACACGGCACTCGTGGCTCGAAAGGGCGATCGGAATCGATTGTGACTCGACGGACGGTGGCGCACTGTTATTTGACGGGCGGCCGTTGTCGAACTGGTGCTGCAGACGGGCAGTCGTCGATGTCGAACTGGCACTGCAACGGATGGTCGGTGGCGGCGAACTGGTGCGGCACACTGACGGTCGGTGGCGGCGAACAGGTGCGGCAGACGGACGGTCGGTGGCGGCAAACTGGTGCGGCACACTGACGGTCGGTGGCGGCGAACTGGTGCGGCAGACGGACGGTCGGTGGCGGCGAACTAGTGCGGCAAACTGACGGTCGGTGGCGGCGAACTGGTGCGGCAGACGGACGATCCGTGGCGGCGAAGGGACACAGTGAATTATTGACACTCTCCTGGACTTTATATCTTTGAGATATACCGTGGAGAGGACAATAGCTCACTGTGTACGAGGCTGTAAGTCCGCTGAGGCTTGCTGTAACGGTGTTTGACCGGTAATCTTTGAATGGTTTTCGTCTGGGAGTGTATATTAGTCGGCCGTAATCTTGTCCGCTTGTTTTGTGTCTTCGTCGGTGTTAGTTTGGATTATGGGCAGACTGGGAGCCGTTAAGGTATTCGCATAAAATTATGTTCATGATAATGACCATAATTTCTGCAATAATCAATTAATTACGCAAGTAATTAATTGATTCGGGTGGCTCGTTAAAATAGTTTGGTCATCTACGCCATCTATAGTTATCGCTGAGCCGGTTCTTCTGTAGCTTGCCCTGACGATGGGTAGTTATTACCGCTAGAGCGCGGTACTGGAGGATACAGGTCGCGGTTTAGGTATCGGGGAAATTACGCCGCTAGAGGGCAGTCGGTATACCGTTACATAGTCCCCTTTTTTAATTTGGTTTTTTGTTTGTTTGTTGCTTCTTTTAAAACAAATAATAAAAAAAATAAATTGAAAACTTGAGAGTTGCCGAGGTGGTTTGAGTATACTTCTCATTGGTTTCTTGAATCTTGAGGGGGTTCCATCAGTGAAAAATGTTATGTACAGGTTCGGAGAGATGTGAGTTCTGTGGGGTTTAAGCATTGTGATTGGGTATTTAATATGCATATATGTTAGTTATTCCTCCACCCCACAGACATAAACACAGGCTTCACATAGAAAATACTCTAGGCCCTCCTGGATCTGGAGGCCAGTATCGCTTCCACTGCGTGCTGTGGAACTGAGTTCCATTATCGGTGAGTATGTACTGGAAGTGACCCATAGTTGGTATGTATTTTTCGGTGATTTTTCTTATGATTGCTTTAGAATTTGCTCTACTAAGCGTATATAACTGGATGTGTTTTGAGAAGACGTCCAACATGGCTAATATATCCTTGGCACCCAATTGTCCCCTAGGCAATGGGCCCATCAGATCCAGTGATACTATTTGACGTGGTCCGCATGGTATGTTGGCCATTGTTGGTCCCCTGGCACACTGATTACTGATTTTACTCTTTTGACACTCGTATTTTGTTATGCGACCGGGCTGGTCGGAAAATACTTCTTCATATTTCTCGATCAGTTTTAAGAACTTTTCTTGTTCACTCTGAGTTAGCTCTACTTGATCACTTCCTTCCTCTACTATCTCGATATTCCTCACTTGTTCCTCTATGGTCATTGCTTGTGGCATTTGATTTGCAAATGGCGTTATATAAATTTGGTTGTTAATATTCCATTGAATATTGTTACTTCTAAAATTCACCTGTGCTTGGTATTGGTTCAGAACATCTGCCCCAATAATCCCTTGTTCTTTTAAGTTGTCAATTTGCACAAAATTTGCAAATATGACTGCTTCTCCTATTTTACACTCGCAAAATATTTGCTTTGTAGCCTTACATATTTTGGTGCCCACAGCATTACTGAGCTGCACTCCATTGATTGGTAGTATTGGTATACGCGGGTTTCTTCTAAGTAGTGTTTCTACCGTTTTTCGGGTGAGTACGCTGACTGTGGCCCCTGTGTCCACAAGTAATTGCATTTCTTCTCCCTCAATATTACATTTTATATATGGGCTGACTGATCGATTGTCCCCTGGAATGTTGTTGATTATGTGTGTGTTGGTTTCATCGCTCTCTGTTGTACTTATTTGGTTGATCTGAGGTTGTTGTGTGGAATCTGATTGTTGTTGTTGTTGTGGGATTGGTGATTGATAATCATTGGATTGGTTTCCTCTCGATCGATCCGTACCGGATTGTCGATTCTCCTGCCAATTGTTTCTGCTTGGCTGTCTCCAGTTATTTCGTGGTTCAGGATACTGGTTATTTCTCTGTTGATCGTTTCGCTCCGGTGTTCTGTCTGGTTGGTCTCGACGATGTTCCTCTTCTCCCAGCAGTTTCATTGCAGCAATTATAGTTCGTTCTGGTAATGAGATTAGTATCGCTCTGATGTAACCGGGATAGTGGTTGGCGATATTTCTCACTATTTCTTCTTCCGATAATTGTGGCACTTGTAGATGTCTAAGTCGTGATGCCCATGTTGAGAAATGTTCGCGGTAGCTGGTGTTGGTTGGAATCTGTGTTATGTTTAGGCAGTTGCTCCAGGTTTGGATCTGTATCTCCCGTGACCAGTATTCATCGATGAACATATCTCTGAATTCTGTGTAATTGCGAATTTGGAATTTGATTGTTGAGAACCAGTTACCTGCTGATCCTTTGAGACAATCTCCCATAATTATAAATTTTTCTTCGCGATTTACTTGTTTTATTTTGAAATATTCTTCGAGTCGGTGTATGAAATCTAATGGGTGTGCATCTTTGTTATTCCCATAGAAACTTGGTCTGGTGATTTCTATGTTTGATACCCTATAGTTGTCATTTTTCTCTGGTGTGGTGATTACGGATTGTCGTACTTGCTCTCTGAGTTGTTCACATTCTTTTTCTAATTTTTCAAATCTTTTGTTACTCTCTTCTAAATATTTTTTAATTTTTTCCTGTACTAGTTCTTCTACTCTGTCCATGATTTCTTCTTCATATGCAGCAGTATTTTTTCTCTTTGGACTCATGTTGATATGGGTAAATTATAGATGTAGGATTTGCTTGAAGTCTTCTGTTTTAATTCTTCTTTGATATAGATGTAGTTTCTCGTGGAAAAATTCGAGTTTCGCTGTTGGTGGTCTCGTCAGAGAAATTCGAGCTCCGTAGTTGGTGGCCAATTTGTAACTAACTCCGACGCGGGACGCCAGATGTTAGTACAAAAAAGTTTATTAACACTAGTTAATAGGATAATTGATATTTTCTTTTATTCAAGTTATTTACAGTTTTTTTTTTTTGATCACATAATACATAATACAAATAATATACAAATACACAATACATAATACAAAATAATATACAACATCTACAACATTAATATGATATATATGGAATTAATATTTACGTGAATATAAGTCTTAAACTATAGCAAGTAAAGTACTTCGAGTTGACCTGGACTTTATATCGATATGATATACCGTGGACAACTCGATTACAATGAAAGCGCGATACGTGGTACGGAATACCGACGGTTGGTGACGAACAGGCACTACGCAATCGGCACTCAACGTCGGTACCGAGTACGGGATAGCGGATGACCACGGACTTGGTCCTGGACCGCGACGCGGAATACTTGGAGGTCGGTGACGAACTGGCAATAAGCAATCGGCACACGACCTCAACAAGATATTCCGTTTATTAGTAACGATAACACACGGCACTCGTGGCTCGAAAGGGCAATCAGAATCGATTGTGACTCGACGGACGGTGGCGCACTGTTATTTGACGGGCGGCCGTTGTCGAACTGGTGCTGCAGACGGGCAGTCGTCGATGTCGAACTGGCACTGCAACGGATGGTCGGTGGCGGCGAACTGGTGCGGCACACTGACGGTCGGTGGCGGCGAACAGGTGCGGCAGACGGACGGTCGGTGGCGGCAAACTGGTGCGGCACACTGACGGTCGGTGGCGGCGAACTGGTGCGGCAGACGGACGGTCGGTGGCGGCGAACTAGTGCGGCAAACTGACGGTCGGTGGCGGCGAACTGTTGCGGCAGACGGACGGTCGGTGGCGGCGAACTGTTTGCGGCAGACGGACGGTCGGTGGCGGCGAAGGGACACAGTGACTTATTGACACTCTCCTGGACTTTATATCTTTGAGATATACCGTGGAGAAGAACAATAGCTCACTGTGTACGAGGCTGTAAGTCCGCTGAGGCTTGCTGTAACGGTGTTTGACCGGTAATCTTTGAATGGTTTTCGTCTGGGAGTGTATATTAGTCGGCCGTAATCTTGTCCGCTTGTTTTGTGTCTTCGTCGGTGTTAGTTTGGATTATGGGCAGACTGGGAGCCGTTAAGGTATTCGCATAAAATTATGTTCATGATAATGACCATAATTTCTGCAATAATCAATTAATTACGCAAGTAATTAATTGATTCGGGTGGCTCGTTAAAACAGTTTGGTCATCTACGCCATCTATAGTTATCGCTGAGCCGGTTCTTCTGTAGCTTACCCTGACGATGGGTAGTTATTACCGCTAGAGCGCGGTACTGGAGGATACAGGTCGCGGTTTAGGTATCGGGGAAATTACGCCGCTAGAGGGCAGTCGGTATACCGTTACAAAGTACATACGTTTTTTAATCGGTCTAGTCGACGGGTGCGATAAAGCCGCTACGCAAATCCAAAACATTGTAAATAATATAATAAACAACATCGCAAAGTACAATACTTGGCCGAAAACGCGTGCCAAGGCGACCGGAGGAAAATAAACGATATCCGTGTACGTGCGGCGTCCGTGAAATCGTTTGTTCATTGTTATTTCGACGTTCGTAGTAAAGAGATCGCCGAGAAAAAATTGAAAAAAAAAAAAAAAATGAATTTGAATGAAGTAGCACAGTACATCGGCTTTGTGTACAGGACGAGACCGTGCAAAGACAGCGTGTCAAAACGCAAACGCGGACACGGCGACGACGACCACGTACACGAAGACGAGCGCCGACTGCCGCCGGCCAAACGTCAGCGGGTGCACGACTGTTTGGGCGGTGGATCTGAGCGAACGGTCGACCGCGTGTCCACCGAGCTAGCCGCCGCCGTCGCCACCGTCGAAGAAACGCCGTGGACCGGGGACATGTCGGAGCCGTTCTCGCCCGTAAGTCCACCGTGGTCTCTCGGTTTTGAAGAGGTGACCGTCGACGAGACCCCGGCCACCATGATCGACGTGAAAGGCGGCGACGACAAAAACGGTGGCGACGACCTTGAAAACAGTGGCAAATCTGACTCTGACGACGACGACGACGACGACGATTGCGCCGACGAAAGCAGCGGCGAGGGTAGAAGTGGCGCCGACGAGTCGGACATCGAGTCGGACTACTGCGACGAACGGTTCGAGCTCTACCGGCGGCTGCACATCTCGCTCGAAGACGCCGACGACGAGGCGTCCGAGGATGACCGCTGAACGGCCGGCGTTGGCGGTTTCGACGTTCGCGGCTCGTCGACTCGCTACCCTGGTCGACGGGCCGGTACCGAGGCCGCGACCCCGGATCGCAGCCTATCCGCGGGGCTCGCCGCACGACTTTACCGCCCGGCGAGGAACCGCGGATCGGCCGCGGCGCGGCGGCTTCGACAGTGCGGTCCGTCGACTCGGAGGGATGTTATCCCAGAGTCGATGACCGGTACCGAAGCCGCCTAACGCGTCCCCCGAGCACGGACTGTTTATATAAAACTGTTAAATAAATATAAGCTTGTTTTTTTTTAAAGTGTTTTTATTTTTTACAAAACAATTTACGTATGTTATAATATCTGCAGTATTCGTCGTTCAGCCAGGCACATCTCACAGATTAAATAAAAAGTGCTCGCGGGCCGTTTACAATTATTGTTCGACGGTATAATATTATGTACGTGTTTACGAAAATCGAAAATCATGATCTCTGATCGACGCTGTGTCCGGCGGATACAGGAAAACGTGGGCGACTTACGAGGTGTGTAAATAAAGTAATGAGACTGATAGTGTAGCTAGTTATTTGGCTGTAGCATTAATAGCTTTCAGTTTGAAAAGTTTTGTAGATAAACATGTACCATAATGTACCTTCAGTACGAGTTCGAACTTCATAGTGTCACGTGTTGGTCTATGGCGATTATTTTCGTAAACTGGTTTTTTTAGTACGTTCTAATGGATGATTATAATTTTGAGCAACAATGTGCTATCCGATTTTGTTTCAAACTTTGTTACCGTGTGACCGAAACTTTTAAAAAGCTTCTTGGTGGTTTAAAGGATTTTCATAAGGATTTTCTCAAAAAGAGTTGATTGAAGATGAACCTTGAAGTGGAAGACCTTTAACTTCAAAAAATGATCAATACAATGCTTATTTGCTTTTTTGATAGCCAAGGAATAGTCCACAAGGAGTTTGTACCTCAAAGCCAAACAGTCAACCAACAATTTTATAACAAGTTCTTGAAAGACTTCGAAAAAGGGTCATTTGGGTGGAACCAAACATCAAAAACACCTGGGTGCTGCATAATGACAATGCACCTTGTCACACATCCATTTCAATTAACCAATTTTTGGCTACCAAAAATATTCCTGTGGACCTTCAACCCATCTATTCACCTGATTTATGTCCTTGTGACTTTTTTCTCTTTCCAAGAATAAAAATTCACCTCAAAGGACTACATTTTGGGACATATGAAAAAATTAAAATGTCTGTGACTGACAAACTGAAAGCAATTCCAGTAATTGAGTTCCAGAACTGAAACGGACAATGGAAACATCAATTCCAGCGCTGTGTGGACTCCCAGGGTAATTACTTTGAAGGGGATAGTGTAAAATAGTTATTTTAGTTAAATAAAAATATTATAAAAAATCAATCTCATCACTTTATTTACACACCTCGTATCCGAGACGCCGTAGCTAGAGCTCGTGATTTTTCGGCGTGATCAAAAACCAACGTCATAATATCAAAGTGTAGTATCGTAGATATTATAGGATATTATATGTTCGTTAAATGAGAGGTCATTAGAAAGTATGACGCCGAGATCTTCAATGGAAGAAACGAACAAAATTGAGTGTCCGTCTAACGAGTATTTGTGGATTAAAGGGTTTTTACGTCTGGTAAACGTTATTATGGCACATTTATCAATATTAATTTTTAGCTTGTTCGTTATATATGTTACAGTTAAAACCCGAAATCCGTCGAAACTAGTTTTAACTAGTCAATACTAGTTTCCACAAATCCTTTTAGTCACTTCTGGTTTTAACTAGTTAAAACTAGAATTTACTAAGACCATCACCGTCAAAACTAGTTTTAACTTATTTTTATTTAATTAGAATTAGTTGTGTTTAAAATATATTAGTAAAAACTAGAATTATCTAATTAAAATCTGTACTGTTTATATTGATAGGTAAAACTATAGTTTAAGTATAGTATAATGATTGTCTTTTTTTCCTTTCGCCGATTCCATAAGCTTCTTAAAAAATCGTTCTTGGGTACTCATTTCTGTCTCAGTTTCCGACATGATACGAAAGTATACAGTGACCCGACGACGATGTTCAATACCGGCGAACGTCAGCGAGAGCACAAAAAAGAACTTAGAATAAAAAACGGGCAATTCGCGACAAAAACGTAACGTAGGTATAACGACTACAACGAACATAATCGCCGACGATATATGCTGACGTCTATATCAGAATCGTATTATTATAGCCTGTAGGTATAATTTGTCGAAGTTATCGTAACTGAGTGATGGAAAATAAGTTAAGGTTTAGCTTAATTGATTTGATAATCGACCGGTCGAATTATCGAGCTATATTTGTCGCGGTCGTTATAGCGTTATTTGAACGTGCAGTTAATTCTAGTTTTAACTAGTTAAAACCAGAAGTGACTAAAAGGATTCGTGGCAACTAGTTTTGACTAGTTAAAACTGGTTTCGACGGATTTCGGGTTTTGACTGTAACATATACACCGATTTGAAAATCTTACAAGATCAGGTTGTAGTCATTCACGGTCATTTACGGATAAGTCTTTATACGATCGAAGATTGAGTTCCAGTTCGTATGTCAATTCTTAATATTTACCGTACGGTCAAAACGGCTGATACGTTTGCGAGTTGGTCCTGTTCAGAGGTTATTTTATTGGTCATGCCAGGGGCGCCCATATAAATTTTTTGTTATGTGGACAAAACTATTATGATCACTTTGACATACCCACCTAGCAATATTTGTTTCATAGCTTTAACCTAAATTTAACATTCTTTTTAATGTTTTACGAATTTGTTTTATGTACATTTATGACTTCATTAAACACTAGGCAAAATAAACAAACACTATTAATAAACATTTTCTTATTTCAAAAAAATGTTTTTTATTACTGTATTTACATGCTACTTCATTTTATTAAATACAAAATTATTTTATAATATAAATTATAATGATAAAGAAAACAAAATATAATTAAAAAAGAAAAAGCTTTGGACAAAACACTACTTTTTTAGGCAAATAAATTAATGATTTTTTCATTATTTATGTCAACATCTTGCTCATATGAAATTCGCATAAGATTTTCCAGTCTTTCTACAGTTAGTTATTGTTGTTCGTAGTTTGGTCTTCACAAGTTTTAGTTTCGAGAAACTTCTTTCCACGCTACAGCTTAAAACTGGTAATGTAATTGCCAAATGTAGTAAAACATAGAGAGTTGGAAAAAAGCTATGTAGTTTTGCCAAACAAAATAAAGAGAAATTTCCCAAGCTTCCTGAGTTTTCTTGTAAAAATGAAGATTGTGTAGTATTATCTACATCACATTTAGAATATAAATCCATATCTAAGCCAAATTCTAGTACATAATCTACATCACAATCAGAATGATCATCAGTTTCATGTAAAAATAAAGGAAGTTTAATTGATTTTTCAAGTTCAATAAAATTTGATGCAAATTGTTTGTATTCTAAAATCAAACTTTCTTTGTTCAGATATTTTGAGTATATTTCACAGACTACAATAAAAGCATCTTTTGGGAGATTTCTGGATTTTTTCTCTCATCCAAAATTCTTCTTCTTGAAACAAGTGATAAATATTTCATTAATCCAGTCTCATTATAATCAAAACGTTCACTAAAATCCATTTGAATTACATCAAGTGTTTTATTAAAACATTCAATTTTAATGTTTCAAAGGGTCTAATATGGGAGTATCTTTTCTTAATTCTCCTGATTTTCGGGGCATCGTTTTGGTCTAGATACTGATATTGGAGTAAATTCTTGTTCCGAATTAATTTTAAATTGATCAACTTCTTTTATTATGTCTTGAAAAGCATTTAAACTTCTATCATTTAATAATTTAATTTTATGTTTAGCACTTTCTATCAGATTTGTTGCAGCTAACAAGTCCAAATCACGAGTTTTTAATATTTTATTTACAGGTTCAATTATTTGAAACAGTCTCTTAAACATTATTGCTACAATTAGATAACGGTAAGAAGTAAAATAATTTAAAATACCACTAGCTGAAGCTCCTATCTTGGCGTCTCTTGGCCCTTCAGAAAGTTCAATTGTGCTCAGGGTCTCAATCACAGCATTATGAGATATTAAAATGGTATTTAAAGCAGCTGAACGTGATGACCACCGTGTGGTATTAACAAGTTTAAAAGCCAAGTTATTTTTTGCTGAAGAGTATTTTTTTTGATTTGAACGAAATATTTCAACTCTTTTTTTTTTGCATTCCAAACAAAGGAGTATAAGGTTTCAAGATTATCAAAGAGGTTTACAGCATCAGTACAAGAAGAAACTGCTTCTTCAACTATTAAATTAAAACGATGGGCGTGGCACCATACATACATTGCTGATTTATTTTCATTTTTAATTAAGGATTGTAGCCCTTTATACTCGCCATGCATGTTGGCAGTGCCATCATAGGACTGTCTTAATAAATTGTTAATCCAATCCAAATTATTTTTAGCCATTACTTCTTTAAACAAATTAAATAGTTTAACTCCATTGGTGTAAGGACATCACAATCAGTAGCGGTCACCTAATATCTTATAATTATGACCACGGTTTAACGGGCGATTATGATAATAATAATTATTCAAGTTCAAAATGTAAATAATGAATACCGGAACTGTGTGGGTAGGTACTAAATATTTGAAAATTATTGCTGCTTCATCAAGAAAAAAACTCCGCGCCGCCACTGGTGTCACGTGTATTCGAACACAATCGTAATAGCAACTCGCATATTCGTATGAAACGTTATCACTGCCAGTAGGTACGACGAGACTTGAACGATGAAACCATTTTTAGTAGTAGCAAAACCAATACACTATACTCTTGGCTAAGGTTGTCCAATCATTTTTGAATGCATTCAATAATTCGACTAAACATGGTGAGTCAGATCTATTAGACAAAGCAACACATTTTTTTCAATTCATTATTTTGAACTTTTATTTTTTAATAAGTACTTAATTCATGCACTACTATAAAATTGCATTTAAAGAGTTCTTTATTTTAGATTCTGAGTGAAACGAAGGATATTATGGTTTTACAATAATGTTTTTTTTACCATTTTTTCGCGTAAAAATAATTTTTCAAAAGTTTCATCTCACGACTCTATAGATCAAATATTTGATCTAGATGGCATTTTAAAAAAGGTTATTTTTCAATTTTCTTGATAATTTTTCCAAACGTGGGGAAAACTTCCGAAAATGTAATAAAAACGGCATAAACGACACTCTCATTAAATCGAGTTTAGTAATTATATAATAACTCCAAAAGTAATGTTGCTTGAAACTTGAAATTTTCACCATATATTATGAAATATTACTTCATACTTAAAGAAATTAAAAAAAAACTTCAACAACTTTTGGGCTAATAATAAAACTTTGAAAATACCTTGTTCTTTAAAAGTTTATCTTTATTCAAATTTTAAATTTTTGACAAAAATTTTTGAAAATTTAATATACGTAATCATACTTATACATTTCTCTAACAACACTGGAAAATTTTCAAAAATCGTATCTCAACATTTTTTTTATAAGCGTTTGAGTTAACTATTTTACAATTTTTACGCAACACATTTTTTTACATTAATCTTCAATTCTAAATATTAATTTGAAAAAAAAAGGTCTATCTAATCATAATGAAACATTTCATGAAGATAAAACAATACATTTTAAATCTTTTGGTTGAAAAAAAATGTCTTCATTGTCAAGCTACAAACATTAGATAATTTTGAAAATAAAACCTACCGAAAATAGAACGAAAATTTTTGAAATATATGAACGGAATATTTTAATTCTAAAGCGTTGCTCAGAACTGTTTAACTAAATAAATGATCTACCATTTCCATAAAATCAACACGCTTATTCTCATTAACTTGTCTGAGTAGCGAAGAAAATACGTACATTTTAGAACTCTAATTTAAAAAAAATTTATTTATTGTACCGCTTATTGGTAAAAAATTAAAAATAACTATTTTGAAAAACGAATTTTCACTAGGTAGCATTTTGATCTTAAATCTCTTATAAAGGTTAGGTTAATTCATTAATTTTCTACGATTTTTTTTTAATTTTTGAAAAAGTGAACAGTAATAATATTGTGTCCCACATAATTATATCTTATAATATTGTGTATCACAATTAATTAAATGGCTGATTGTAATTAAATTAATTGCATGGTGTTAGTACTTGTAGATATTATCCAATTAAAGTTGATAGGTATTTTTCATTGTCAATCATAAAATGATTTATCAAAATAATATACTTATTTTTGATAGAAGTATAATAATTTCAATTTTAAATTCACATTTTCAAAGAGTTTGAAAAACCATAGCAAATAACAAAACTTTAATTAGATATTCTAATAACAAAATTTTTCTAAAAATTTGGTTACAAAATAACCATTTTGATTTTTTTTTCGATGTACTAATTACGTAATATGCAAGTGTAAAATTACATTTTAAATTTTGAAATTAGAGTTATAAAAATCAAAAAAGTAGTTTAATACAATTTTTTTTGTAGTGTAGTAGGCTCTAATATTTTTAGGGAAAAAAGTTGAGAATGATGATTAAAAAAAAAGTTATTGCATTCGTCAAAAAGATCTGACTCACTTAGTATACTTCCCAACAGACAACTGTATGTATATTCTCTAAAGATTTTTTTTTTTTTAATCGGAAGTCAATATTATAAAAATGTAGCTGATATTTAAAATGTATAATCAAACAAAATCTCAGTAGATCAAGTGAAATACTTCCTTGAAAAAAATGTGGTCCGCAAGTCACTGGTCAGAAATGTGCATCTCAAAATAATGTAATTTGTAATTATTTTTTCATTGTAATTATTTTTTCAATACGTTTTTTTATTGACCATGTAATTTTCATTTTGTGAATTTGGATTTTTTTTTTTTTAACTATTTTTTGCTCAAAAACTATTTACGAGCTTAATAATCAGATTCCACATGATGATCTCTATAGATCACAATAATATAGAATATCAACGTCTTTTTTTTCAAATTTCAATCTCTTGAAATCGAATATAGTTATTTTAACAGCCATGAAACGATCTATGCTCCACAGATTTCACCGCCAATTTAGTTACAACTTACAATAAGACGCGTTGAAGAGTATTATATTATGAAGGTATATGTACTTTGATGTTTCTCATTACTGACTGCCTTAAATCTTTCAAAAGAAAAATAGGTATAGACGAGTTTACATTTTTTTTTTTTTTTTTTTTGTAACGGCTAAGCGGCTTTTTACTGTGCAAAATCAACTAAAAGAAAAATTAACACAATATACTAATATCACAAACACCACAGGAGATAATAATGTTCAGCTATTGTGTTGGACTGAGCCGTAGAGTTATAAAGCCACAATATGACTGTGTATTTATACGTTTATGTTTTTTTTTCACTTATTATTCTTTTCTATTTTACAACTGGATAACTTTTTTGAAACTAGGTAAGGAAAAAAACCAGAGGAAAGAAAAAAATCAATACTAAAAAATGATTTCAAAAAAGTTCTATGGCCTACTCGCTTTGCAGTCCTACGTTTGCGTATATTATACGTCAATGATTTGTAGTTTTATCTTGCTAATGCTCGGTGGTTCGAGAGCCTCGAGTACCAGGATCAAGAAAATAATACAGAGTCCTGAAACGGTCGTATTAAAAATGTCAATACATTTTAATACCTACCTTATTAAACTCTATGGATGAGTATTTCACGTATTGGAAAAGATTATTATAAAGCATCATTAGATACAATAATTGTGCCCTGTCTGGCTAATAACCTGTAGATTATTTCTTAACACTTTCATGAAAAAGAAACGCTCAGCGATAAAACGTCAACATCAGTAGTATTATCACGTTCCTCTGTTTTTCTTCCGGCCGAATACAAAATGTCTATGGTGTAGAACTATAGTACACAGAACGAATAAAGATACCCACTACTGGAAGACAAAACGAATAATCAAACCAATAGTCTTAAATTTCGGTCAAACTCATCTATTAATATATATATATATATATATATATATATATATATATATATATATATATATATATATATATATATATATATATATATATATATATTATATATATATATATATACTCTTGTACGTAATCATGGCTACTGTAGTAAATAATTAACAGACGATACTATAATACTGGAAAAAGAAATGAAAAATGTACTCGTTAAAATTACACGAGTAAAGTTACTGACAATTATTAACAAAAATGATTTTATTTCAAACATTGTCATTATTGTGAAGAATTAACGTGATACCTATTGAACGATGATTAATGTTTATTATTTTTCCACGCATTGTTTACAAATAATCACATTTGTTTTCGGATTAATTATTTTGTTATTTTATAGTAACGAAAAATCAATATTTATAATTATGGCCACAGCAGTGTATATGACTTTTTTCTACTATTTAAATAATTTTCTATATTATAAATTACGGTTCCGCGTGGCTTCTTTTCTATTGTTTTTCTATCTATTCCATTTTTACGTGTAATGTTTTTCATCGCGTTTCGTCTTTTCTCTCCCTTCTTTCTCCCGCTTAGGTTTCTGAAACGCACCTGCCGAGGATTGTTAGCGAGTTACACCACGCCCGCGGTATTTAGCTTATTATCAGCGCGTTGCACACACCCCCAGATTGTCTAAGCTGATATTTCAGTCTTCTCATTTTTGGTTTACGCTCGTGAAACATGACTTATCTTGTACGGTCTTCCACAGGTGCATCGTATGATTTCATGTAACGTAACATTAAAATAAAATAAAAATACCTCTAAAAGCCAACGATGTATTTAGTATGTACGAGAAAAGTTTTGGGAAATTATCTCAACCATGAGCCGATAGAATATTCAAACATATTTGATAAAACACAAATTCTGGGTCATAATCAGAAAGCATCAAATATTTTCTTATAGTAAAGTTGCTTAAGTATAACTGAATATTCTGTATACATTTAGCGAGTATACGTGACTTCGTACCTGGATTGGATTTAATTTCCCCGCATGATTTTACCAAATTTTTGGTTGTAAAATTTGATCCTCGGCTTGAAAAATCATTTAATCTTAAAAAAAATTACCGTTTTCAGTGAAAACAAGTCTTGGATGTACATACAAACCGAAACCTTAGTAACTGCCTATTTAGAACGTTTTACACGATAAAGTAAAATATTTGTACTTCATGATAGGTATATACAGAATGTCTCACGAGAATTTGATCCTTCTGATATCTCCTAAGATAATGGAGATAATCGAATATTGTTTTTTTTTTTTTTTTTTTTATATATATATATAGAATACTTACAAGAACAATGGCAACAAATAATTCATAATTTATTTAACTGAATTGTTTCAGTAAAAAAATGTTGAAAAATTTAAAATTTTTCTGAACAATTTGAAAACATCAATTTTTTTAGAGTTTACTTTTCTTAAGATGTTGACTTTCAACTTTAATTTCCATTACCTAAATAAATTCTAATTTTTTTTTTTTCAGTTTCGAGAAAATGATTTATTAAATGATACATTTATTATATAATGGTTAATTAATATCAACACATTGTAATTTGCCAATACGTAGAGTTATAAATGATGAAACAATAACTATCAAAATATGAAATGAGCTGATAGTAATTATAATACAATAATATATTATTCAACAAAAGATAATTTTGTTAAAACTAAAATAGATACGAAAAACCATTGAATTAATGAAGCTGAAAAATTGAAATATCTATATTTAAAAAAAAATAAACTCTAAAATGGTTATAGCGAGACTTTCTTCCATGTCATATATTCATTTTCTTTTTTTCTAATCATATATTTTATATTAGTCATTGTACATCATATAAAATAGGGGTCGGCAAGTGATTTTTATTGGAGTCCGGAAAATTAAAATAATACGTAAACGGGGTCCGTAGAAAAAAAATTTTTATTACATTATTCGATGGTTTTTACTAAAATGTTAAAATCGTTTGAAGAGTTAACACACCTTGTAATGTTAAGTGAGAAATCGCATTTCTTGTCTTTGGCTTGTAACTTGAAATCGGGAACTCTTGTAGAATTGTAATAACGTACTTCTTATTAAACTATCAAGGTATGATATTATTTTGACGGTTCAGATTACTGCTTTCCGTGGTCCGGATTTGAACCGCGGTCCGCCAGTTGCCGACTGTTGGTATAGATTGTACTATTTTAAAAATAAATTTATATTTCTAAAAAAAAAAAAAATGGCTATGTTTAAATCTTTAAAAATTTAAACAAAAGTTTGTTTTTTTTTTAATTTGCCACAAAAACATTGGATCAATTAAACTATGATTTATTTTTAACCCTAAGTCCTAAACTCTTTGAAAATCATAATATCTCAAGAGATATCGTTATGACCTATTCACTCATAACCTGGAAAAATGTTACGTTATGTGAATTTTTTTTAACACGTTTTGGTTTTATAATTGATTTAAATGAAAAAATTATATGTTTTTAAATTTTTAACTGTTTTATAAAAATCTTATATGTACTTATAAAAATCTTAGTATGTTCAAATACTTTTCTGAAATCAGTTCTTGTGTAGTTATTAAATAATAAATATTTTAGTTTGTACAAGTATAACACTAAACTATTAACTATATTGTGTGAATCTTTTACCTAAACTAAACGTTAAGAGGTATAAAGTTCAAAAAAAAAAAAAAAAATTATCACCATTGTAAAATTCATTATTAATTCACTTCACTCACGATCTAAAGAAAAAAAAGTACGTACTTCGCCTCATGGAACCATGGATATTCTTCGCTCCTTGGACGAATTAATGGGAATGGGTGTATTGAATTTTAAAGAACTGATAGGTCATTTATATAGTTGAATGGTTTTGTGCAAAGGTTCAAAATTTATTTATTTATTTATTTATTTATTTATTAATACGGACATAAGTCCAATTCACAATATATTTATATAGATAACAATAATAATATAATATATAACATAATTAGAGATAAAAAGATTAATATATAGAATAATGGTAATAATAATAACAATGATTATAATAATAATAATGGTAATAATAATAAAGATACATTCAATGTTTATAAGATAATTAACTATTTCCCGAAGACATTAAAATATTTATGGGGTCGTATGAGGTATACTTTTTTAATGAATGAGGAATATAAAATAAATGATTGTTGCGAGTGTTGTAATTGTTGACTTTAAAATTTAATTGACTTAATAAAAATGAATCATCAATCTCGTTATTTAACAATTTGGTGAGAAAGTTGTTTGTAAGATATGTGTCTACGTACATTTAAAGATAATAAGACTAATTAAAATTAGTGTTTGGATTAACCAGTTCCTTCATATAAATTGTTTAAGTTGAAAGTTGCCATAATAACATTTTATTACGTGATAATCGTATAATAATTTACGTAACTCTTATAAAAAAAAAATTGCTGAGTCATGGTTTTTGAAATTTTTTCAGTTGTTAACGAAGTTTATGAGTAAAGTCACATTAAATTTTCAAAAGTTTTTGTCAAATATTTAAAACTTTATTAGGGATAAACTTTTACAAAAAAAAGTATTTTCAAAGTTAGCCCAAAAATTGTCAAATTTTTTTGAATTTTTTAGAGTATGTAGTTATACATCAATAACACATGGTGAACATTTCAAGTTTCTAGCAATATAATTTGTTGATTGATGACGAAATTATTGAAGTGGATTCAATAAAAGTACCGTTTTGGTAAATTTCGCCAATTTTGGTCCATTTTAGACTAGTTTTCCACTCACCTGGAAAAACGATTAAGATGAGAGCTTAATAAACCCTCAAAGTACCATCGACATCAAATTTCCACATAGTTTCTGTATGAAACTTTTGGAGAAATTTAAGTAGAGCAAAAAGTGTCTCAAGATAAAAAAAAAATTGAAAAATAAACATAATTTAAAAACCATAAGATCCTTTCCTTCACTCAGAATCTAAAAAAAAATTTGAAATCTAAACCCTAAATAATTATAAAAATATAATATTCTTAAAAATAACTGCAAAATTATGTTAAACTCAAAAATGGAATAATTTTTTAACTAAAAATAATGAAAAACATAAAATTATAATAATTTTTCAACTTAAAATAACATAAAACAAAAAAATTAATAATGTTTTAATCATAAATAACATAAAACAAAATTAATTTTTCAAATGAAAGCCCTGTTAATAATTTAAAAAAATATAAACGAAAAAAATTTGATTTTTTCAAATCAAATAAATGAGACTAAGATGATGTAATCATTTTAAAAAATCAGATTAAAAAAAATAATGAAAACAAACAAATATTCCCGAGGATAACCACAAAAAAACACTTACTGTACTTGTGTAGCAGTATAGTAACCAGTACTAAATTTTTCAAACGTAAAACCTAGTTGTTCAGAGAAAGCTATCCTAATCACATCAATGATACAATTTATTTTGGTTTGTTCATTCGAATAGAAGATACGTGAAAATTTCAAGTATTGAATATTTCATTGATGAATTGAATAGAATTTTTATCGGAATAATTTATTTGAATAGTTATAAATCGTACAATTGATTATTATTAATTGATATAATGAAACCAACAATATTATTTTCAGGTTTCAGGATAGTTATAAATGATAATTTTAAGTTACTCTGTCCTAGAAAACCTATAAATGGTTATTTTATTTTTTGATTTAATTTAATCATAGTTTATAATCGAATTAATTGGACTTCTATAATTGTAGTGTTATTTCACAATTTATCATGTGGCATCACAGAATCATCATTATAATCTACAAAACTTCTTTAGTCGAAAAGAACAATATTCGATTAAATACATCTATCGTCAACAAAATTTTACAACTAACTCACATATAACTTTCTCGAAGAAACATTCGGGATTCATACAATGTTCAATAGCATTCGAGAACTTCGGGGCACTTCCCTTTTTGTAAACATTGAAAAAATATATTTAAAAGTTAAATAAAAGTTATAGTTTACGAATGTCGGTTTTTCAAAATTAATTTCTGCTATATTTCCTTAGGTTTATTTAATATCAATTGTAGTTTGTAGGTATTTATTTATTTATTCCATGGCATAATATAATATGAAAAAAATAATTAAATAACTCTTTAAAATTTAAGTAAAACGTCGAAAAGATTAAAGGTTTGAGAATTAAATTGTTTAAAATATGAATTTTAGAAGTTTAGTGTGATTTTAACTATGAAATTAAATAAATTAGATGTAGAGTAAAAGAGAGTCATTTAAAGTTATTTATATAATCAATTTCCTAATTATTTAGTGAACATTTTAACTAAAAATATTAAAAGAGGGTATTTTAGTAGAATGTAACTTTAAAACCTTAATAATCAAAATAAAAATTGATGGATAAAACAGATAAATATACTTAAAATAAATTCAATTCTAATCCAACTTTGTGTGTATGATACTTGAAGTTTCCAATGTTGTTTCAAGTGTTAAACATTTTTAGTTTAATATTATCAGAGTTGTACAATATTTTAAATATGTATTTCAAATACAGCTACTTTTTGTGTTTAATATTAACTGGATGTTCTTCTAAAAAATATTGTATCTTATATTTAAATAATGTCTACTCAGTTTATTTAGCATTATTATTTACAAAATACTCTAAATAAATACTAAATACTTTATTATTATTTTCATTTTCATTATTTCATTAACCATACCTAGGTATAATTTTAGATTGAAAAAAAAATCAAAAACTTCATAAACTTTCGTTTTTTTGTAATCTTAGGATGTTTATATGAAATCTCTTTTTTTAAATATGTGGACAAAATAATAGTGATGGGTGGTATTATTTTGAATTTTAAATCAATGATAAGTCATTATTCACAGACAACTTTACTTGGCAAAACTCAAGTAATAATTTTAGTTTCAACAATTTTTTTTTTTTTAATGAAAGCCTTATGATAAACAATTGATGCACCTTTCGAGTCATATGTAAAAAAAAAGTAAATATTATAATAAAAAAAAATCCATATCAATTCAATAATATCCGTAAAAATGTAAACAGCAATAAAGTTAATCATAACTTAAGGACTTATAAATTAACTATATTTCTATATAAGAAATTGGTATAACAATTTCAGATCTAATAATAACAAATAACTAATTTTAAGAAATAAAAATAAAAATAAATCTGGCTTTTTAACATGAAAAGGATTATTCGAGCAGTGATTCCATCTTTCAACACGTGTAAAAAAAAATTTATTCAGTTAATCTTTAAGAAACTCAAACCATAGATAGGAATGTATATATATATATAGTGAATCTATTTTAAGGTTTTTATAAAAAATAATCGTTAATTTATGTATAGTAAACTTAAACCTAGAACACGTATAAAAAAAATCTTGACTACCGATTTTCGAAATTCCCTTACATCTATATGGCATAAGAGGGGATTACATTATAAGTATTTCAAATTTTATTAGATAAAAACTTCAAAAGAATATTTGGTAATAATATATTTTACAAGTTTTATATATAACCCAAAAATAGTAAAATGTTTTCAGAAGTTATGTCAAGTCTATATAGTATCATTTTTATACTTGGTAAACATTTCAAGTCTCGTACCATTATTTTTGAATTTGGATTTCTGGCTTAATATCATAAATGGATTATATAAAATCATGCCTACATCAAATTTTATAATTTTTACTCAATTTTTATGTAATTGTTTGATACATTTGGGGAAACTATTTGAGAATAGAGAGAAATGACCCATTAAAAGTACCAACTAGACGAAACTTCTGATTTATGGAGTTGCTGGATGAAACTTTTGGACAAATATCAGCAATAATTTGCAACTCACACATCATTGAAAAAACCTATACAGTAGAACCTCGATTATCCAAACTAATTGGGACCACACCTAGTTCGCATACCATATGATGATCTTGATATGAGATTTAATATTTTAGAACTTAAATTTAAGGAATTTATTTTACGAACTAAAATTAAAAAAATAAAACACTGTGGAAATTTCAAATTTAGTCCGAAAAATTCAAATGTCTACTATTAGACATAATAATTATTAATTATTTTTGCGTATTCGTTATAACATTGTTTTTGAAAACGAAATAACCAAAATTGTTTTTGATCGAAATTAGTTTTCCATAAGCTGCATTTTATTTTATGGGATTTTATTCATTTTATTTTTTCATTACATACATATTAATTTTCTAGAGTACTATTAAACAAATTTAAAACATAACTTCACTTTGTAATGCATCGAATTGTCACTAGATAAAATGTACAATATATTTATAACCCTGTTACGCAGTCACGAACATCACTAAAAAAAAAAAATAAATAAATAAATAAATAAAAACACTCACGAACGGCTATCCAATATATTTTCCAGAAATTTCAAGGATCCAAATCTTTCAATTCGACTTAATATGCACTGATGTGAACGTAATACGCCTCAGTACTGAGTGAAATATTAAAACGTTGTTCTCGTGATCGACGTTATGAGTTATATTATAAATCAACAGACTTATTAAAAATCACTGTTTTATTAATAAGTGAATAATTTAATAAACTAAACGGTTGTACAATAGTATTCCAAAGGAAATATGAAGCTACTTAGTCTTTGTTTGCGCAATATTGCGATGCGAGATGACTTAAACGTTTCTAACGGGTGAATAATCGCTAAAGGTAATTATGTTTATTTTGAACTGTGTAACCTTAAACTAAATGAGTTACGCGTAAAGAAAATATGTAAGATAAAAAAGCTGGTAAGTGAGATGATGGTGGTACAAGTTCGTCCTTCGTCCCTTCGGTCCTCGGACAAGATATTGGTGATGAATGTATTAAGTTTTAAAGAAATGATGATTCATTTCTTTAGTATAAAACGATTCTGAGCAAAGCTTCAGTGTAATATAATATATTATTATTTAAATACTGTTTACGTATTTTACGGTTATTTGTATAATTTTTGGTGAGTTGTAATAATTTATTAAAGTGTGTATAAAAAAAAATCCTGACTAATGATTTTTGAATTTTTGTTAGGATAATTAGGTAGGTATATGAGTAAGGTCATATTAAATTTTCAGAACTTTTTGTCAAATATTTAAATTATATTACATAAAAACTTTCAAACAATTTGGTAAATTAAAAGTTCTATATTTAAGTCATAAGTGCTATAATTGTTCTGAAAATGTTGTCCAATGTAAAAAAGTATGTATTTGATATTGGATAACATTTTCAAATTTCTATCTTCAATACTTTTCGCTTTATGACTAAATACCTAAAATCTGAACAGTGAAAATCTCGTTTAGGGAGGATTTTTACCGATTTCACCATTTTTACTCAGTTTTTCGATCGTTATTCTTGATTACTGGAAAAACTATGGAGATTTTGGAAAAATGACCTCTCTAGAGTACCATCTCAGTTCAATTTCAAATCTAAAAAGTGGTTTGATGAAACTTTTGGACAAGGATATCTATACAAAAAAGTGTTTACAGAAAAAAAATAATAAAAAAAAATAAAAAAATAAAAAATAAAAAATAAAAAAAACATCATTGTAAACCCATAAGATCCTTCGCTTCACTCAGAATCTAAAAACAAGCGAAAGCATTATAATACCATCTGTAATAAGTATGCATCAAACTATTTCACAAATTTTATAAATATAGGTTTGCGAATCAAAATATAATAATAATAATAATAATAATTATAACGTTATTACGCACTGCAATGGTAAATATACCTATTTATAAAAAAAAAATCGCGCTCGACATGTTTTTTGAATCTAAGAATAAAGCATATTTTACAAGACGCATAATTTGTTAATTTATTAATCTCAAATACGATAAGGTATATCGTATAACAGTAGTATCAACTGAACGCCCAACAGTGGCGTATCTACCTTTCTACTCACCTCAAAATGTCTTCATGATTTTGTATAGTATATGATTTGATATTATCATACATATATTTTCGTATAGGAATAAATACAATAAATAAAACTTTCTCCTCCCTTTCAATATTTTTCTGGCTACGTCATGAACACCCGAAATTCTTGTTATAAAACACAATTTCCACATTGCATTTTTCTTTCTAAATTAAATAAAGAAAACATAAGTATATACGAGTATACAAAAACACTAAACATAGTACTCTACGGAAACTTACACAATTCAATTTAATCATCAATAATTCATAAATTCGAAGTTTATATCATCTACCATATTAATTACCTAAATACAATAACGTCAAATGAAATTAAAAACTTTTTACTATTTTTGGCTTCGTTAATTTTATGAGCTTTTTAATTTTCGTGAATGGCAAACATTCTTTATAGCATAATCTTATGAAAGATAATACTATGTTCAGTATGTTAGTCGTTAAACCTTAACGCTTAAAGTCAAGAGTAGCAAAATGGAAATGCAGAGACTTCTACAAAAATTTACTACTGTCAACTACTAATTCGCTACTCTTAACTTTAAATGCCTATACGTCTTTAACTATTTATCTGATAGTAGGAGTTTGAATATCGAAATTTCGAACAAATAATAAGTAAACTTTTCATGATATTATGTTATTTAATGATAGTAATCGTTGAGGAAACTAGAAAATTACGTAAATATAAATTTAAAAAAAAAATGTACTTCTATTGATGACTTATTTTTACATACATTGTACAGATTAAAAATTTGATTACGTTAATTTCCGTGGGATACCCTTTGTATGTTATTATGTTATCACTTATCAGTAATTGCCATTTGATTTTATATAGGTCAGAAGTGAACCAACCGGAATACTTGAAAGCAAGTAAAAATAAAAATACGTCAGTGAGATTTTTTTTTTTTTGCACGTTAGACATTTTTCTTTGGTGGAAATATCAGACGCAATAATACATAAACCACGTTCAAGAATATATTCCTTTCGGAAGGAAAAAATTAAAAAAAAAAAAATCTTCTTGAAGTCATATTATTATTATTATAACTATTATTATTATTATTATTTCTATATATAGTCCTGATGCACTGGCAAATTCGATCTCGGCGATGATGTTCGAAACAAAGCAAACGTGACGCTTTAGTGACAACCTAATGAACAAGCATTGTCGTTAAAAGACAAATTACACCACGACGTATAGAAAGACGCCTGACTCGCCCACCGAACGTATAAGCGTGAAATCGGATAATACGGTTTTGTCAGTTTTATACCAGGAAAAATAATAGGAACCGATTACAAGAAAAAAATATAAATATAAATATAACAACATGCCCATTTATTGCATTTTGACGTCATAGATAAATTGCCGGGAGCCGTTTAAGAAACACATTTCATAATGATATTCATTATTACGCTGCCGAGACCCTGAGTTTTTAATTATTGTTATGATTATTGCATTTACTCACTAAAACTTTCTTTTAATATCGTAAAGTTTTTGTACCATGAGTTTCATAAACGGGTTAAATCTACGTCAACTATTGATATGAAAAAATTCACCTGTGTTGTTAATAAATTATTATCAACAAATAAAAATTCATATTCAATACATTAATATATTATAAAAATATATACTTTTTATACTATTCAATATTCATATGTAAATGAATAGTTGATAATTATTTTAATAATTCATAAAAAACACTAAACATATTGACTTATTTTTTTACGTTTTATTCAACTCGTAAGTTGAGCAAATTTACAACATACTACTACCGAGACTAGGCTCGGAAAGAATTGTTTCCTCGTGAATTCCCTGGAAAATATTTTTCACTAACCCACGATAAAAATTTGAATTTTTCTGTAATTCAATCTCATCTGCAGTGTGTTGAGTATTTATTTTTTAGTAGAAATTTAATAACATATATTGCTTTTATGTGATGCACATATTTGTTTAACTTTGAATTCTTACGTATACCAACAGTTGGCATACAATACGTATAACATATTTCATTCATATTTTTTTTAAACACTTTAAAAATATCTCCTGAATTTCATAGCTGGATTTGGACAAGTTAAATATATGTTGATCTAAAGAGAAAGGATTAGAGATGGTGGAGTTAAACTAGCTATTAGAAGATAAAGTAACTTAAAGAAAAATGTGAAAGATCTTGTCCAAATGTTTAGTGCTAATGAGCCAACTATAGAGCGTAAATAGTTTTACAGAATTATGTCAATCAGAATGATCATATTTATCAATTAAAAACGAAAATAAACTTTATTTTAGTACTTCTATCGTGACATTTTAAATACATGTATCGCTTTAAATACAGATAATTATTTAATAATAATGAATAATGATTCATTGTGTAACTTTTTATCAATACCAATCACTATTTTAAGTTCTATATTCGAAAGAAATATATTTGCTAAGTTATTTTCATCTTCTACAATGTTCAAGTCTTTCCTTATGTATCCGTTATAACGGTGACGTTGAATATAAATAAAACATTCATTTCTGTGTTTTAAAAGTAACTTCAAAATAAATTCATATCTAGATAAATTTGAAATTCATTAAAAAATAGATTTTTCCTAAAAATCACGTGTATTGAACACTGCATATAAATTACAAGTTCACACATTGTATCTACAATAAGTGGAAATATACTTAAACTTACACATTGCGCATCATGGGATATTTTTCACTCCTCGGACATGATAATGGCGATAGATGTATTGAGTTAAGAAAAAAATGTAGATCATAAATTAGGTAAACAACGTTGATCAAAGCGTCAGTAAAAATATGCTATTTAAATATTTTATTATTTTAGTCTAATTTTCGGTAGGTTTTTTCTTTTTTATCAAACATGTTTAAGATTTTTTTTTTTTTTGACCATTGAATATTTTTTCAACTAACACTTTTAAAATATATCATACAATATGTATCCAATGTTCATATTAATTAAATGGTCCAATAATTTTTAAATTTACAACACTTTAAAGTTAAAAGTTTAAACACTTTAAAAAAAAAAAAATTTCACACTTTAAAGTTGAAAATTGATATAAAACACCGTCTATTCGGTAAAAATTATAAAATAGTTTACTTAACCGTTTATAAAAAAAATCCAGAAACGATTTTTCCAAATGTTTGAAATATCGATTGTTAAGTAAAATATGAACAAGCTTATAAAACATTTTCAGAAATTTTTTTCAAATATTTAAAATTTAACTAAAAATTAACTTAAAAGAAATCAATTAGTCCATGAAAACTACAAATAATTTACTTGAACGCGTATTAAAAAAATCTAGAATTCACTATTTTCGAAAATTGTTTTGTACCCTTATTAAAATACATTTTTAAGATCAAATTACATTTTCAGATGTTTTTATCAAATATCTCAAATTTAACTAAAGATACATTTTATATAACATGGTTGTATTCAAAGTTATATTTTTAGCTAAAAATGTTGTCAAATTTTTTAAAAACTTTTTTATTGTATGTATGAATATGATTTTAATATATGATGAAAATTTTAAGTTTTTAGCAAAATTAATTCACGTTTTATGATTAAATAATTAAAACCGATTTGATAAAAGTGTCTTTAACGATATTAAATTTTTGCAATTCCCTGGGATTTTAGGTAGTTTTTCTTCACGGCTGGAAACTATCGAAAACAGAAAAATTAACCTCTTTAAAGTATCAATTAGATAACATTTTTGATCCATAGAATTATTTAATGAAATTTTTAGAGAATTACCAATACCCGAAAAATTGTGAACAGCAATGTAATAATAAAAAAAAAAAAAAAAATTATTCGCTTTACTCAAAACATAAAATTGTAAAAAAAAATATACCACTTATTTGCTTCTTAGCATTCATTTTAGACCAAAAATAATGTTTATTCCATGTTTCAATGTTTTGTTATGTAAGTGTATAGTATGCTCATGGTAAATGTAACACAAAACTGTTTCGTGTACAAAAATTATCAAACCATTTTCTCATACTTCCTACAAATTATGAAACAAAACCCTTCTCTTTTGGCATTTTCCTGAGGGCCGTTCATTCCAAAGTTTACATTATTAGTATGCAAACTATGTACGATGGGTCAGCTAACTGCAGGAAACTACTTAGTTGACTAATTTATGTCTTACTGAAAATTTACGCATTTTCTAAATTTTCAAATATATTATTTTAAAGTTTATTGTTTGTTTGAAAACCTGAAAGTTAAAATTGCCAATTAATTATTATATTAATTGGATGTACATAAAATAATATATTGTACAACATTTTTAACGTGATAACTCAAAATATAGTATACAGATAGGTTTATGTCAATACCTAATAATAGTCCTAAAATATTTAATATAATAATTGAAATATGTTGAGGTGAAAAATTATCTTGCAGCATTTTTAAATAGTAAAAATAAATGTTTAGGAATGAAAATGAAAAGAAAATTCTTTTTTTTATAATGTTTTCTAAATTTTGCGATTAAAATATGCTAATTTAATCAGGTAAAAAATAATGATAAAAATAAAAATAATTAATTCAAATGTTATACGTACATTCTTCTCGTAATTTTGCTGACGGTATTCTGAAATTACGATTTACATTTACTCTTCACGCGAAAAAGCAAATATATGCAATATCACATTTTCATCTTAAACATACATATTTACTAAGAGACCGATATAGTCATTAAAATTTTAGTAACTCTTTGAGTAAAATTTTAAACAGTGTTTCAGTATAAATTCGCTGTTGTTTATTACTATTATTATCATTTTTAAATATAATATCTCATAATATACTTAATGTGATAACAAATTTGAATTATGTATATTTTTAACCGATTGAGATATTTACAGTCTCGGACATTTAAAAAAAAACAACATGATAAAATCAGTAACTACCTACTTCTCTAGATTAAAATATAATTAAGCTAACTGAACACATATAATATATTGTGGCCCTAACTAAATTTTCCGTAAAATCGAATGTTTTGTTTTCAAATTTTGTACAATCGCAAACTTAGATTGAACATTAAAATAAATTATATGATTTATATATAAACACTATATAGCTTATCTTATCCATTTACTGTAAATTTTCTATTATATTCATATTCGTGTGTAATACCTTAAAAATAATGTAAAAATATCATGTTTTATTTAGTATTATAATTGTTTTTCTAAAAAGTAATTACTTACTGTTAAATTGCTCTTATCTATTAACTTTCTCGAGGGATTCAGATGGCGGTTGAACGTTGAAATTCCCCAGTTTTGCAACAACATAGTTCACTACATTGATTCTTTACGATCGCTCGAGATGCTTTTGCTACTAATAACTTCTGTTAGATCTAATTTAATGCAAAGCATTAGTACTCCCCTGTATATTCAAAATCTTAATTTACCATCCTTTGTTTGCTTATAAAATACAGGCTAGGCTTCGTAAACCGTATTAGATTCAATATAATTACTGTAGGTACATAAATCATCAATACAACCAGCTAGTAAATTAAATATATATTTTAAATATAATATGTTCAAAATCAAATCTCAACTATTTGTTAACAAATCGTAGAGAATGCAACGTGTTAGTTGAAAAAAACGCGTCTTAAACGTATTAAAAATAAGCTGATTTATAAAAACATACCGCTTAAACTAAAAATAATAATAAGACGAATCCTAATTTCGAGAAACTATTGCGTATGAAATAAAATAAAAATGACAACACACCTGACATTCGACAAATTCAAAATAAAATGTAGTACACAAATATGTTAGAAGACGAACATACAAACACCAGTTTTTACCCATCTGTACATTAAGTTCTTTATATGACTCGACATTTAGCTGAATCCGATAGAAATTCATATAGGATAGATAGAAATAATCGTATCAACAAAATCATAAATTATAAGTCATACAATTTACACTCATATTGCATTCATATGTAAACTATAGGCATCACCAACTAAAATACCTTTGTTCCCTCAGTTAGGTATCATTTTATCAACCAAGGTATACGAATTAAAAACCCTACCTAAATACTGTTGATGGTCAATGGTTATAAATTATAAATTAATGATTATATATTTATGTGATGCTTGTATATTGGTATTAATTGTATTATATTTTTGTAATCACTTATCAGTTATCACTTATCAATTATTGAATCTCCTATTGGATATTAAACTATTTTTACCACTTATTACTTTATTACTAATAAAAATATCAATAATTAAATTATTACTTATTTTAGATACCTATACATATTTATATGACATAATAATATAATATATATTACAAATACATACAATATACATACGAGGTGTGATCAAAAAATACCCGGATTTTTCATATAAAATAGTATAAACACAATAGTTTTCTAAATACGCATTACCACCTTCAAAAAGATCTCTCTGGGAAGCAATACACCGGTGTCATCTTCTTATTCACTCTTGAAAACGTTCCTGATAGGCACTAATTGGAATGTCCTTAAGATCGATTTCCGTATTTTGTTTAATGTCGTCAATTGTTTGAAAATTACGCCCTCTGAGTGTAGGTTTTAACTTCGGAAATAAAAAAAGTTTCTCGGAGACAGGTAGGATGAGTATGGTGGTTGTGAAGTCTGATTTTTCACTAAGAACTGACGAATGAGCAATGAGCTGTAAATGGGGACGTCATTGTGATGCAACATCCAGAACCACTTTTCCATCTTTCTGGACTTTTTTCCAAACATTTTCTCGTAATATTTTCATGAATTCTAAATGAAAATACCATAAGATATTCCGACGTTTTCTGCAACTTCTCTGAATGTTAAGCGACGATTATTTCGAGTAATTTCACGATCACCAACAACAGTTTCATTTGTCGGACTGGTCAATGGTCCACAAGGTCGTTCGTTATCCTTAACGGATGTTCCACCTTCCTTAAACCGTTTAAACCACTCAAAACATGTTTTCCAAAATAGGACATCATCTCTAAAAGCTAGCCGCAAAAGTTCAAAAGTTTCACTATCAATTTTTCCTAATTTAAAACAAAATGTCACGCACACGCGTTGCTCTTCTGTTGCGAAATTTGCCACATACCTGAAACATGTTTTCGTAAAAATTCCATAAAATATAAATAAATATTGTTATTGATTTCAAACCAAAACTCAAATCTTCGTTAGAAGTTATTTTATCGAATGACATTATCGGGGTCTCGTTGTCTTAATTGATATAAATGTTATCAACAAAGTCCGGGTATTTTTTGATCAAACCTCGTATTTGATATTATCAATCATGCAATTTTTCTCTGTTGGTATATGGCTGACATCAATATTGTCTTATAGTCGGTTATCTAGTTTTTTATATGTTTATTTTTGTGTATTATTATGTATGTAGTATGTAATTATGTTACATATTTTCTTTATTTCATACAATAAACCAACTTTTAAAAATGTTCACTTGGAAATAAAAAAATATATTTTTTATGGAAATGAAATATTTCATGAATTTTTCATGAAATATTTCAAAAAAATAAATTTCATGAAATTGTACAACCCTAATTATGGAACTACGTTACGAACAAATTGCATTAAAATATTTTGTTTTTATTTTCGGGATTCAAATTTTAAAATTAAGAATTGAATTTTACCATTTAAAAAAAAAATCAAAATAGCTATTTTGTAAACCAGATTTTCAAATAAATCTATTGTATTAAAATATCTTTTTAAAGTTTGGTTATTAATTTATTATGATTACTAAACATTATTATGATTAACTTAACTTTTTGAAAATGTGCATTTTATAATTAAAATCATTGTACATTCTATCAAGATTAATTAAGTGATTTAGATTAATCCTACCATGATGTTGATAATGATAAATACAAATTTTAATTACCTAATTATAATAGGATAATAGCTACGATCAATAGCATAAATCTCGGAATAAATTAAATTTTGATCAACATTTTAATTAATTGTAGTTTACAATAATATATGACATAATTATATGATTATGTAAAACATAACATTATTATAAAGTTTTATTAATTTTTAGAAATTATTTAATTTAAAAATGATTTGTTTATTATTATTATTACAATCATAAATATATATATATATATATATACCTATATATATATATATATATTTATATATATATATATATATATATATATATATATATATATATAGTATTACAAAGTTTTATTAGTATATTTTAAATTTAATATTAATGAAGTATTGCCACGGTAAAATTTCACGACAGATCCAGTAATTCATACTTGTTTTATGTTTTGAAATGAATTCATAGAATCCCATGCCCAGCCGAAAATACAACAGAAAAACTGGTCGTTGAGTAAATTCACACAATATATAGATTTAAAACAATATTAATATACATAGATTAAACGTGATAAAGTATAATCACAATCTGTAAATAACAAAAATATTTTCGAGTAAGGTGATTCGGTAACAAAAAAAATAACGAAAAAAAAATCGGAAAAATGTGCCTATGCAACAATTTGTATGAACAAATGAACTTGTTAGAGTCTAACTCACCAATCTTGATGCAATTTTGTTGTTCCGGTAAATGATGTTGACGATTTTATTCACTAATGTAAATTTTATTCGAAATAATTTTATTTTACCATATTTAAAATCAACTATTATACAAAAAATATTTTATTTTTATATGTTGATCGAAAAATATTCTCAATTAAAAACAAAAAAATCGTTTAATGTGATTTATGAAAATTCCAATTTATTTACTTGGATATAATATAATTGAACACAAATTTAGTTATGGAATCACGAATGAAATATTAACAATTAAATATTGCATAGTACACTGAACATTCATATTCCTTACATTCAACGAATTTTCAGCGTTATGTATGTTATTAATTGAAAAAATAGCTCACTATTTTACTGTATAAATACTGTTGTCTATATTTGATTACACACTTTTTTACATTTTACTAAGTTAAATGTTTCGTAAAAATTAATAGTAAAATACAGTGTTAGATCAAATTATGATACGAAAACTCCAGACATACTAATTTAATTAATTTAAGTTAATTTTTTAAATGTGATTTGATTGCAAATTAATAAAAACTTTGAATTTCATTTTTTTTTTTTTAATTAAATAACAAGATTATATGAGTTCAACAAATTATAGAAACTTTACATAAACGAAGAAGAGTACAGCATAACTTTCTTATACGGTTTTTATAAATGCACGTAAAATTAATTAACCCGGTGCCTAGTCGATTTGTCCGTAAAATTAAGCTCCTTGGAAAATGTAGACTTAAAAATAATAGATGTTTTGAAAATAGAGCAAAAAATTTCGGGCAATTAAATGTTGAGAAACAACCAAAAAATATGTATAAATAAGCTAACGTTAAGAAAATAATTATCCTGAAATTATATAAACATCATACACCTAGTAGTATCTTCACAATACTCTTAATTTTATAAAAAGTATGAAAGTCAATATTCCGATGTATTTACAATCTAGTTTTATTTAACAGCCTTGAAATACCATATGTTAACGTTTATAGATACATGACGAATAAGTAAAAATAAAAAAAACATTTAAAAAACATATCAGATGAAAGGAGTAATCTTTTAAGAATATTGAAAATATATTCATAGTCTTAAATTTTAATGATGATTATATGGCTTTGACTGGTGTTTTGTATTATGTAATTTAAATAATTATGAAATCATACCGTATGTAATTTATGTTTGTATGTTTGTATGAGTTTAATATCAACAGAAATTTGAGTAAGTAGTATATAACGCACGGAAGCATATCCACACGCACGCACGCACGCACACTAACACAGGCACAAACACACACAAATACACATGTCAAATGTGTTAATTTTATTCACGTGCAATAAAATAAAATATAACTACTTATATCCGTTCATTGATTTTATTTTACACCATACGTTTTTCGTTGCCTTCATTTAATAAAATTTGCTTATAAAATTAGCCGTGTCGTATAACAAACTATATAGTTTGAACATGTAATGTGGTTATTTTATTGAATTCTATTTTTAGCATTTTAAACTAGAATTAAGCTGATTTAAATTTGAAAAAATTGTGAAATGTGTGAAAATTTGATCAACGAATAATAATACTCATTGTTAGGCAAGTATTATCATTTTATTGCATTCATGTAGTGAAATTGCATATACGATGAGCCGTGTTATACCTATGTTACTTGTAAACGTTACAGTATTCCATTCTATTATATTGTATGGCCATACGATTTTCAACTACAATATTTTTTACTATTTTTTTTCTACGAGATTTTTATTAGTTTCATTTTCTTAGTTGGTAATAAAAATATTTTGTTCAACATAATCAATATATTTTGATCTTACATACGTATATATATATATATATATATATATATATATATATATATATATATATATATATATATATATATATATATATATATATATATAGGGTGTAACAGGTCTATTTGACAAATGCAATAACTTTTTTTCTATTCATTTTTTTAAACTTTTTTTTTAAAGAATAACCACTAAGGCGCTTCAAAAATATTGTCTTCTTATTTTTTTTCTTTTGAAACTCAAATTTGAAAATTGAAAATTTCATTTTATCGTTTAGAAAAAAATTCTAAATAGCAATTTTGTAAACCTGATTTTTAGAAAAATATTAGTGTTTAAAATTTTAATAAAGATTGATCCATTTATTTTCTATGATTTTTAAAGTTTGTGAAAAAGTTAAAAATTTTATTGTATACCACATAATATTATAACACATATTACTGTATAACACTATTAATTAAATGGCCGATCGAAATTTAATTTTTACTTCAAGATTTTTGGTATCGCTTACATCTTTTGTCATTAAATTGATATTTATTATTATGAGTCCAAGTTTCAAAGAAAAGATAATCAAATCACCGCCTTCTTGATAGACCCGTACAACATTAATTGTACAATAATTTTAGTAATTTAATTCACATTTTGAAAAAGTTTAGAAAATCATAAGAAATATATTACCAAACTTTACTAAGATATTTTAATACCATTATTTTTCTAAAAATCTGGTCTACAAAATGGCTATTCTGATTTTTTTTTATGATACAATTTAATTTTAAATTTTCAAATTTGAGTTTCCAAATTACAAAAAAATATTTAAAATCGACAGTATTCCATCGCAAGGGCTCAGTATTTATTAGAAAAAAAAAGATTAAAAAAAATGAATAGAAAAAAGTTATTACATTTGTCAAATATACCTGTTACACCCTGTATATATATATATATATATACAACTTTGATAACACTGTTTGAGACTGGCCAATATTATTTTTAGAGAAATATTTAAAAACAGAGCAGATTAGCAGGAATATTTTGTCAATAATTACCATGAAAAACACTGACAATAATATCATGGTTGAAAAATATTGATGGTATTTTATATAATTATTAACTTGCATCTTTGGAGTATTAGAAAACTAATTGTTTTAAAGTAAAATAGTAAAAAAAAATAAATAAATATTGATTTAAAAATAAACATTTGTTATTAAATGCATTATTGATTATGAAAATCTTTCAAAAGAGTGTTCTGGAATGAAAACAATTTTGAAAAGTTAGGGGCATAACCTCCCAAAAAAGATTTATATTGTTATGCACCCTCAGAAATTTAGGTCTGGACCCGCATGTAGACTCTATAATTTAAATTATACGCTTTCACAAAAATCATTTTGACACACGCACACTCTATAGTACACATTAATTGCGATTATTCGTACGTTATAAAATGTAGTAATATCCACTATAACATGTATAACTATTAATATATACGTGCAAAACTACAGTTTCCATGGGGAACCAATGATTCAGTTGCTATATAATATTTTATTCATTATTAAAACATTATGGCGTCAGTGAAGTTATTCACAGAAACGTCCAAAATAAATAATCAGTGTCGAGATTTTCGTATCCTTAATAGAGCACATTGTATATCGGCTGTTTTCACCGGTAGGATTTCATTTTTTCCCTCTTGATTAAATAATTGTTGACAATTAGTACTAATTGGTGTTGAGTTTGGTTTAAAAAAAATCACATCAATTAATTAGAATGACTATGTACCAACGTGCAGTTCATCTAAATCACATTTAAAAAACGTACTTCATCCACAGGGATATTCTTTTTTTAAATTCCTTTAAGTTTTTTTTTTGACAAAAAAGACAAATTTTTATCAAGACAAGATTCGAAACTTCTTGTTCTATCTGAATTCAATGTTTCATAAAGTCTGAATTGACCAATTTCTTCAAATAAATTGTTAAAATTGAAAATTGACGTAAAAACAGTTTATTACGTTAAACGTTAATGAAAAAAAACCTTAGACAACATTTTTGAAATTTTTCAAAGAAAAGAAGAAAACATTTTTTTTTGAGATGCGTATGATCAAATTCATATTAAATTTTGAAAAGTTTTCGTCAAATATTTAAAACCTTATTAAAGATAAACTTTTCAAAAACAAGGTATTTTCAAAGTTCTACTTTTAGCCCAAAAAGTGTCAAATTTTTTAAAACTTTTTTTGGAGCATGCAGTAATATGTCAATAATATCTAGTGAATAATTCATGATTCAAGCAACATTATTTTTGGAGTAATGACAGAATTACTTAAGTCGATTGAATAAAAGTGACGTTTACGAGACGAATTTTTCCGTTTTTGGTCCATTTTATGTGGTTTTTCCGCCACCTGGAAATTTTTGAGATGAGAGTTCAATAATCCCTCAAAGAGCCATCGATATCGAATTTCCTATCTATAGATTTGCTGGATGAAACTTATGGAGAAAGATGAGTTAAGCAAAAAGAGTCTCCAGATAAAAAAAAAAAATAATAATAAACATCATTGTAAAACCAAAAGATTTTTCGTTTCAATCAGGATCTAAAATGTTTGATATTGACATAACAACCTGAAGAGAAAGATATGTTCTTATAATAATATGTGCCTACAGCACCCTATGTGCGTTGTTCGCTATAAGATTAAAACAATAAATTATTTCCTGTCGCTCATCCATAATTAATTACATGGTATTAGATTAAACTTGAATCAGCATAAAATTATAAGTCAATTTCACGTTCATCTTCCAATTATTTTGTAATACGTATTGTCTATAAGCTAAACTCTATGTAATATTTATTCGTGATTAAAATTCACGTTTATTTTTAAAAAGTACTAAGGATAAATATATCAAAATTAAATATTTATTCTACACTTTTGCACAAAAATGGTACATTTCGTTAAGTTAAAGCTGATATAAAAATATCGTCGACAAACAGGAGATACTATACTTACTTAGTGTTCACCGTGATATTTGTTCACCAGTTGCATTCCGTCCCGGACAAATAAGCCGATTAGATGACCCAAAAAATAGTAGGTACTTATTACACGTCAAGATAAATCAGTGCTTTAACAAAAACTCTTGTGTTTTAAAAATAAAACGCGGTCGTTACTAATTAGCAACAAAAAAAAAATAAAATAGTTGAGTGAATTTTTCAAAATAAACCAAACGCCTTTGACTCACGTTCACGTATAATATGAGGGATATTCGTATTTCGTAACAATCATATGTATTAAACATTTAAATAATGTTCAATCGCAATAATTAATTTTACTCAAAATCAAAGGAAATAAAAATGAACTAAGGTTTTCAGTATACCTCACGTTACAAGAATGTGTAAATTTAAAAATCAAACTTAAAATAAGCTCATGTTGCAAATATCTGATGTAGTCCATATTATTGAATACCCGGCACGAGTTAATTTGTTACGTCAGATGCATTATTCATATGCACATGTATGTTATGTTTACAAATATGATGTCGGAGAATGTAAACTAACTTTAAGGTGGTTAATATTTTTTTCTCTACCCGTACAGGAGAGATTAATGATTACTCTGGAGAAAATATGAACAGGACCGAACTTGTTTTTTAACCCCTATGGGTATAATACATGCAATAACATCAGCTATATACACACATATAAATATACGCCGACGTGATTAGAATTCACACATACTTACGTCTGATAAATATGTTTTTACATTTTTCGATAACCTCTCGAAACACTACCGGGCGTTCCGCGACGTTTGTGCACATTGATGATAATTCACCAATTATAATACGATTGCGTACGGTGGTTTTTCCTACATGTGCTAATTCTGCTTAGTAATTCTGAAACTAATAATTCTAAAAAATCTTAATTTTTAAAAATATCAAAAATATTTTTATACAGACAAAAACAAATTTACCCAAATTTTAGACTACGAATGGAACTTTAAAGAACTAAAAATTATTTAATTTTTTTAAACTTTTATGCAATGCAATTTTAAATTTTCGCAATTAAGACTAGAAAAATTAATTAGTTTCTTTATCTATATCTTAAATAAAATAACCTATTCAGGAATACATTTAAAAAAACTTTTGTGGAATCATTTTTTATGCGCATTTAAATTTACAATTTCAATAAAAAAAAATCACATTCAAATAAATTGGTTATTTTTTGTAACAAAAAACAACTAATGTATTTTTAAATTTAAATCAAATTCAATTTTCATTCGATAAAATGTCAAATTTCTTATAATGATTTTATTTTATGTGAATTTTGGTAGTAAAATCTTAAATTGTTTACATTATTCTTCGTGTAATTACATTTAAATTTCTAAAACATTCGGTACTCGTAACTTTTTTTTATACACTAGAGATATCAATGTAAGACGAAATATTTTTTACGAATAAAAGAAAACCTACATGAACTGTACTATTTTTATTTGAAAACTATTATAAATTAAAACATAAAAATTGCATTTCAAATGTTACCATAGAGTTTTGCATTATTTACAAGCTTAACTAATATACATCAAAATGATAAGTGAAATTTCGCTGAGAATCCTTTTCAGTTAACAATAATTTATTATTGGTTTTAAATTAAAAATAATACCTTTCTACGCAATCACATATAATAAATTAGCCTGTCCTTAAAATTGTTCCATTTCAGGTACTCTAAATCCTCACCTTTCACTTAATTTGAGAAAAACACCGAAGAACGAATGTCTAACTCCTATTACTTCTATATTCTACACTTTTTTAAATTTAAAATATAGTAAATTCATCGAGTGATTGTATTTTTTAAATTCACTAACTAATTTCTTACTTTACATTATAAGTTACACGTTCATTTATTTTGAAAATTTGTAAATTTTTTTATCGTTTAAGTTCTGATAAATTTATATTTAATTTGAACTAAATTGACGACATTTTCATAAAATATCACATCGTTTCAATAAATATGTCATCTTACAGTACTTGTTTTAGGTTTAGACGATAATTATTACGGGATAAGCAAGTTTTCGGCTGCCATCATATAATAACACTAACGTTTTTAATAGGTTTTTCATGTATTATGATCAGAATATAAGCTTATTGAGTCTTATTGAGTAACATTTTTAGTCGAATAACCTTTTAGCGATATAGACTAAAATATACAAATAATTAAAATATAAAATAATCAAGATTCGAAAGTTTTACTTCATAATGTAATATACATTCATTCTAAAAAGTATAATGTAGGTTAATAAAAAGTAAATGTATAATGTATAATATAGGTATTTATCATAAGATACTAATTGGTGTTAAAAAGACTAATTAGTTTCCTGACTCGTGATAGTACTATCGAACAGTAGACATTCCTAATTAAACGTTGATTGAAATTTCATAACTGAAAATATAATTTGGAATCAACTAATCTTTTTTTTTATATATACTAACTGAAAATGGTATAGCATAATTCAAATATGATTATACATATACAGTCTTGTATTGAATAAAATGCAATAAAATATTGTTGTAGTACAAAATGCAGAAATGTCGTACCATCAAATAATTGCAAAGTATGGCGTCAACTAATAGATTTTTATGTCTCAATAATGAATACTCATTAATTGTATGTACCCCATATCAAAGATTTTAATTATAAATTTCACTGTCATATTGAGTTCCGTGTATCGCTGTATATCGAATACAATAAATACAAGTATAACGGAAAAAGCTTCATCAACATACAGGGTAAATAAACCCTGCGTATTTCAACCATTATTAATGTGTGTCTCTACTCTCTACTTCCGAAAAAGTCTACCTTCATACAACTATCAACTATGCTCCTCAATCACTTTTCATGATAAAGAAAAAATCAAATCTACACATCACCAAATTAGTCCATTAATGATACAATTAACAAGTAAACTCAATTTATATTCACTTATCATAAACACACGTCATATAATCATATACCTTACGTTTTACGTTCTTCCAAAAATCATGCAGTTTTATTACTACGTACATTTTTAAGAACCTGGACGGCTGTTCATTCGATGAAGCGCATTTGTATTAAAAATGTTTGCAAACGATTGTGAAAATTATACCAAAATCTTCCTTGATGGCTCTGTAAGATTTAAATTCTATATTTTTCTACTGTACGGACCATGTTCATATGGAATGGTTGCAAAAAAATAATTAATAAATAATAAAATCCACAGCACTCAACTCTGAGGTTCGATATTTCTGACGTCACGTTCAAACTCTGGGACATGAAACGACCAGGGTTTTAAACTTAATCCTTTGGGAACTGTAGATGTTCGCAAAAATAAATATTTTCTGTATCATATTGACGTCAATGGACGGTTTTCGTTTTTAAATAAGAATAAAGTGCCATAAAAAATACATCTTAAGAGTCACTATCTAGTATTTAAAATAACTGACAGTTGAAAAGAAGAATCCTACTATAAATATTGTCATAGGAGATACGAACATTTCTATCTCCATTGCATTACAAAATGGTAACCGTAACAAATGCATCTCTTGATATAACAGTTTAATGTATACAATTGTCTCAATCATTATGAATAACATGATTTTAAAATATTTTTATGCATGTTAGTACATGGCATTTTATAGTTATACTTGATTTTCAGTCATATTTATACTATATTCCAGGGTCCGCTTACCGCACATAACGTTTGTGTCTATCATTTTATCAAAAAGTTATTCATTGAAAAAAAATTATTTAAATACTTTATTTGTACACATACATAATTTATTTTAATATTATATTTTATTGTTTGTTTTGAAGAAAAAAATCCAATACAGCTACAATGGTCAGTAATTTTTAGTCTTAAGCAATAAAAAAACTTTAAAAAACAATTAACGAAACTGAGCATCTGCTTCACTGATAACCTTAAATTTTCGTTACTTTTTGATTATTATTAGTAGAGTTTATTATTCTGCTTCACTCATAATCTAACAAATTCACAGTAATATTTAGTACCTATATTAGAAAACTTATGAACTAATCGTAAAAAATTAAAAAAAATATTTCAGAATTTTTTCTAACATGTTTGTAATGAAAATACATTTTAGGTACACAACACGCGTGTTATATTTATTTCTTTTGTGTAGAATATTTTTTATGTAAGTGGCATTTAAGATGAAATATTGCCAGGCATTTGTATCGTTCATGCACGTATTAAAATTTAAAATAAGGATCCATGATTTTCCTTTATTAAATATCCATAGCCAATGGCATTACATAAATGTGTAAATTAAATTTCGATAAAAAGAAATTAAAACCAATCAGGATTGTGCCATTACACGAAACCACATGATGATAAATTAAGCCTTAAACTATTAATTCATAGGTTTTTTTCAGTAGGCTACACTGTTTTCGACTTTCTTCTTTTCTTAAAAAAAAAGTATCATTATTTTATTCTAACCACACAGTATGCATTATAATGCTACCATTAATTCCTCCTTAAAGAAATCGGAAGCAGTAGAATTTTATAAGAAAAAACACTAAAACACGTTTAAATTTTCTAAAGTCTACACTGAACGGCTCAAGATAAAAATAAATTATTTTATAAAAAAAAACTACGAACTGCAGCAAAAGCTAATTTTTTTATTTTTTTATTTTTTTTTTTTTGATATTCATCATTTAATTTCAAAATTTCATGTCAACATTTATAATATTTATAAACTTATATACGTTGTATGTGATACAAATTTGAATTTTCGACTTATGAAAAAGTTGTATTTTTATTTTTTTTAATAAAGGTTCTAGTTATCCATTTGGAGAATACTGTCCTTTTTGCAGTAAAAAGGAAAAAATCCGTCAAGTGACTAACTCAGAAAATGAATTCCATAAAAGCACTTTATGAGAAAATGTTTTCTCAAATACTATATATATTAGAATAATATAATGGTGATGTGCGTGAATGTATATTTCAAATCGCAACCCCTTTATATTAATAGCCGTTTCCGTTTCCTTAAGTTAATTTGTGTATAAAATTAATAACCATGTCTACGGTCCAGTTATAACGACGTATGTAACACATTTTATGACTTGAATGTTATTCCTTTCCATTTTCGCAAACGACTGCCGCCCTGCGCATTATAATTCTAATGAAATAGTATATGACAGACAAGCTACTTAGTGAACGCGGACGCTTCTAAAATTCGGTCCGAGCGGATTATTTCGTACGAAAACCACGAGAAATAAACAAAATCGTCACCACCACGCACCGTTTTTACATTGATTTTGAATAATTTACTTTGATCCCACGGTATTATTTCCATGACAAAAATGTATTTAATATTAACTCGTGTGAAAAAATATTGCAAAACTACAATAGGTGTACCTACGCAGTATACTATCGTACACTGTGACGGTGTAACTTGACATAATATGTCCGTGTACGGTCCTACGTATTACTAACCAAAACGCAATGCAATAATAACAACATTAATAAACATTAATAAATAAAAATATAATTATTATAGTCTTACTGAGTTTTGCCCCATTCACAGAAACGTCGAGCTGTGTGCTGAAGAACTCGCCCGACGGTGTTTAGTATATGGTACAGTACGTTCGTCAAAAACTGTAGTGACATACAAAAATATAAATATTTTCACATCAGATAACCATAAAAATAAAAATTACAAACCATTAGACCGTGTAAAACGCAACTAAATCTTAACTAAATTTCAACTCAAATCTGACCGAATAGATCTTATCATCTTCTCAGGTGTAAGAAGTATTATGATCGTAATCAAATAAAATCAAAGTTTAACTGTCTCAATAAAACAACACAATTTTTTTTTCAATTTTCAATATTTAAAAATATTAGAGATCTATCGATAATAATCCATAATAATAATAAAATGGTATATTTTTTATACTTTTACTTCTAACACTATTTTGTATTTTGAATTTAGACTGAAATTTCATCACTAATATATGCACCAACTTTAGCTCGTGTTGATAAAATACCCACCTGACTGGAGTGAAAATAATACTGTCCAGTATATTTTTTCCATGGAATATCTCGGGTTTTGTCTAAGTTTGATATAACGGACTTATATTTTAATCACGGACTAAGATATACAGGACTGGCAACGACTATCAAACGTGAGTAGACGGGTCTGTCCATGAAAAATTATAGATGAGGCGGTGTACGAAGGGAAAATACTTTTTGAGCCCAAGTGCTATCAAGTAGTTGAGCTCAGTAATAAACTCAAAAATATTTCCTCAATATTCAAATTGATTTATTTTATTTACAGCTTCTTAATTTTATTAATATTTTTATTTCTTGTATAGTTGTATGCAATATTTATTATTATATATAATAATATATGTTATAATACATGTTGTATTATCTTTATTCTATGGTTGTATGTAACATACATTACATTTTGTAATATTGTATGCATTTTTTGTACTTATGTTGTTTATAACAAATATACATTGTTAAGTATCTAGTTTTGTTTTGTTTTATTTTTTTTTAATATGGTTAATACATGTGCTATACTTAATTGTCTAAGTCGTAAGGGCGAAAAGACAATTAAATATTCCTTATTTCAATTACCTAAAACTGATTAGGAACGTGCAAATTGGTTGCAATTTATTAATAAAATTATAAATAATCCTACACATTTGTGTGAGTTACATTTCGCAGCTAATGATGTAATTCGTACATATAGCTTTTGGAATAGCTTTAATGATATTGAAATGGTAAGAAACTAAACCAATATTTAAATATATTATGTTGATATGGTTATAATTATTTTTAAATTTACACATACAATACATACTTTAAATCTTATATTTAGAATTTTCAAAATTGTAAAAAGGCTAGATTAAGACCTAACGCTCTACCATCCGTTTCTAATATTTCTGTGGAATTAGTGAAGTTAGTCCTAACGGCTAACATAAACTGTCGGAGGGAGCTAATATGGCCACAAAATGATTTTGCAAATGTACAATTTAATTCAACCACAATACTCAAAAATGAAGTACTTACATATTGTGCATTTTTCAATTAATTTATAAATCTAAATAATAACTATTTTAATACTTTTATATTAACTAATTTAACTTTCAGAAAATAGTAAATACATTTGATGAACTATTGAAATTTGAAAATGTTGATTTACCTACCTATTAGTTGGAGGAAGTTTGGCAACCAAAATACAATAACCTATTTTTGTTTAACATATGAAAATGTTACTAACTGTAAAACAGTTATAGAAAAACAGATTGTTATAACATCTGATTCACAACTGTATTATTATGCTAATGACAATGAGGTTAAAAGTGATTTTGAAACACTGACATGTATTACATTTCCATTTAATATTAAGTTATTAGAAAGATCAATAGTTTTATTTGCTGGAAAAAATGCATGTATAGGTGGGCCTAATGCATTCAATTTTCCAGGTATTTGAATTTAGTTTTTATAATTATAAATTATTATCATGGTTATCGTGGTTCTAGAGAAGTCTTGGCCATCAGTGTTCTCCTATTCTTCAAATAGAAGACATTGTTCTATAAATTAATAGAAATTAAATAAGTATAATATAATTTAATTTAATTTATAGGGATACAACTTAAAAACACAAATTTAGGTTCTAATAAAATTTGGCGTCCTCTAAACTGTAAATACCTGACAATTTTAAATAAGAAAAGATGTGTGGATTGCGAAAAAATTATTGAATAAATTTAGAGTTCAAATAATTAATAATTAAACATAAAAATTAATTATAATTCAATATTAATTTTGTAAGTGAGTATCGTACTGTCGTACAGTGTGTCAGTGTCACGGATTTATTCATTGTTGAAAATAGAATTGTTATTTATTACCACCAGGTAGCGCTGAGGCTCAAAAAGGAAGATCCCTCCGTACACCCGCCAACTGTATACCTTTTTCTGACCGCGTTATCGTGTTCGTTGCCATTCCCGTATATCTTAGTCCGTGGTGTTGAGTAACTATTATCAAGTCTTATATTAAATGAACTATCTGTATTAATAGAAAATACAGTGATGTAAGCATTTTTTTTAAATTAAAATCACGGACACAAGTTAATAAATTATCCTATCAATAAACTTGTTATTTTTTAGTATTATAAAGTTTATTACATTTTTATCACATGTTTTAATTTATATTGTATTAAAATGTTAGTGTATAATAAGGATTGTGATAATATTTGTTTTATATTTATTAAAAAAAAAAAAAAATTGTTACAATATGTTGAATTGTTTTATTTTTGAATTACAAAAAAATTAATAAAATTGAGCAATTTACGATACGTTATAACAGTTGTTGAACAATGTTGGGAACCCTTGGCCGATGGATTTAAAAACTTGCTAAATACCATTTTGTAATTAGAGAAATTAAAAAAAAAAATTTTTTAAGTTTTATATCATAACAATTGATTGTTTTATTGATATATTTTGAAATTTCTAAAACATAATTTTAATTGGGCCTGGCTATGTAATACCATAAATAAATTTTTGGCAGTGAAAAGGTTAAAGGTCACTAAAATATGACTAACTTCTGAAAAATCGTTGCAAATAAAAATTAATGAATCCCAATATATTTATTACGGTATATCTACATAGTGAAATCACGTCTATCTGCCTATTATATAGGTAATTACAACGTTCAATATTCAAAATATGAAGTCACATTTATCGAATTAACATTATTTGACTAACGATTTACGTAAAGTGTACACAAAACGCTTAAAAGTAAATCAGTGAACTGCACCTATAAGGTAAAACTTAAAATTCAAACTACTCGTATTTTCAACGGATTATCCAATAATAAATTATTCTATAAACCATCATATTTAGCTATACAAAATACAACTATTTGGTGCTGCTAATTCCAAAGAAACTGAGATATATTTATTGATAGATCCAAAGACCAAGGATAAAAACAGAATAAAAATAAAATACCATAGCGAATTCACTGCACCTCACAGAGATATTATTATCAGAAGGAACCTTTTAATAACTGTTAATTAATGTGATTTCTATGAATGTAATTAAATATGTCCTCACACGCAAATTTAAAAATGTATTAGTTTATTCTATTTTCACATAGCGTACATCATATGGAGAACATATTAACTATTAAATCACACCGATGATGTTTAATACATTTTAACAAATGAAATCAAATTTAAAACATTGAAGTATGCAAACTAAATAAATTGCCATTTTGAGATCTTTTAAACTTTATTTCACCTATTCTATGAAGTATATAGGACAAACTTATAAAATCGTTAAACAATTTTGAAATATTTTGAACATTATTTACTTTTTCAAAAACAATTGATTTTTTATTTGAAAAATATCAAATTATTTTGTCAATCTAAATCCAGGTAATATTTTGTATCTATCTCATTCCTAATTTTACACGAAACTTCATTATAACACGATGGTTTTGGTGAGCTTTATTTATCAAAATATATTTTTATTCAATAAATTAAGAAATACATTTAAAATGGTACCTTATTTAATTTTTAAAAGGAAAATTACTTACTATTATGTTTTTTATTTCTTGTAATTTTCATCAAATTTAAAAAAAAAAATGTACAATTAGGTACTTATCCATACAAATTTTTGCTCAGAAATATACACCTGAAATGCATTTTAACTAAAGTTTGTAATATCAAATTTAAACATAAATCAATGAATTTGAAAATACAAGATTTCTAATCAAATATCGTTCTAACGTTATTGGTAAAATGTGTGAAAATAATATTCTATTGTATATATATAGGTACAACATTATATATTAAAAATTCAAGGGATTTTATTTGATAGGATATTATTTTTGTATATTTTATTAAAAACGATATTTTGATTAGATATATATATATATATGTGTACTATGTAATATTTTCACATTGTCGATATTAAAGAAATTTATTGTTGTGTGTTACATTACATATTTATAATATTACTTTAAAGAAAGGTATCTAAAATTAAATGATATCATACTTTGGTAGACAATATTTTACTGTAAATTATTTTTTAATAACTATGTTAAATTTGTTTTTAATAATAAATAACGAGGGAAAAATCCAATTAATATTTGTATGATTATAACACTTCACTTAAAGTATTCTTCGTTGAATGCAAAAATGCATATGAAAATAATGCGTTCAACATATCGTATTGAGCAGCCACATTTTATAAAAACATTCACGCTTTTCAATAAATTTAATTATTTTTAAAATGAATTGCAACATTATTAGTTTTATTAATGCATTAAACGTTTAAAATAATAATTAATGAAACATTTTATATTGGAGTGATCGCTTTATAAATGTAAAAAAAGAGAAATAGTGGTATTATGAAAACGGCATCAAATTATTTATTTGGCTTTTTGCGTTGGTAAAATTTTAAAGAAAAAAATAGGATATACAGAAATGTTCGTTACAAGAGAAAATATTATTTCTTTTGCAGTGTAATAAACTGCGCACCTCATCCATGAAAACTCAATGATTATTCTTAAAAATATATTTGTCATCAATAAATTAACATAAAAAGTTGGATTTTGTGTAGTATTTTAGTTACATTAATTTCCTGCACCATATTTTATATAACATTGCAATGGAAATTCTTCGTGAATTCCAAACATTCTGTTTTGTGAACTTGAGCGTTGAAGTTATTTCATATAAAAAAAAAAAGTAAAAGGTGCGAAAAGTTAAAAATTTACAAGATTAATTCCACATTTCTGCTCTGTTCGACGAAAAATATTTTCCGAGCATTTGAAATAATACGTGATTTCGACACGAGTTGAATTGTTTACATTTTAAAAATAAAACACAACCGGTAACCCGTTACCTATAAACGCAACGTATGAACGTACACAAGCTGTACGTTTTTATTGATCGTTTTACTCTGAACTAATTAAACATTGCTCACAGACTGCAAGTAGAAATATTATTACGATGTAGCTTTTCGACATGGTTATATGAAAATAATATTCTTTGAAGTTTCCATGTACAAATCACAGCGAGAGCATTAAAAATCATGTTATGAACCACAATTTCGCTGAGTTGAAAAAAATACTAATATGACCTCGTCCACCGGAGGCAAAGTAAACTGCAAGGCAGTCGGTAAAAGTATACCGACTCCTCGATCAGATTTAAGACGAAACTGCCATACGTCGACGTCATTATAAAATATATATATATATATAATATATATTATATTGTTTTATTCGTTCATTGAAAAAATTATATTCAATCAAATTTATGTCGTACTCTCATTCTACACATTTAGTTCTTTTTACCTAAACCTATCCAACTATTGGATTATTATGTGCAAAAAAACATTAAAAATCCTTTTGTTCTAGAATTGTTTTTATCAAAAATTTGACTATATATTAAACAGAGAACCAAAAACACGTGTTTTCGTATAATATTTGCAATTTTAAGATCAAGTATCTAACTATTTGTCCGAAATTGAATCGACATTGATTTCTATGACCGACAGGTACGATACGAGGTAAATGCAATAAGCGTATTGATGAGTGGCGATTCCGCTACAGTTCATTCACGTTGTGCGATATAGCGATGCTATTGTATACAATTATTTAGATTTTAGAGTTCATCGATCAGTTGACGGATAATAATTACACAAGAGAAAATGATGGGATTAAGTCGTTAATTACGATAACAAACAAATACAAAAGTATTATAGAATGTTAAAATTTAAAAAAGAAACAATTCCTTATCACATACGTGTTATTTTGTCTAATGCAGTGTAATTTGTGGTTTTTGCGACACACCAGGATCTCGAATTAGACGATTTTTGTTTTCTAACGTATTAAATAAAACACACACTCAAACACACATAATTTCATACTGAATATTTCATTCACAAATGTTAAGCTAAACGAGCAAAGCTCAGTCTCCCAGTACAAGTTATTATAGGTATTGTGCGTTAGTATAAGTTATTATCTCTTCCATATACGATATTTCTGTGTTATAAACGCATCCACGTAGTGAACTGATAAGGTAACAGACGCTTTATATAATAAAAAATATAACGATGTCGTGTTCAAAAATTTTTTCCGATAATCAAACTTATTTTCGAACGTGAGTTCGGTACGCTCATATTGAAGCTCTTTCTCTTTCTCTCTCTCTGCGCACCACTTCAAAGTGTACCACGAGCGTGCTCAAGCATATTCAGAGGCGTGTTCCCTTGGTTTGCGTTTGGATACGCGTTAATTTTTATAAACAATATTTTACAGTGCGTTTAATTATAATATGTATGATAAATTATTATTTCGTGCTCATATCCTACATTGTGTAATTACATTTAAATGTATGTTAATGCTATTTCACCATGTATTTACCACAGGTATAAAAATCTGGTACCCCTGGAAACCGCGACCGATCCTCGGTGACTGTGGAAATGCGACGGAATTTACGAGCGTACGGAGATGGTGTAAGTATATGCCATAGTGGTCGTAATGGTTGTGGTGGTGGCGGTGGTGGTGGTGGTGGTGGTGAGAGGAACAGCAGTGACACTAAAAGATGCTGAGCAGGTAGACTCAGAGCCGGTTCTAAGAATATTAACACCTGGGGAAATTAATTATGAAATACGCCATTTTCTGTAACATAATTTATATACGTTTTTAATGTGGGGTATGAGTTAACATTTACAGAATATTTAGCTACTATTTAAAAGGAACACCTAAAACAAAATGATTTATAATTTAAATTTAAATAATATCATCAATTTATATAAATATATCCTTATCCTTATATATATATATATATATAAAAGAACAGGCCTTTTTTACGTACCAATTTTGTGACGACGCTATTTAACTTTTTTCCAATTTTTTTTTCACGGAGTTGTTTCAAATACCTGGCTGAGTGTCACCACGTCGCCCGATTTTCAAAATCTTGATTTTAAAGGGTTGAAATCGGCAAAAATAAATTTTAACGTGCATCGTGTGCTATAAATGCGGGCGATCAAATATAAAATATAAAAAAAATAGCGGGAAAATTGTTATCAGTTGGGATATTATATACACGTGCTCCTGAATTTAACGGTGTTTTCAGATTTGTAATATCACCAATATCCAAAGAGATATTAAGTATTATATATTTCCAACATCTTAGTGGTTCTCAAACCATGAAGCCATGGAAATTATTATTAAATCTGTGTATTTTAACGCATTTAATTTTACATTTTTATGTAGCGTATCTACAATTTGTTTACATTACCTATAGTTTTACATGTAACAAAATCTATTTGGTAACAAAACCATACGCTATATTAAGTACTGAATGTTACCGCTTTGCGTAAGTTTAGTAACTCATGGCCGACAAATACACATTGAGCTGTAACTCAGTAAGTTTTGATCCAATTTGTTTAAAATAAATTATCTCATTTTCTACGTGCACACATCTATTAGTTTAAGTTTTTAAAAATCTGCAGCACAGAAAGGCAAAGGTTGTTTGCGGTTTTAGTGCTCAGCAGTGAAAGGGTTAAACGTGTTACAATCCACCGGACGCCGAACGCGCGCTGATTGTCGGTTCATCGGTGTACTGCGATTGTGATCAGTGAACAGTGCACGTTTGTGTTATTTCCCTAAATTGTTTATCTACAATTAAAGAGTATTGTCATTTACTTTGCAACATTATGAGTACTGCCTTAGCAATACATAATTCGTATTTAAACGACGATGTTATTAATGCATTTTTAGACATCGTAAAACTACAAACATCATTTATTCCACAAAACGTCAGAGGCGGATATATATTTATATATACACAGTCAACTTCACTTATAATGATCTACAACGGACCTAGACAATCAGATCGTTATATCCGAACTTCGTTATATCCGGACTATAAACTATAAACTTGATTTTTTTTGAAAAATTGATTTACTAAACAAATTATTCAGGGTATATTTTTATTTAAGATTACATATTTTAACATTCAAAGTACATATTTATAGTTTTTAATACAAGTACGTATTATATTTATATAGTATATGTTTACGATTTGTTTGAAAAATAATCCATTATAGTGGTTTGTTTATAATTTGAATAAGATGTGTTAACAAAATTAGAAATATTGTTTAATGTCATTGATACTTCTGGCGTATTTATATCACTGTTAACCGAAACAAAAGTACGCATCTGATCAATATAAAAATACATTTCCGAAATAGACGGTACTTTATATACGATTTCTTCACTCTCTACATCAGCTTGTTCACTTTCATCTTCATTAGCATTCAAAATAGAGTTGACAATTTCTTCTGCATTGGGTTCTTCGTTGGTCAAAAGAGCATCGTCGAAATCTGCAAAACTTAGTAAGTTTTCTTCAAAAAAACAATCCGTGCTCAAATTATTGTCACTTACTCCAATTTTTTTTTCTGTTTCGTTGTTTACCAAAGCCTTGAATCCAGCGTGGTGGAAACAGATTCTTATTGTAGTGGTAGAAAGGCCCACCACTAGCCGGCCCGGGAAGCCAAAATAGTGGGAGGGGTTCGCCCCGGGTTGACCCACCGACGTCAACTTAAAACCTAGTCGGTACCACGGGAGAGGGGAGCCCCACTGTACGCCCGTCCGGCTTGCCGTCCGGGACTTAGTGCCCCTCAAGGTTGAGGAGCCTACCTCGGCTGAAACGTGGTGGCTGTGGGACCAGCGTGAAGATAGTGGAAAGCCAAACCACTGGACCTAGTGGGGGGTCGGACCCAAAGAGATTTCGGTCTCTCCGGCCTCAAAAAGGTACGGCTTCGGCCGGTGCTGGTGGTCCATAGACTCGGGACCGATCGCCCGGCTTGCCGGCGTCGCTTCCGTACGTCCTCGGCCCGCGAATAGCGCCTAGCGCTAACATGCGGACCGGGTGATCGTAGGCGAAAGCCAAAAACCCGGAAACCTCGATGTAGTGGTAGAAACATCATTCCATGCATTAGAGATCATTAAAATTGCATCTTATACTGATATTTATATATATACATACATACATAGTATAATCTATACAACAAATAAATAATATTTTTAATGTACCCGGTTATTGATTTATTCACTCTGATCAATTTAATTGCAACTGAAAATATACTCCACTATAGCTTTTTAGTACGCAACGTATTTTACTGAGCACAAAACTTAAAACTTTACTATTACCACGAAAAATTGTAATCATAATATCGACGGTTACTGGGGAAAAGAGCGTAAACGACATTTTCGTAATTTTGCAGGAAAGCCAAAATAAAAATGCAATACCTTTTTCTGTCCTATTCTATCTAACTATCACTTACAAGTATAATTCTTGGATCAATATATTGATTTATTATGTTTTTAATATATTTTACTAACAACTATAAAAAGTACCGATAATTACGGTAAAAATTAACTTATTAACGATCATGGGCGCCGACTATTGGGGTGCTGCGGTGCTCAAGCACCCCATGAATCATTCTATGGGGTGCTCTGAACCCCATGAAATAAAAATATAGAGCAATATGTAATTTAATACATTTATAATTTTTTCGTTGTATAATATTTATGGCAACAATTTATTTTGGATGTTTTGATAACTCGTTCCTAACATACGTATATGAAATGAAAATATTTTTATGTATAATAATTAATATGTATTTAAAAGTTTTAATATATGAAAAAGGTCGTATTAAATAAGGTAAAAATGTATGCTGAAAAAAAATTATTATTTATTTAAATTGACATTTATTAATATCTAAGGATTTTAGGCACCCCGTGAAATTTGGGAAACCCGGCGCCCATGTTAACGATAATATGGCGCTTACGACCATTGTTTTTCAAATTACATGGTCTTATTTAATAGTCGTTTACGCCTAAGAAAAGTCGTTTACGCCTGACAACAACAACACACCTGATAAAGAATGGCGGTTACGCTAAATATTTAAAAATCGATAGTTATTCGTAAAAAAATCGTGTCGATAAAGAATCATGGCGTTCACATTTTATTAACTCGTTTTTGGCCAAAATGTCGTTTACGCCCTTTTTCCCTGTAACCGTCGATGTTATCATTCAAAAATATAATATGAAAACATAAATAGCACCTAACTACTCGTACATTAATCAATGGTTTATTAAGTTAACGCTCAAAACAATTTTAATAATTTTACAAGTCCTAGAATCTAAAAATGAAGATTTAAATATTGGTTTAGACATTGATATAACTACACAAAAACGTGTTGAAAATATTGTAGATACAAATGTCATTTCCGACTTGGGAACTTTAATAACAGGCCCTGTGCGACCTATTTTAACAGTAAGTACAAATGTAGGTAGACACTAAACGTACCTAGTTTAAGTTATTATATTATATTTAAATTAAATATATTGCAGTCATATCCAGGGCCGTCCCGAAAAAATAACCATGGGGGCGTGTAGACTAACTAATTGCCAACTCGTGGTCATAAAAATTGTCTCGCTTCGCTCGAATATTTTCATGTTATAATATACTTCATTATATCATTTTTTTAGATTCTGAGTGAAGCGAAGAATCTTATGGTTTTACAATGATGTTTATTTTTTATTTTTTATTTTTTTCTGTAACCACTTTTTTGTATAGAAATCCTTGTCCAAAAGTTTCGTCCAGCAACTTTTTAGATTCGAAATTGAACTGAGATGGTACTTTAAACAGGTCATTTTTCTTAAATCTCCATAGTTTTTCCAGTAATCAAGAATAACGATCGAAAAACTGAGTAAAAACTGTAAAATCGGTAAAAATCCGCCGTAAACGAGATTTTCACTGTTCAGATTTTAGGTATTTAGTCATAAATCAAAAAGTATTGAAGCTAGAAACTTGAAAATATTATCCAATATCAAATACATACTTTTTTATATTGGACAAAATTTTCAGAACAATTATAGCACTTTTGACTTAAATATAGAACTTTTAATTTACCAAATTGTTGGAAAGTTTTTATGTAATATAATTTTAAATATTAGACAAAAAGTTCTGAAAATTTAATATGACCTTACTCATATACCTACCTAATTATTCTAACAAAAATTCAAAAATTGTAACTCAGGATTTTTTTTTATACACACTTTAATAAATTATTATACGATTTTTCACGATATTGTCTGATTTCTTTTAAGTTTATTTCTAATGAAATATTGAGTATTTGTTAGAAAGTTCTGAAATTTTAATACAAGTTTACACTTATACTAAGCTATCAATACCGAAAAAATATCAATAATCGTGACTCAAGATTTTTTTTCCAAGCATTTAAGTAAATTATTATCTATCAAATTATTGAAGTATAAATGAGTTATATCTAATTGAATATTTTATGAGGGTTTAATTACAAAAAAAACTCACCAAAAATTATACAAATTACCGTAAAATACGTAAACAGTATTTGAATAATAATATATTATATTACACTGAAGCTTTGCTCAGAATCGTTTTATACTAAAGAAATGAGTCATCATTTCTTTAAAACTTAATACATTCATCACCCATATCTTGTCCGATGACCGAAGAAGCGAAGGACGAACTTGTACCACCATCATCTCACTTACCAGCTTTTTTTTTTCTTATTGTTTAAAACACATTTTTTAGTTTTATAAATTTGAAAAATAGTTATTATTCACTTTGGTATCAAATTAAAATAGTAGTACATATAGTTACCAAAATATCTAAATATTGTAGGTATTAAGGTATTTATATTATTGTGCAATATAATAAATCTACATTTTAACCAAAGCTTTTATTTAAAACAAGGTATGTGCAGTAAAATTATGATGGTCAGGTATTCAAATACAAATATTTTAATACACATTATACATACAAATATATATTATAAATGTACAAAACATAAACGTTTTTTTTTATATTTTAACCAAATGAACAGTTAAATACTTAAATCTCTATTCTGCGTTCTGTTACTTTTGTTTTATTTTTATTTTAGTTATGAGTTAATACTATAATAATAATATTATAGTTATTATGTTATTTTTATAAAATTATAAGTAAAGTAGAAATATTTTTTTTTTCATAGGAAAATACTTGAATATTCATAATTTTACTGTGTAATATTAAATATAAATACTATTTATAGGTTGAATATTAAAATACTTAAAATATTATTAAATTGCCGACTCAATGTATCGATGAAGCTTTGTGACAACTGGGCCCCAACTAGAACGTCTTGGGGGGGTGTCCCACCCCCTACACCCCCCTCTCGGGACGGCCCTGGTCATATCCGCTAACTAAATTTGGTACTCAAAATCGCGCTTTCAATCATAAGCATTACAAAACTTATGAATGGCTTGAATATAGTGTATCAAAAGATTCAATTTTTTGCTTTGCTTGTAGAAATTTTAATACTGGAAATAATGGCAAATTTGAAGATAGCTTTCTAGTTAGTTTTAGAAATTGGAAAAAAGCAAGTGCTTTGTATTTATGCTTTATTTATAATTTTTTAATAATATTTATTAATATAAGTATATTACAATTTATAGTTGAGTGTTTGTAGTGGATCTAAAGGTGGGAATAAAAGTAAACTCAATAAATTGGATGCACATGCTAAAAGTAATTTACATCTTACATGTATGGTTGAATGGTCAGCATATCAGAAAACAAAAGAAACTGGTAGTGTTTATTCTCAAATATCTTCTCAGCATTCATTGATGGTTGAAAGTAATAAAAAATGTATGAAAATGTTAGTTGATATTGTTTTATTTGTGAGTTGTCAAGGAATTGGTTTAAGGGGACACGACAAGAAAAAAGATTCTTTAAATCAAGGTATTAAACTAACAACTAAAAAGTAATAACTAATAACTAATATTACTAATAGTCTTAAATGTAAAATATCTAATAATTATGATAATTATTTGTAAAAAAAATTAATATATTTTTAGGAAACTTTAAAGAATTATGTAAATTGTTAGCAATTCCTACAAAAAGTATTAATTAATATTAATATTGTTTCTAACAAATTTCAAGAAAAAAATGCAACCTTAGGGGAATCTAAAAATATTATTGAAGGTGTGATGATGACTTTTAAAAATTCTAGAACAACAGAGTATTTTTCTAAGCTTTGGTGTGAAATAGAAATCTTTGCTAAAGACAATGAAATACTAATACAGACGCCATCTAAAGGTAAGACTTAATAAATATATTATATTTATTTATAAATATTATAATTTTAAATTAATATTTACTTAATTAGGATGCAAAAGAAAAAGACAAGAGCCACACAATCTTAAACATTTTGATACTACTGTAACCACAAGTGCTGAACAAAATATTATAGACACCATTGAAACCATAAGCATTGAATATTACTTTAGAAAAAAACGCTTTCTTTCCTGTATTTGGTACTATCTTGATAAATTTAGAAAAAAGATTTTCTACTGAAAGCCTCCAAATGGCTACTGCTGTTGATCAATTTTTTCAATTAAACTTTGAGGAAAGTCTTTTCTTTGTAGATCATTATAAAGTAAGTATCGTATTGGTTTCTGAAAATTAATTTTTACTCACCTATGCTCTAATTTCCTAGTTTTATTAAAAGTGAACCAGGAACCTGTATTTTGTATATTTTCAGGATTTTATGAATGTATCTAAAGATGTATTAAAGTCAGAAATAGAAGTGGCAAAGAATTGTAAATTGCAGTCAACTAATGAAAATTATGTAACTTTAAATGATGTGAAAAAGGTTTTAACAAAACGGAATTTCCCTAATTTATATAAACTATTTCAAGTTGCTTTAATAATTCCTATAAGTTCCTCCACTTGTGAGAGGAGTTTTTGGCCATGCGTAGAATAAAAACTTGGCTTCGAACATCTATGCTGCAGGAAAGGTTCAACAACACCTCAATATTATATATTGAAAAAGAAATTTCTAAATCTATTAATACTGAAACAATTGTTAATATATTTGCACAAAAAAATAGATATATACAATTAAAATAAAAATAATTTAGTAGCTATTCAATATTTTATTTTTTTATGTTCCTATTACCTATATATTTGGTATATTTGTATATTTGGTGCCTCAGCTAGAATCAAGTAGGAGTAGCCACTACAGTTAGTAGTTGGAAGCGTCAGAAGCGACTAAAAATATTTGTTTCCGCTAATGAATAAGACAAAAATGTTAAGCCCCCCCACAGATGAAACCAAATATCCGCCTATGGTTCAAACTATATTATTATGCTTACCGACTAGATTTTCTTTTCACTTAATCAACTCTTTTTTTATAGTTTTAAATATAAAAAGTATGTTTGTGTAAATTCATTAGAAATAAAAAAAACTTGCGTTTTTTAACTTTAGACAATAGCAATTAATTAAAAATAAGTTTTTATTATTATTGATTTTTTTCCACATGAATAATTTACATAATTTACAGTGATAAAAGTAGGTGATAAGAGAGTAAATGATGACAGATAATGATTTGAGACAATATCTATCCATTGACATTTTATAGTTCATATACATAATTCAAAAATAATAGTTAATAGGATATAGTTGAATTTTAATCATATAACAACATTTTTTTTTTTATACGTTTATTTCACATTATAGCAGATTAATGTTAAATAATTTAATGCTCTAATTACATATTTCGCTATATAATTTCAATAAAATTAATGTATACTTGGTTTTTTAATAACCCGAATTTCCTACACCATCTAAAGAGAATTTCGCTACGTCCCTAATAATTTTCATGTTCGTATTCTTGAATTCTTGATTTATCTTCAAGTATTAGAATACTTATTATTGAGATACGGACAATCATCTGATAGAACAATTGAAGGACACCCAAAATAATGGCTTTAAAATTCAGTTTTCAGTTTTTATTTTGTTTTTCAATTTAACTTTAATGAATATTAACCATAAAAAAGTATAAAAAACTTTAAAATAATGATAAAATCCAGAAAACTATACCAAATAATGATTGAATAAAATCAATCATTATTTGAAGTGATTAGTTTTGTTATTAAGTATTAAAAGCTTTAAAAAATATATAAAAATTAATATTATGTTTGTGCCACATATTGAGATATTGAAATTTTTGTATAATTTAAAATAAATAAAAATTGTAATGGACTTGAAATTTATTTATTAAGACGGTCAATAATTGTCCTTATCGGTATTTTGGATGTCAGTCAATCGACAAAGAGACCCAGGTCTCTTATTTTCATAGAACTTGTATTAACGAATTACTCCACTTCAGCCCTCTTATTCTTCAATCATATTATTGGTTCCTACAAATATTAACTGATTAGTTCAATCATATTATATCATAATTTATAATAACAATAAAATACTTATAACAGTCTATAAAAGTACAGGAGTCTTGTATATTTAATATGTAATTGATGTAAATTCCGTAATAAACGATATTATTATTATTATAAATACATAATACTTTATTTCCTAGACTTTTTAACTCAATATTGCTTTTAGTGCTTAATTTACTCGAAATTTCCATCACAGATCATAACTATCATACAGTTATAGAATATCTTTTGATCCTTCAAATGTCAGAGTCAATGAGTTGATGAAAATGTTGAAAAAAAGAATACCAAAAATATATCTAACGTGTTACTCACAATAATTAAGTGCGAATAGTGTAACAAACAAATATGTGAATACAAAAATATGTACTTGATTTTTAAAACTGATTACATATTTTAGTTTCAAATCAAAAAACTAATCATAATATGTATTGTAAATAATAAAATCATGAATAAAATCGAAAAATGAAGAGGATTTTTAGCCGGCGTAAAACCCACTTGATTTTTTTGTTACTGATACTGACAGGATGTTATAGATTATTATGTATTACACTAAATTATAAGTCTTGGTTCTAAAAATTATATAATTACATAGATTATTTTTATTATTCGCATTATATGCTATTATACTATAATATTATATTCGTAATATATGTCTTTATACTATCGTTGACCACCGTCGTGGATATTTTATATATCTGACCAAATCTGCGATTTTGTATACAAGTGGCATCGTCTAAGGTCAAACATTTTGAACACGTTTCACAAGCAAACAGTTGGTATTTTTTTATCGGACTCAAACGAATTGAAATTCTCGAATCGTTCTCTTTTTTTTATATTTATATCTAATTCCCCTTTTCTTTGTTTTTAACTTTTAGTATAGAATAGAGTGTACTGAAGATGACGTATCTAGATTGTAGCTGCTAGAATGATATAGTGCGATTTTTGCAGATTGCTCTCTAATAAAAATAAATTAAGAAAAAAGATATAAAAACCCGCAACAACAAAAAAACTAACTATTCTTTCTGAATAACGCCGTATTATCGTAATTTTATAATCATGTTTTTAGTGTTATGTCTTTCATAAGATTATTCGTGGTCTTAATCTAGAATATTAGTAACTTAAGTCAATAAAAAAATTAATATATATTAAACTTTTTTTTTTACTCCCTCGTGAAAAAAGGGTAATTTAAAATTGTGTATAGACGATATAACCTTATTATATCGATAAAAATAAATGTAAATTATTTTAACACATCAGATAAAAATGTAATCGGCCGTCCATAATACGCCAACTATGTGTTTTGATTCACTTATAAACCCACAAATGCACATTTTTCCAAACACAATTTCCAATTTTGAAATCCACAATATAACACGAAAATATATGTATTCGACGATCACATGACAATACATAAACAATTCTTAAAAATCAAATTGTGATTACTAATTATTATTCAATAAATTAATTTTTGTTTAAGTTGAAACAATGCAATCACAACATAATTGCATAATATTTATATTCGCAGTAACATTTTGAGTAGCCAGAGAATAAAAATCACCCTATATATCTATTACACTGAATCATTTTGTGTTTTGAATTTGTTTTCTCCTTGGACTCATCGGGTACACTAAAATATATTTAGTATACAAATTAATAAAAATGGTTACATTAGTGTGAACCCATTCTTATAGCTTGATGTTGTTGTTATCACATGATAAATTCAAAATGTGCTATTTTTTTATTCAAAATTTAATAATTGTATTCAATATATTTCACATTTGTTTTGATTTGCAACAAAGGAAATATCATTTAAGTGCGATTTAGGTGCCCACAAAAATGTTCAGTTATATACTTCTAACCAAATAGAAAGAAAAACGACAAAAGACTTCAGATTTTGATCGACTGCACGCAATTTTTTTTAAAAAATTAAGTACGAATGTTGGCACATTGTAAATGAAAAATTAAAAATCAATGAATAAACATCTCTTGATGGTCTTAAGATAGTGCAACTAGCTATTAAATAAAAAACATAGTTTCAGATAACATGTGATGTAATAGCTAAAAAGCATATAGATCTTTGGTTTTAGCTCTACAATAAAAAAAAAATAATATTGTTTTTTGAGAATCAATTTTCTTGATAAGTATAAAAAAAAATGCATAAGTAATTCAAACATAGAGCATTTTGTAAGGTTAAGTTTTTTATTTTTTTTTTAATTGGTTTGAAATAATCTAAAATAAGTTGAAAATTTTTTTAAATAAAATATAAAAAATGTTTTCTTGTTTCATTTAGTATAAAAATGAATAATCTGTGAACATATAAAAATACACAATTCACGTAATGCTAAAATATGGTTTAATGAAAAAATTGTAATATTTGAACAATATCGAACTTTTTTTAACCATAGATAATTTATATATGCAAATAAACTATTATATACCCCGTAATCGAGAGCGTAGAAACAAACTGCTATTTCTGGAGTGTCACAATGATTTTTTTACTGTAGCAAGTTCTAAAAATTGCATACCGTTTCGTGCATACAAACGGTTACGTTCTTAAAAGAATTTAACACATCACCTCACTGTTAATTTAAAGTAGTTTCTAAACTGTGTTTGGCGAAACGCTGGTGTTTCGTAAACTCAGAAAAAGCATTTCTCAAAAATTTGAAGACCATTGAAAATTCAAAAAAAAAAAAGGAAATTATGTATATTATTTCACAAGTAAAATGTGTTACAAAAAATCTGACTGAAAAAATTCGTAAAATGCATCCGACTCAGACGTCTCGATAATAAAAAAAAATAATAATAACTATTTTCCTTTAATTGAATTTAATGGTTATTATTTACTATAGTTGATCAATATGTAAACTACTATGATCTGTATGTTTTATGATAAATTATGTAATTTGATAAGTAAATTTCTTAAAATTTACGGCTCTGCTCCATGAAAACCTTACGAAATTGTTAGTGTTCCGTGATTCATAAATTATGCAATTAAACTCCTCTGTGTTAACCCCTAATGCAATGACAAATTATTAGATTATCCTCAGGTTGTGAATAAAATGAACGCCAAGTTGTGATGAATTATAATGAACGTGTTGACCTTGACGTATAGCAAAATTACATGTATACGAATTCTACAGTCAGAGACAATGCATGGTAAAGATGCTGCTACATAATATTATTCCGTATGTACAGTATATGTGTATTATTTGTTTAATATTCGTCACACCACTCACGTACAACCCAGAGATTTAAAAATAAATGAATACTTTTATCCAGCAGGCTGACTCTCTGAGCAATAATAATCATTACGAAAGTGAGTTAGTTGGATTAATTCGTTATTACAGTATTAGCATTGACACGTATTGTAATTTATTACTCGAATGGATTTCTAATTTAATATTATGTCAAAATCGTATATAACTTATTATGACAATCGTATGAATTAAATTATTACTATAACAAAATAACGTTAATATTATCGTACCGTTGCAAAGTATTTTTAATGTTTAAATATTATGATTTTAAGATAATATAATATATTATGTCGTACATTAATAAGCGACCGTAGTTGTCATACGTACACACGACTACATGAGGTATTTTATTTGATTTGTATAATTGTGTTCGTAGTATGGAAATATAACGAATATTAACAACAAACGATCGTAATTTTATAATCAAATGAATGAAAAATGTTAAGTGTTTTTTCGTTTAGACAAATTTTAACTGAATATAAATTTGAATCATTGAAGATTATAATAATTCGTATTCTATTAAATGTTGTATGTTTGCTAGATATATCTACGTGGTTTTAGTAACAGAATGAATGAACTAATCAATATTTACTTTTTTCATATTTTCCGTCATGGATGATCATTGAGTATGCATTATGTTTCACCACGACTATTAAATTGCATAATTTATTCTTTTCATCTCTCGAAGAATACTTTATTTTGACATAACAATTTAAGTGCATAAAACGTACCTCTGATTTGCTTTTCCACTACGTGATTATCTTAAATCATGATGAACTTATCCGTCACAAGCATCACTCATTCCCAAACATTGCGCCAATAATGACTGACATAATTTTAGAAACATGTATATTGATTTCGGTTTTCATTGCTGGTATAGCACCTATAACATTTCAACATGATAAAATTTAAGTTCATACAAAAATGCTCGTATGTTATTTTATTCGACCTGAACGGCCATACTCATTTTTAGTGGTTGCCAACAATAATTTATATACTTTTATTTTTTTCATTTAGTTTATTTTGAAGTTACCTGCTGTTTAGTACTTACGCTACAAGAGTTATTAAACAAATGGAACATTTTTGTATTGTAGTTCAGTGTCTCTGTCTAAATAGTGGTCAGATGTAAACCTAATTTAGACTCAAAGTATTTTTTTTTTTTGATTTTTATACTAATGACAAATTATTGTTTTCATTTTTTTTTTTGGGCCGGATTTAAAGATGTCAAACTTCTTTTGGTAATTTACTTATGAAAAATTTGCTATTTATTTTCAATGAAAGCAACAAAACATTTGAGTCATCTTAAGAAGACCTTTATACGTTTATGACAACTAATTTTATAAATCTGTGACAAATATAAAAAAGGTGGTAAGTGAGATGATGGTGGTACAAGTTTGTCCTTCGTCCCTTCGGTCCTCGGACAAGATATTGGTGATGAATGTATTAAGTTTTAAAAAAATGATGACTCATTTCTTTAGTATAAAACGATTCTGAGCAAAGCTTCAGTGTAATATAATATATTATTATTTAAATACTGTTTACGTATTTTACGGTTATTTGTATAATTTTTGGTGAGTTTTTTTGTAATTCAACCCTCATAAAATATTCAATTAGATATAACACATTTAAACTTCAATTATTATAAAAATTATAACTCATTAGAAATAAACTTAAAAGAAATCAGACAATATCGAAAAAAATCTTATAATAATTTATTAAAGTGTGTATAAAAAAAAATCCTGACTAACGATTTTTGAACTTTTGTTAGGATAATTAGGTAGGTATATGAGTAAGGTCATATTACATTTTCAGAACTTTTTGTCAAATATTTAAAATTATATTACATAAAAACTTTCAAACAATTTGGTAAATTAAAAGTTCTATATTTAAGTTAAAAGTGCTTTAATTGTTCTGAAAATGTTGTCCAATATAAAAAAGTATGTATTTGATATTGGATAAAATTTTCAAGTTTCTAGCTTCAATACTTTTCGATTTATTACTAAATACCTAAAATCTGAACAGTGAAAATCTCGTTTACGGCGAATTTTTACCGATTTTACCGTTTTTACTCAGTTTTTCGATCGTTATTCTTGATTACTGGAAAAACTATGGAGATTTTGGAAAAATGACCTCTTTAAAGTACCATCTCAGTTCAATTTCGAATCTAAAAAGTTGCTGGACGAAACTTTTGGACAAAGATTTCTATACGAAAAAGTGTTTACAGAAAAAAAAAAGAAAAAAAAAAAAATAAACATCATTGTAAAACCATAAGATCCTTCGCTTCACTCAGAATCTAAAAATAATAAACATCATTGTAAAACCATAAGATCCTTCGCTTCACTCAGAATCTAAAAATAAACATCATTGTAAAACCATAAGATCCTTCACTTCACTCAGAATCTAAAATTAAAATTCGTGTCAAATTCGAAGACCTTAGTAATTATATATGACTTGGTTGGAACAATTTTTTGTGATTTATTGCTGAATTATTTCCTCTGCTAGTGCTTTTTTTCTGTTTTTGTTTTTCATAATATTACAGCTTGAAAATTTGAAGAATGGATTTCTAAACTTACTATTATAATACAAACTACTGTTTAGCCACCAATTTATACCAAATGTTCTAATAAGCACTTCAGAATTTGTTTTAAAGGAAGAGGTCAATAATTCACGTTACTTAAGATCAATAATTACTCACAGAATATATTCACATTTACATCTAAATACTAGCTGACTCGGAAAACATTGTTTTGCCGATAAAGATTTTTTTGTAAATTATAGCTGTATGAAAAAAAAAACCAGATAACTTCGCACTGTGGATATTCTTTGCTCCTTAAACAAGATAATGGTGATACATAAATTGAGTTTAAAATAAACGGTAAATCATATCTTTAGTAAAATAATTCTGACCAAAGCTTGAGTGTAAAAATATACAAGTTCTACATTTAACCATTTTTAGTTTTATTATCTGTAAGTTTTTTTTTTCTTATCATAATTATTAAAAAATATATATTTCTGAACAAAAGAAACATTTTTTTACCAAAATATTCAGGACTTGTTGTTTTGCCGGGGTACAAAGGTTCAAATATAGAATGGATACACCAATAATTTATCATATATATTTAAAGTTGAAAATAAATATCATGATGGTTCTAACAATAAATACCGTAAAGAAAGATAACATAAATTAATAATAAAAATAAAATGTATTATGTAAGTTCTAATTTAGTTATAATTATGACGTTACAACATGTGATATGTAAACACTGTAATAATTGTCTCCTAACGAAATACGTTTAACCGGTACCTATATTTCGTCAAAATGTAATAAATATCTCATGGTGATACGTGAAAGGATAAACACTAATTACTATTTGCTATTGACCTCTAGAAGACAGTGTATTTCTAGTGTTGTAATCGTTGAACAGAGAACATTTCTTATTTTTACCTGTAATGTTATATCCGGGAAGAAACTATGAAATAATTTAACGCGTTACCAGTTTTAAAGGTTCCTAAGGTTTTCAGTATTTTATTCTTCTGTCCAAAAAACATAGATCAAAATTCATTTTGATTTTAAAGACGACAATTAGATAACAATTTTAAAATAACGGTTAAAAGTACTAATTATTAATTGGATATCACAAATAATCGTATGTTTTTTTTATTTTTCCAAATCTATAGCTGTTTAAATTAGGCATTTTTCATAATTTAACATCACCACATAAATTTATAAATTTAATGTAACTATGACATCTCGATCACAATATTTATTTATAAATAATTTATTTCAAAATATTCCGTTTTATACGTTACAATCATCACGGTTTATTTTAAACAACATTATCGTTATTCCGTAATAAACTGTCATCGATCTAATGTTAACCGATAATTATTATAGGCATTACGGTTTCCCGCCAAATCGACCCTCTATTGCCAAGTTCGTTTATTGCCAATCACGATAACATTCATTTCCAATTGTTTGCCAAGACAAAAGTTATAATTTTTTGACTCTGGCTAATCTTAAACTGTACACTTTTTTCCTCTTAGACTTATGTATTCGAAGTTTTCTAAACAATGATGCACATGATTGACGGAATTATATCTACGCGTTGAGTATTTATCCATATATATATAACAAATGCGAACAAATGCGTTAATTTTATGGAACAGATGGCAAAATAAAATGTTCATCCCAAACTTGCATTCGTTCACTTTGCAAGCTCGAAAATATTAGGCACAGAATGCATAACTATGCCCAACTTGCACATACTTAGGTACTTATCAAGGCGGATTTCGTCTTTCACAATTTATCTGAATACGAGAATTGTAATACATTTTGTTTCGTAGAGAAAATGAAAACATATGAATCTACGACGCTTGTAAAAATACGACCGTCGAACGGAACGAATCGATTTTGACCGTAGTGTGTAGTGACCAAAAGTGATTAAATTACATTTTACTCGCAATCGAATCTATTTTATGATACGTTGGATTCAAAAATACTTGACGATCCTATTGTATTGCTTCAAAATCAAATACATAATTTATACTCAAGATGATTTCAGTGGAGTGCCCCTACTTCACTCCTCCGCTGCCCTGTCTTTAAATGCTTATGTATCTTAACCTCTAGGTTAAATAGTATAAATTTGAGATTAAAAAATATTAAATTCAAATTCAAAATTTCCAAAAAAAAATATTTCTTATCATAATATTATGTCAAAAATAGGAATCACTACGTATTTAAAAAAGCTGGATATACTACATGGTACGCTTATCTTGGAAGATAATAGGGATCATTGTATTTAATTTTAAAGGAACAGTAGAATATTTATTTATTTAAATGATTCTGAGATAAATTTAATGATAGCAAAAATATGCCGTTCATATATTGACATTTAGTCTAAACTTAAGTAAGTCTTTTTTCAAATTTGTTTACCATATTCTTTTTGAACAAAAAAGATTTTTCCTTCATTTGTTTACAATTTTTTTGTAGAACAAATGAAATAATTTTTATAACCAATAGATTCAAAGTATGTTGTTCTACGTATATGCAAGTTTTATTATGATTGAATTCGCCAATTTTTTTCCAATAAACATTTAAAGTTTAAAATTAATGTAAAAACAATCTATTCCCTAAAATCAAATAAAAATGTATTGTTTAAAATAAATAATTCGATGAAATTAGCCAATGAGGATCCGTCATTTCTTCCATAGACTTGTACTGTAATCATTTATACTATTTTATACGCTTTAACTGTTTTATATATTTTCGTGTATACAAGTTCCACTTTTAAAATTAATTTGTACTCTTGTCAACTACACCATATCTTTGTCATGGGCTCACGCCCGTTTAAACTTATAATAAATAAATAAAATTTACTTAAAGTTCGTACAAAAAAATTGCTGAGTTACGATTTTAGAAATTTGTTCAGTATATTTAGTTAAGTTAGGTTTAAGGTTAAGTTAAATATGATCATAATATATTTGCAGAACTTTTTGTCAAATATCAAAAATTCAATTAAAGATAAACTTTATAAAAACAAGGTATTTGAAAAGTTCTATTTTCAGCCCAAAATATTTAAAATTGTCGCTTCTTTTTCAAGTATGTGACAATATATCATTTATATTTTATAGAAAAAATGTCAAGTTTCTAGCCATATTTTTTTCAGAGATATGACCAATAAGCAAAATATAATTAAATAAAAGTGTCATTTACGGAACATTTTATCGTTTTTACTCGGCTTTTCGGCAATTCTTCCTCATGTCTGGAAAAACCGTCGAGAATAGAGAAATATGCCCTATTTAAAGTATAAACAATTCGAAGTTTCTGATCGATTAATATGCTTGATGAAACTTTTAGAAGAAACAAAGTGTGCCAAAAAGTGTTCACAGAAAAAAAAACATCGTTGCAAGACCAACAGATCCTTCGTATCCCTCAGAATCTAAAAACACTATAAAACCTAAAAAAAATTACGTACATAAATAATAGTCAAATCACTTTTTTTTATCTATACAAAATTTCGTTTTACACGTGTTTTGGTGCATTTGTCTAAAATGCATTTGTCTATAACGTTATATAGGGTGAAAACCTTATGTTTACACGTATCCAAAGTTGAATTTACAAGGATTAATGCATTTTATTGATTTTAGTTCGCTTCCGTAGAACTTACTCGTATGCTATTTACAAAAGGTATATAATCATGTTCAAAGTAAGACATATTACCGTCAAACTGAAATCCAACTATTTAAGATAGATCAAAGTGATATTCAGTAGTTCATAACACAGGATATGTAACACACAAAAAGTATATCCACTAGCATAATAACTATACATTATAGGTATTAATCAAGTATAGCTGAACACGAAATCTTAAGCGAGCAACAATTCAATTGTTTAATGCTAACAGTGATATGATTTTTTTTCTTTCATATTTATAACAATAAATGGAAACGTGAATTATTTGAACTGAAAAAATGTTCTCTCGCTATACATTTTATATTCAACAATTATAAATATTCATTAAATTATACTTACCTCTAAAGTCATAATTTTCATTATGATTATTGATATAGTTGTTGTTTATTCATAAATTGTTAAGTATTTTATTTTACATAACAACTTAATCTTGCAAGTTTCAATTTTTTTTTTTTTTTTTTTTTTTTTGTGGTATACAGTCTTATTCTTTTGTAAAGTAATTTTAAAATTGAGCTGAAAGTGTCCCACCATTTCTATCGGATTTTTTTTTTTTTTTATTCATTTTCTTTCTCAGTACTTGAATAAGATAAGCATACTCATAAAAACATTATAGTGAAATATTTTTCTATTTTATCAAATGTAATTTTATTGACTGTTTTAATGTAAAATACTTTTGCATGTACTTTCAATTATTATAATTACAATTTTTTTTTCATTTTATTTCAAATGAATTACTCAAAAAAAAATATAAGTGTATTGGCATATTACATTTCCCATACATAAAAAATTGTATTATACTTGAGATAATTCTTTATAATGTATACATGGTTTCATAGTTTCTTATATAAATAAAAGAAAGAAATGTATCGTAAGACTTATAGAAACCGCTGCACTCGAAATCTAAAAGGTCATTATAAATAAGGTTAGTCGTAAAAATTTATACTTTTCAAGTTAGCTATATGTATGCAACTTAGAAATTCTCTAAGCTAACTTTTTGCGTGTTGCTGTTATGACCTGAGCACACCACTGGTATCAACATCATTCTCATTATATAAAAAATTATTGAAATATATTCGATGAAGCATATTCTTTTGCCATTATATTTATTTAAATTATTATTTATATCAATTTTAAAACTAATAGATAATAAGGAAATATATGTTTAGATGTATTTATAAGGATTGTTTTCTTAAAATCCATTCATAATTTTCATATATACCTTCAAATTTTAGTTTACAACAAAATTATCAATATTTCATTAAAAATGTAAAAATTTATTTCATTGATTCACGATACTTTACTTTATATTCAATTAATTGATATTTTATTCAAGATTCTTTCAACTACAGATCTTTAAATCTCGGATGAAAGTAATTCAAAAAGCAGTTCTCACCCAGTTCTACAATTTACGTACCTAATCAGGGAAAAAGTGAGATCCCCAATTAATTCATTACAATCGACCGATCAATCATGGTTGATGTAATGTTCGATCACGATCGATCACATCGGTCGATAAAATTAGTTTTTTTATTATTTTTATATGACTTTATAATTTAATTTATATGAAAATAAAAACTTTTGATACCAAAAATAATCACTTACAAAAAGGTCAAATTCACATCGCAAAAATGCACTAAAAATGTTCAAAACTCACCATGAAACTAATGATAATCAATCTATTGAAAAATGTATAATCATTAATATACCAAAGTAAATATTTCTTAGTGTAATTAATCGTGTAGTATTGAGTTTTTAATGATGATGTAATTACGTACAGACAATTGGCATTTTGTATTATTAACACTGTATTTATAAAAAATGTTTTATTTAATTGTTTAATAATTTAATTATACAAATATTATTATTTTGTATTCAAAATATATTTTATAAAAATAAATAATCATATTTTAAATATCACTCGAAATAAACAATGAATAAAGGTGATTAAATTACCAACCTTTATTAATGTTTTATGCTACTTCCAATTCAAACCCTTTTAAACTGAACAAAAATTTCTTTAATCATTATACCCAATGTCGTTTATAAATGCCTACCATTAAATATGAAATGTCAGAGCCTCGGTATTCAAAGCTCCGTGGTAAATCGAATTTTAATTTATTTATTTAATTTTAATTTTTAAGTTGTGTCATATACATTATGCATAAAAAGTAAATACACAATCACAAAAGACTTATATTTTAGTAAAATTTAAAACAGCTTATTCAATAACAGTTCATATAACTTAACGCATTTTCAATATACGAGTATTAGGCTTATTTATGTTCACTTGTTGTTTACAAAATACGATTAATAAACCAAGATAAACAAGATATTTTTACCGTAGATTTCCACCAAATTTGCGTATATAAAATATTAAATAAAGAATGATAAACAACCGTAAAAAGAAATCGCATAGTAGTTTTTTGTCTTATGACTTTCTCAAGGCAAATCCAATTACATTTTCAAAAATGCCGGACATAGTTCGCTCTTTAGTTTAACTTAATTAACCTTACCTAACTTTCGCTTTATCCAAAATTGAAAAACAACATTTATTTCTTTTCAGGCAAGTGAGATGTAGAGAAATGTATACCTTACAATAAACATTGATCACAATATATAAAACCGCTCAAATGATTTGAATATAAATACTGACTTTAAATCTCCGTAACCCTCTCAGCTTTCGTGGTAAAGTTGACCGAAAGTTATTTTATACTTACAAAGATTCTTAACTAATTACAACATTTTGATACTCTTCTTGCTGCTAACTATAAACATATAATACATTTTATGATCACTACAATCCGACCCGTTTTCTTTTCGACGCCATTTAGCGAAGACAGATATCATTATTTTGACTATTTTTGTTTCGAAATACATGTTGACATGTCTAGAAAGTAGATTATAATACGCATGGTACTATTGATTATGAGATCTATGGAAATATTTTGAATACTTAATAGTACAATTTAGTATGTAGTATTAAAACATTTTACAAAAAAAAAAAACCAAGAAAATTTAAAAAGTTAAACTATTGTTTAAAACAAAAATCCTAAAAAAATAATGTTTGATCGAATAAATCAAAAAATAAAATATAAACAATTTTTCAACAAATTTTATGTTCTCATTAGATTCAAAATCTTAGCATTTGGATGTAACAAACAATACATTTTCTCAGTAAAATTGCCTCTTCGAAATTATTTTACCATTCCTATTAGCCAATATATATGAAAATGTACACTGTGAATTGTACAGACTAACTTATTATTGATAAAACATTTTCTTAATACAACATCGTATAACATTTAATGCGTCATTATTTACTTTCAATCGGAATACACACTACTTCAAATTTTTTTGAGAGCAGAGTCACCCCAGTCATGTTTTATACGTAGGCAAGACTTAATTTTGCCACCCTTGTAATTTGATAAAGAAATAAATTAGATTAATCCATTTTTTTTTATTTGGCTAATAATGAAACAGTAAAGAACAAGTGCCCTTAATACAAATTTAAAACTTTATCTTTGAAAAAATATTTTAACTACTTTATTTTAATTTTTACTATCAATGATTTATTTAAAAAAAATATTTATTCCAGTAAAATTTAAATTATAGTAAAAAATTGAATGAATATATATTAAACAGATAGATACAAATACAATACAGTACTATATACAATTAAAAATACAATTTTTGTAATTTTAAATTAAGTGTACTAAATTTAAAAAATTTACTTTTAAAGATGTGAAATCACAGGCAATGAGATTGAAACGCCACATTTTAAAATAAACAGTAGAATACCGACGACCCCAGCGACAAACGACCGGAAAAAAAAAATTTTGGTTTTTTTAATAATATTTTACGTAATCGTAGCTTAGATATCCACCTTACACTAATAGAACGCTGATTAATATCGACTACTATCACGGCGTTGTTATTTTTGTATTTTTCTCAAAAAATGTTCTAATCGTTGAACAATTTAGTTTTTCAATCATTATAAATTTTGAATTTCAGTGCCATCTAATAAAGGACGTGTAGTGCTTAAAATGAAAGAAAAAGTAAACATCATTGAGCGATTTAAAAAAGATGAAACAGGCAAAATTTTAGAAATATTTCAATTAAGCGGACAAACACTTATCCATACCACTTTTGACATTTATTAATCCGAATAATCGGCGTTCTTCTATACTTAAAATGTATAATCAATACCAATACCAAATCATTCATTTTCAATGAAAAAATGCCCGTCGACGTTAAAACAAAAATATTTGTGGCGCCAATGCAAATTATCGTATAGCTTATACATGAAGCCATTATCGATCGATAATACATTTTATTCAAAATAAATATAATTTTGAATTTGTAAACAGAAATATTATATGGAGTTTACGATACATGAAGTATAATAAATACAACGCATCAGTCACATCATAAAATTTTAATAAATCGAAAATATGTTTACAGTAGAACCTTAAGTGTTATAATAGTCTCTACTGATCGATGTTTTACTGTTATCATCCAGTCAACTTGTTCAAGCCCGAGTCTCTCAACGATCCAAACTAAGACCTTTTAATTTTAATTTTATATGTCTGATTATGCTCAAACCATGGCGATGAAAATTGTTCTGTGTGCAGATATATTATCACGCCACTATTCATCACTGCTCTCTGGATTCCCTGTCTGTCATGTATAACGAAATGTACATAGAAGACTATTTCAATTGATTTTATCTTTAGTACCCAAATTTATAGAATATAACAAAAAATGGAAGAGTACTAAAGCAGCTTGAACCATAAACTGCACCTATAGTTAAATTTTAAAACGAAATAGCATACATATACTGTTCGTTAAATATTCAGACTTCGTCTTAGATCAGAAAATATAATTGAAGTTACGAAACCTCATAATAAATAGAAGACCAAAGTGAAAAATATTCAATTATGGTAAAATATAAACAAATCCTACGAACAATAATTTTATTTTTGACCAATCAAAAAAATTGAAACATTTAAATGATAATAATCAATTGATATTCGATCAATTAATTTCTATCACTTATGATATTTATTTTCATATTACATTGTTCATCATACAATAAAACATTTGAACAATTTAAATTCACCTCAAATTGCTTATTGGTGTGAAAGTGATTAAAATTGTTTCTCTTATAAAACCTCAAGGTTGATATTATTTTTAGATGAAAGTATGTATAATACTGATAGTAATAAGTAATAACAAACTAATCATAAAATGAAATTCATTAAGAGTATTATGAATTTGATCTTAATATACAAACCAAAAATTACTGAATATTTGAATAATTCAAAGTCAAGCTCTTAGTTATTGTTTTTTTTTTTTTTTTTTAACTTATCGGCTAATTTTAATAAGAGAAAGTTTTTTCCACGTAAATTTTGTTTTACATAATAAAAACAATTCGTAAAAACCAATACTAAACAATTAAGAAATAAAGACCTCTTTGTTTGACTTTATGAGTAAAATATAATATAATATAAGGTTATTAAAACCTTTAGATTCCAATGTAACCATGGCACACACACTATATTTATATTTATCAAATTAAACTAATTTATCATCATAAAAATATATTTAAGGTTAACGAACCTGTTTGAAATATGAGATAGTATGGTTTCAAAATATTTGACCTTTATATGACCTGAAACTGGATTGTGGCCAGTTCATATATAGTTTTTTTTTTTTTTTTACAAAAGGTAAACTTGGCTATTGCTTATAGAAAAATTATTTTCAGTAAAATAAAAATGTAAAAACCAATGAACCACCGACACGCTTTTTTTTAATTCTATTGTAGGATTATTAACAAACAACCATTAATAATAATTTAAATATCTGTAACAAAAAAAGAATTTCAGCATTGAAATTATAGTATATTTAGTTATGCTTTGAAAAATATTTATAATTTCACTGTAAAATTAATGTCCAAACGAATAATGATAAAACGAGAAATGCATATATTAATTATTCATTCCCACATAATGCCTATCTTTGTAATAACTAATAAGCCTCTTCTTAATTATGTTCGTTCTTAAGTATGTGTTCCTTCAAATTAAGAAAATTGACTCGGGTTTTTTTTAAACATAACCTCCGACTTATAAACACAAAAGTGACAAGTAATTTATACATTATTATTATTATTATTTTTGTTTTTAATAATAAAATTCGGAATTATAATCAACGTTTTTATTTTAAATGTTCGTTTAATTTTGTTATTGATTCTAAAAAAAAAAAAATTCTGTTATTAGTTAAATTGATATAACTAATATAGTAAAAAAAAAAAAATGTTACTCAAGTATAATAAAAAAAAAACACAACAAGCATTGATTGTTATTAAAATATTTGTACTCATTTTATTCGACCGCACCAAAGGTAATTTTAAACATTAATTTCTAACCTAAGAAAACCGTTAACTTCTTCACACGTCATAAGCATCATTCGAAATGCATTGATTTTATGTTGTTTTTTTCTTGTATAAATAAAAGCTAGTGATTATTATAATTTATAAAGCATTGATGTACAATGAAATATTATTATCTATTTAGAGAAAACATTTATTTTTATTTTTTTATTATTATTAGATTTGCACTTGCACGAGAGTATGTATCATATTCTTTACAGAATAATGGGCACACCAAAGAGAAAATGCAATACCATGCAGATATTAAACTTTTCTACGTCAAAAAAAAAAAAAATTAAAACTTATATTTTTGTATTCAGACACATCTTGACAGTGTTTTGAACGAGAAAAATTTTTATTAAATCATGTGTTTTGTATGGACCTAACCATAAAGACTTCTCAGTAACAATTTGTCTGGTTAAAATAATGCGCGATCAATCTCAAGACTTTATTTTTAAGTGAGGATGTTTTCAACTTGATTCGCAGTACTGACTTTTCTCGCTTTTGCGATTGCATAGCAATTAAATTTCGTTCATAAAAAGACGCAATCGAATCGGAAAGAGCGATTTTAATTTACGTTTCACGTTTTATTTTTTTTCCACGGAAATCGCTCGAAACTTATCAGTAGTTATCAATAATGCACATCAGGCTAAATACACAATTGGTCAACCAATCGTTACAACAATGCATTCTTTTAAGAAACAACGTCTGTATTTTCAAACTCTCATCGCGCACACCCATAAAGGAACAATATAATGTCAAGGCACAGTATAAAAGTTTTCAACATTATAATATCCTCCAGACTCAATAATCTTACACACGTTTGAAAAATGAACAAAATATTAAATCGTGAAACATAATATTCAAATATTCACAAAGAAAATGATATATTACAATGTGAGTGCATTTTAAATAAAAATACATTTCCATTGCATGCATTTGATGAAATAATACTTGAACATCGTGTAAACCTCAGTGAACATTTTCTTCATTATTGTTGAACATTTTTTCATACACTGTTAAGTAGTTTGAATAAAATAACGATACAATATAAAATCAGGTAAATCGTTTTTGTATTTAAAAATCAAAAGAATAGTTTATAACCTTTCTTCGTAAAATTGTATTAAAAAGAAAACTAACTGTAGTGAAATGCTTACATCATCCTGTTAATTTTCATTTTTACGTCAATAAATATAGTTAATTGACAGCATGATTTTATTTATAATTTCAATAAAAAAGTATTTAAATGAATTCAAATATCACAATAATTGATTAAATTATTACATTGTTATAATCGTTTATTCAACAAGTCAAAATATTTAATGTACAAGCTAAAATATTTACACGTAAATTGTATACCATCTTCTAATTTAAACTTTTTTTTTGTGACAGTTAAACTATTCATAGTTTTAAATAATATTTCAAACTTGAGAGATATTATGAGTAGTATTGATAAAAAAATTTTATTTTTTATTTTCTTGATTTGCTTTTTACTGGCGATATTTATCTAAATACCAATGATTTTTTTTTTATTAATGATAAATGCCTAGTTAAAAAAAAGTTTAACAATTGCTCTCAACGTACATTACGTTTTAGAGTTATACAATTATCATTTAACATTTAAAAATTATTATATTATTATTATTATGTATATATATATATCTAATAATTAGCAAATCATTTTTAAATTAAATAATTTCTAAAAATCAATAAAATTTAATAATAATGTTGTGTTTTACAAAATCATTATGTGCATCAGTCGATAAAAGGCAATTTTAAAGAAAATATTATCTAATAAAATTAAACCACAGTTGGCATAAAATTATCAATACAATATGATGACGTGTGTGAAATATCATCTATTATTTTTACTAAATAATTATATTAAATATATTGAATATTTTTAATGCCATGTGATTTTATCGTCAAAAAAAAAGTGTGATTCCTTTTTTTATTTTTATCTGTGTAATATTTTCTTTAATTTAATCTGATATTTTTGTATTTTTTTTTTCTAAAATTTACTTGGGACAATCAACAATACATCGTATACTTAAGACATCTCAACCCCCAAAGTTGATTCGCATTGTATGAAATTGGAAAAAAATCAAATATTGGTAACATTTAAGTACTGTTGACCATTAAAATAATATTTGCAAGTATATGACACTTGAAACTAAATATAATTCATATCTTTTGTACGAATTCCTCAAAAATCGCATTCTTTTTCATTTTTTTCTGTTTTTTTTTTTATTTTTTTATTGTTATTCCATCTCTCAAATCACAATTTACAGTCATATATGCATAACAGCAGACATTACTACTACCGAAAACACTCTCATGAGCACTTATGCTGACGACACTGCCATTTTAGCCTCTGACCCTGATCCACTCATCTGTACTCGCTTTATCCAAAACCATCTCAACATGCTTTCAAAATGGTGCAACACATGGAAAATAAAAGTTAATGAACTTAAATCTACTCACATCACTTTCACTCTCTGATCAAAAAACTCTCCTGAAGTTTCCTTCAATAATTTAGTAATCCCCCACTCAATGGAAGCTAAATATCTTGAACTGCTAATCGATAGGAGACTCACTTGGGGTCCTCATCTCAAACGCAAAAAGAAACAACTCAACTCTCGCCTACACCTTATCAGACCTCTCCTAAAATCTAATATGAACCTGTCCGTCTATTACTATACTAAACTCTTCTTCAACCAATAGGGTCTTACAGAATCACTCTATGGCGCACAGCCAAACTCTCAAATCTTAGGACAATTCAAGCTTTCCAATCCATTTGTCACCGCATGGTCGACAAAGACGCATGCGTTCGTAACAAAACGCCGCTCTACATGAAGACCTCAAAGTTCCATCTATTAGCCAGTCTGCAGCCACCTTCTATCAAAGACTCCACTTCAAAATGCGAGGTTACTCAAACCAACTAATATAACAACTACATTCAAAATATCGTCCAGGCAACTCTATCCGACGTCTAAACCGCAACTGGCCCAGAGACCTTCTCCATAATTGATTATACTAATTTAAGATTCATGTAAAGGTAGCTCTACAGTGAATTCCCCTTTTCACCGCCCCATCACTGTCATTCCTCCCTCAAATTTACTTATTGTACCCTTTGTATAGATTGTAAATTTTCAATAAACGATATTTAAAAAAAAAAATATATGACTGTTTTACATGAACGTACTTTTACTATATTACACCTAATACGTTCTCTGAAAATAGATTACTGACTAAACAAATAATAATTATTTATAGAAAACATTGTGAAACTTTAATCCACATACAGTAAAATATTTAAATTTCAAGACTATTAAGGAAATATGATCATATTTAGTTTACAGTGTGTAGTGATATTACTCTAAAAATCTAAAAGTTATTAAAAAATATTTCAGTTATTATAAATAAGATACCAGATTGATGATATGAATATTTATTCATTCCAGTATGTTACCGCCGGTGAGACGAAGAATATTCACTGTGAAGACAAAAATTATTTTGTAATATTAATGTAAAACTAAATGTATGAAAAAATTCAAAAAAATTTGCTACGTTATAAATGTCATTAAAATTTTAACTAAATCAAGAAGTAAGAAATGTATTAATTATTATTAAATGTTTAATGAATTCCACACAAATAAAATTGACAGCAGACTAATAATGTATTAAGTGCGAAAACGAATTTAATGAATAAAGGAAATTATAAGCAAATTAAAATAATTTTAAATTTCGATTTAAAATATATTTGGGCAATAGAACCAATTAGAAGCCGTATAATATACATCGATAAAACATTTTCAACCGGCTAGGGAATTCAACCTAAACTCGAACTCCGATTCACGACTACACATTTATCTTACCAATTGTGTTCACCGACACAAGTAGTAAAGACGTCTTCGGACGGATTGAAAATAAAATAAAAACAGCTATTATAGTACATGAACGATTCAAATCAATAATTTCCATTTTCTTTCTATCCTGAACCTACAGGATTAGGCTATAATCTTAGGCTCTTTGTCACCATTATTCCTTTCGCATTTGTATGTGGCTATATATTATACACTGTTATGTAATATACACTGTACTATATTCTGCACTACGTCCCAAATAGTCATCCGTTCTAGAGCTACGTTGTCCAAAACGTATTCCTGTCTACGTATGTCTAACAATCTATCCCGAGGTCTTTAATTTGTTATTTTTCTTTCATTCGTGATTGCACATTGCGCATACTTAGCTGTTCACCTCTCACTAATGTTAGTTTATCTGTATATACACGATCGATTCACGTACTATATACGAGAGCAATAATCTCAGTTACTTTAGCGTGACGAACGTACGAAGACATGCTTTATTATAAAAATTGCTATTTTCGTAGTCAGCACGCCAGCATGCCCTAATCAAATCACACTGAAATCATAAATGTTTTAAAAATGATTTACATATACTATAACCCGTACGATAGAACATAACGTTACCCGATGCTATTTAACAACATGGTGTACGATCTTACAATCCAATTATCCGGACATCACTTGTTTTTGGCGGTTTTCTTCGACTTTGAAAACCACGACAATATCCGATTTTAACAGGCTCACTACCGAAACTACAGCCTAAATCATCGAAAACACCAATATCTAGTTGTATTTATAACAGCATTCTAGAGTGTTTTCATAAACGAAACGACGTCAATCATCGATTTTAACTTTATTTCTCATCAAATCTAGAACCCACCGATGGTTTTAATATTCTTTACATCAACAGCGATTAAACGTCGATTACTAGCAGTTCGAAATTTTAAATTAATTCTGACTACTATCGATATAATTATTTATTTCCAGTCTTCCGCAGTTTCTTTCTCCTTCTATTCAATTTTTACATATACTTGAACAAAAACACTCAATTCAATTTTGCTCCACTATCTTCCTGTTAAATTATCTACTGCAGTGCATTATTAATTTCAATATTAAAATCACTACGCATGTACCCTGAAAGGCATTATACAATACCTTCGGTTTTGCCGTTAGTGTAATATATTGTGCTGCCTGATTTAGTCTGTCAATTGAATAAAATAGCTCATAAGGGTATCATATCATGTGTATTGTATACTACTATCTGAATCATTTATGATGATAGTTTGGTCCTATTTTCAAAGACACGTTTCCAAATTGTACCATTTTGAAAAATAAGTTTTAAGGATTATTATCTTACTTTAGATTTAACACGCCACACATTTAATATTCTTAAAATATCTCTTTAAAAAAACATCGAAGATAATGATAGTGAAGGTCTGTTCTTTTTTTAAGTCCTCAAACAAGACGATGGTGATAAGTTTATTGAATAAAGACTCTAAAAAAAAAAATAATATATCAAATAGTAATTTCGAAAGACAGTAAAATGCATGCAGCATTTAGTATTAAACAGTATAGAAATTAATATTACATGAGAAAGCTGCTATTATTAAAATTTAAATACCCGCATTCATAAAATTCCAAATAAGTTCTTTACTTTACTTATCTTTTTTAAATCATTATCGAATTCTAGTATATAAAAACCAGAAATATTATGTATACAAACTAATTAAATAATATCAGTTTATTATTGAATAATCTAATTATAATTATAATAACTTTAATTATAATCGTATATACCAATCCATTATACCGCAGTCTATGGTTATTACAAATTTCTATTATAATACCGTGAACTGCGACCAACACTGTTATAGAATTTAACTGTTTAATAAAATATTTATGTTACGTTTTATTTTAATTTTATATAAAAAAAAAAAAATAACAAATATTTGCAATCGAATAATCATCATCTATGATCTTATCGGTCATCAAACAAGATATTGGTAAGGAATATTGTGTTTAATTATATATCTACTATTACATTATACACGAATAAAATGTGTGGGAACACTGTTGAGAAAAATTAGCTGTTTTGTGCAATGTTTTTGAAAAATATATATTCGAACCTATTTCTTCTTGAAACATTTTCAAAACATGGAAAGTTAATTATAATTGAAATTTAAACACTACGAGAATAATAATTATGAATTAAAATTTTCCTTTTCGCAACTAACTAACTTACTAATTAACTAGCTAAATAAACACATTTTAACTATGGAAAGTCCCAAATAGTATTGACTACATGCTAATTATATTTTTTATTTTTCACATGTTTTGATGACAATCATGTAAATATAAAACAAGTTTTTTACCACAACATGATCAGTTCCTTCTTTTATCATTGTTATACATTTAAATAAAAACAAATTAAACATAAATGTAAAATACATGTATTTTAAATTCCATCATCCAACTCGGGGTTTCAGATTGATTTCATTAAATGACTTGTCAAATGGTTTTACATTATTGGCTCGTATTAAGCATTTTTTGAGAATTATTAATTCGTATAACATCGTATGTCTAACTGTATAAGTACAAAAATAAAATGATTAAAATGTAGTATTTTTTCATTATTTATCAAGTATTATATTAACAATTTATATGAACATACATTTCCGTAAAAGCAGTTGAAATAACAATTATATTAAACATTGTATAATATTATGTCTGTTTAAATCTGGAGCTTTTCGCACTCGTATAGACCACAACCGGTTTCGGCGAGATTTGGCAAGAGGTGGAGAGGTGGAGTGGTGCAACATTTTTCCCCGCTCCCACATCGATCGGTTCGCACATAAGACGTCCAAAACGTTGTGCGACCTTTGTTGTCGTCGTCCACTCGATACGGTGCTCTCTCGAGCGTATACCGTGATCGGTACTTATAATAGAATTTTGTTCTTTTCGTGCCACTCTTGATTGATACGCGTGCGGCCGCGTAAGTTTTGGTCGCCTTTCCGATCGCGTTGTGGGAAAACCGACATCACGTCGTGAGTGCAGTTCGTGTCGCGGCCGCTACAATTCATTTTTGTATGTACACAAGTGTGAGCCACCTTTGCGTTTCTCCTTGTGGTACATACCGCCGTAAGTTACGTGCATTATCATTAGCACCCTGGGGTGCTGACTGTGGTTTGTTGTGGTTGGCGTGTATGCGGTGCTATTCCGCTATCCGGTGTCGATGTCAAGACTATTATTAGGACTTCAAGAGGTCCATCATCGTCTTCCTTTCATCGGGTCACCGTCGTGGGTGATATTTTGTATTATTGTTATTATAGTATATTTTATTTATTGTATCGTATTGTATTCCCCCCTCGGGCGCCCCAAGTCATTTATTTGTATTGTTATCTTGAATTATTCAATAGTATTCCGGAGTCGATTGGCCCTAGGTTGATGAGCACCATATTTTGTTACATTTTTTATTATATGCATTGGTCACCTTATCCCCAAACAGCGCGAGTCGTTGTCGTGGCCTCGTTCATAGCGATATTTATTTATTTTCATGAACAATTTCATAGAAATCACCGACTTATTCTGACAGATAGAACAATAATTTGTACTTTTATTCTAACTATTCAATTTTCATTTTCAAAAAGTTTGAAAATTAATAATGAATTAATTATCAAATTATAATATTAAATTTTTTATTACAATTTTGATACCATACATTTTTTTAAAATCCTGTTTACGAAATGGCCATTTTGATTCATTTTTAAAAAAGTAAATTAAACGGTAAATTTAAAATTTTGAGTTTAAAAAATACAGAAAATATTTCAATACGATTTTGTTGTAACGCAACACAACAATATTTATTTGTTTTTTAAGTTTAAATCAATGAGCAGATAATTAATTATTAAATTTTCTAAATGAATCTTACTCACCTATGCATGACAATGATTTCAATTAGGTAATAATATGAAATATGAAATATATTATAAAAATATATATATTAAAATATAATGCTGTTGTATTGAAGTAAAATATCTAAGTGTAATTCAAACGAACTAGGACTCAAGGTTTGGAATGTACATTATTTACCTTTATCTGTACACACATTAATAATTTGTGCCATTTTTAATTGTGTCTCAAATTTGAATTCATCCTTAGCTTTTATTTCATAAATATTTTTCGCCAAAATGGTGCCGTTTATAACCTAACCTCAACACGTATTAATTTACAAGAAAATAAGTATAAATTGATTAAAATTATTTCGGATTTATATTAACTACTACTTATTTTTTAGATTTGTCCATGTATTCGGTGCCGTGTTGACAAATACAGTACGTTCACGGTAGCTAGACCAAAAACTTACGCTTACAGAAAATTCGATGTACACCATTTTTAATAAATATAATTTTAAATTAAAACATTGAGTTTTATTTAAAGTTCTTCTTCTTCTTAGGCTTATAGCGGTCCATTGAAGACCATCGCCGCTTCTAAAATGCCTTTCCACTTCTTATTATAAGTTCATAGATACATATTTGTGAAATTAAATTATATTTATGAAGTCGTTTCAAATTATGCTGTAAGTATTATAAAAATATACTTAAAACCTAATAGCTGGTTTAACTACGCTTTTATACGTATATATGGTAATATAAATTAATTATAACTGTCTAATATGAGTATTCAAATAAATAATCGAATGACATAAGTTAAATTCATATGTATTCGCATTGATTTATGGATTTGCTTAGATGATAAAGTTAATTTCAATACACAACACAAATAAAATAATGTATTCAAAGCCGATAGTGAAAATGTGGTGACGAGTTTTTTGCTAATAACAATATTAAAAAATACTTAAGTACGACGGAAACAGAGAAACATTTGCGACAACTTCGTAATCTAATTCATAATAACTTGTCATTGATAGGATTTATTACAGAAACACTCAACAGCTTATTGATTGTAAGACAGGGAGTAAATCATCTGTGTTATTAGTAAAATAATCGGAAAAATAAAAACAATAATTCATTGATCATAGGTCATTGGTCTAAAATTAACTCATATTTACCTACATTCTAAATTATAATAATATTTGCGAAATTATTTCTAAGAAATGTCTATTAAAAAAAAAATTTATATTTTTACACAAGGTATCCTGAATTTACACGTTTCCATCTTTAGTATAAGACCAAACATAAAGGTATTAGTAAACAAAATATGTTCACGCAAAAGAATATGATTAAATGAAGTGATACATTTTTCAAATTTTTATTTCCCGTTTTTATTTATTACTCTGCATTTGATGCATTGGAATGCTTTTTAAAATACGTTTTTTTTTTACATGCTTGGGTATACGAGATGTTTTTTACACATCATTTTGGAAACTACAGTGTGATTCTTCCAGTCAAAAGATTAATTTTTCAGCGAATTTTTATTATTCAATATATCTAATACTTATCGTCAATTGGCTAACCATGAATTGCATAACATTATAATGAAACAATTTTAGGGAAAATATTATTCTTGATCATTCCGTTTTTTGAAGAAATATTTTAAATTATGTTTTTTTTTAATTTTAAAAAGCTAATAATCGTTAAAATATTGGGTCATGAGACGAATCTCAACGATTCAGAGTCAACTATTTTCAAACACCATTTATTTACTGCATTATTTTGGCTAGCGTTAATTATATAATTATTAATACATTAATTGACAACATTACTACGATCAAACCACAAAATAAAAATATAAGAGATTAAAAGAAGAAACATGAACATATTATAACCCGGGTATAATAAGATCAGTTTAAAAAGTCCGTTTTCAAAAAGCCGTAAACAATTTATATTGCAATTACAAATGTGTCTTGTTCAAAATTAAATAAGAGTGTCGTTGAATTTAGATCATGAATATGAATTTAGAATCAAAAATAATTATAACGTTTATTCGAATCATTGTTAAAAGCAAAGTGGAAAATACTCATGTCCCTTGTATTTCAGGTTAGAAACAATTAATTAATACATTATATTATTCGTGGTGTAAACACAGTCAGTTAAATCTGTGATGTATAGTTATAACTTGGAGAAAATACTGACTTCGGGATTAAATGTTATGATACTGGTATGTGAATTGTCAACCAGTTCACTAAATTATATTTTATAAAAATCAAATTTTAGAATATTAATTCAACTAAATATTTTCTATTAGAACAATGAATTATTTTTGTTCGATCAAACATTATTCTTTGAATTCTAAACTCGATAAAGTGTTTTTCTACTAAAATTATTCTCCATGAATTATTTTTTATCTTTTTCGAAAATTGTATAGAGATATTAGACCTATGAATTAATTTTTAAACCCGTTCAAAGTAAGGATCACGGTCCAAAATGACTAATAACGATATATTTTATTGTCATATTACTGCAGTACCATACGCTATGTGATAAGGTAATTACTAAAATAAACCATTAAATGTATTTTATTTATTTTAAATGACTCCCGTACGATATTTATATAATTATTAAAATAAAACGAAAACATAAAACAGATAATTTAACAATATAATATATTAATAAGTCAGTGAAACTATCAAAACAAGATACGGATAAATCAACATTTATACAATTAGTGGTATACACATACTTAAGTTATACCGAATACCCGTATATAAGTATTATAGATTTTTCTCATTTCGTCACATTCAATGACCGTTATACTGAAACTATCGTAGCTCTGTGGAGTTCTTTCTTATCTGTGGAAATAGATTGGGGATTACTTCAACCATATGTGTTGCATACTTGAAAAAGAAAAATATCCTTTAACGTAACATTAAATGAAATTTGCTAAAAATGTTTAGTCAATAGTGAAATACAAATCGAAATAATCCAGTGAGATAGTCGTGGTAGAAATGTCGTCCTTCATCCTTTCGATAATCGAGGAAGATAAAAGTGATGAGTGTGTTTAATTATATTAAGTAAAATGATTCTCAGCAAAGCTCCTATGTAATACTGTAATATGTACCCTTATCATATTTTACCACTTTTAGTCTTTTTTCGGTGAGTTTGTTTTCTCGTCAAAACTTAATTAAGATTTTGATTTTAAACATGGTGGATATTTTCTTTTACCAAAATATATTTTTCTATCTAAATGATCAATTTTTATAATTATTTTATTGAACAATAATTATCATTTTTTTTCATATACAAATTTAAAGTAAACTTTTTACCAAAAATATGCTGTTTCACTGAAATTCGAATTCAATTTATCAATCAAATGTATTACTTCTATGTTTGACCCAAAAATGAATAGCTTATTTTATAATAATATTTTATATAATAGCTGTTTTTTTCATGAATTTAAGGCTAAATAACTAAAATCAATATAAATTAAACCTTACTTATGGTACGTTTTACCAATTTTTTTTTCAATTGTTTCATAGTTTTTCTTAAATATTGAAATATAACAATAGAAAAAATGACTTCTCAAAATAGTACATACATAATATTTCTGATCGATAGAGTTGCTGAATGTAACTTTTGGACAAAATTTATAGCTTAAAAATGTATCTCCGGAAACACAAAGAAAATAAATAATATTATAGTAAAATTAATAGATTTTCTGCTTCACTCTAAATCTAATACAATACTGTCGTATAAGTATCATGTTTTTCTAAATATCAATGAATTGATATTTGATACTAATAACAACTTCCTCCATATCGTTTTAGTTTATTCACCGTACATATTTTTAAATTAAAACATCCTCATAGTAAGCAAAATTATTTATTTTATAAACAACTCATAACAAAAAAAAAAAGATTTTAATATGCTAACTGACAAATTATAATTATTTGTGTCATTAAAATTGACAGATACATGAACAAAAGCATTTCAATTAATTTCACAATGAAATAAAACTCGTATTTGTATCAATCAAGGTTAAAAAAAAATCAGTGATTTTAATGTAATCACTCATAAGTGTTGTCACAAAATATGACATTGAAAAAATAAAGAAATAATAAGTATTATATATATATACATATATATATATTCTAAGCAGTACTGATTTTCTAGTTAAAGGTGAGACAATTTTTTATTTTCTGTAGTAATAAATCAAAAAATCTCTATACGTCTGATAGGGTTGTAACCTTTTTTTAGTAGTTCACTACAACCATAACCATAATTCACTATTTTCAATAATAGATAATAATAAAATAACCTAATACATTATAAAAAAAATATTATAGTATATTACATTTCAAAAAAATATCAATCTATATAGAAAATTGTATTTATATTTAATCCAAACAATATCAATATAAATATGTAGAGTAATTTACCTACTCAATTATTAACCATGAATGAACTCATTTAGATTCTAAGTGAAGTAAATGATCTAATGAATTTACAATGATGTTTTTTTTCTGGAGATATTTTTTGGTACACTTACTACTTATTTCGTCCAAAAGTTTCATTCAGCAACTCTATAGATCGGAAATTGCATATATACGGTACTTTGAGTATAGTGTATAATTGCTACTTAAAAGAAATCATTTTTCTTTAATATCAATAGTTTTTCCAGGCAAGAGGAAAAACTGCCAAAAAACCTAGTAAGAGCGGTAAAAATTTCCATAAATTACACTTTCACTAAATCGATTTTAGTTATTTTGAAATAACAAGGAAAATAAAGTTGCTAGAAACTAGAAATTGTCTACATAATGTATTAATAACGTGTTGCTACAAACTTAACGAAAGTTCCAAAATAAAATTAACAATTTTCGGGCTAAAAACAGAACTTTACCTCGTTATTCAAAGTTTATAACTAATAAAATTTGTAATATTGAACGAAAGTTCTGTAAATTGAATAAAACTATATACTCACATACTTAGATAACGAGGATGGAAAAATTTCAAAAACCATAACACACGGTTTTTTTATAAACGTTTCAGTAAATAATTATACGATTTTTACGGAATAGACTGTTTTTATATTAACTTTCAACTTTCAAATGTGCATAAAAATTATTGAACTAACTATGAACTAACACTTATGAATACAGATAAAACGACATGTTAAGTAAATTTTGCTAAAAAAAAATTCTCCTTTGTCAAACAAGAAAACCTTAAAGAAGTTCAATAAAAAAAAAAAAAACTTATCAAACTAAAAACAGTTAAATATTTTAAAAGTATATTTTTACACTAAAGTTTTACTAAAGTTTTACTCGTTTAATCAAAGAAATAATATATCATTTCTTTAAAATCTAATACACCCATTCCAATATCTTATCCGAGGAACGAGAAATACTCCATCGTGCGAAGAACTTTATTTTTTTATTATTTACATCATGTAGGAAAAGTCATATTAATATGAAAGAACCTTGTTCGAGTACATTTATACATAAACCAAGATCAAAATGTATTTCAGAAGATCAATACCATTATCTCGTGTGGCAATCGTTTTACTTGACAATTCAGAAATCAATTTGCTTTAACTGTTTTACTGTCAAAAAAAATAAGAAACCGGTAAGTTAATGGTGGTATAAGTTCATATTTTATTTTTCGAATAAAATAATGGTAAATGGTAATAATTGTATTTAATACCTATTAAAGAAAAGATAAATGACTTCATTACTAAAATATTCTGATGAAAGCTTTAGAGTAATTAGTATTATTATATTATGCTGTTGTTCATATATTTTACCATTTTTAATTATATTATAGATACGTTTTATTTTTCATCGAAACTGTATAAATTTTGAATTCTTAATGCAGTACAAATTTTCTTTAAATTCAAAAGTATTTTTCTATTTATGGTTCAAATTTTATAAATATTGGGTAAACCAATATTTTTAATTATATATATAATTTTTTTTTTTTTTTTAAGTTGGAATTTGATGAAAACGTCCTGTAATTATAATTTTCAAGATTTTGTTGGTTAAGTTAGTAAAATGTATGGACAAATATTGATCAAATATGCAGGTTTTAAAATAAATGTTGAAAAATGTATTAGATCAAAACATTTAAAAAACGAGATATTTTCAATGTTTTACATTTAGCCTAAAAATGGTCATAAATGTTTTTCGGGGTTACTTTTAATCATTATCAAATTAAAATTGTGATGGAAATGATTGCTTTAATATCACATTAAAACTTTAAATTTGTTTAATATAGTATTAGCTGATCAAACTTTTATAAATCTTGGGATGTCAATTAAAAAAAATATGTTTTGAATTATTTGTTCTAAGCAATTTCACAATGAATTTAGAATCAAAAAAAATGTTAGCTCATCATCGCTTTAATTAAGAAATAATTTATAATTTATTTAATATGCAATACATCCATTGTCATTATGTTATCCAAAAACCAAAAGGACAAAGAGAGAGCTTCCACTTCCATCGACTTGTCAGGTTTTTCTAATTGATATTACAAATACAGGATATTACATAAAATGATTAGTATGATTATTTTGAATTAAGAAAAATGCAAACACTTGATTTGTTTAATTTAAATCTACGTAATGACTTTTTTACATTGTATAAAATGTCTTCTTTTTAACCTGAAACTGTAAATTCATATCATGACCTTATATTAGTGGAAACATTAAGGTGGCGTCCACTTTAAAAATTTGAACGATAATCATTAGCTTGCTCAATGGTTCTATAATGGACATTTTTCAAGTTCGTTAAATTGATTATTAATATTAAATATAAATGTTTATTAAATTTTAGTGAACATTTCAAGTTTATACAATGAAAGCAGACAAATACTATATCATATATATATATATATATATATATATATAAACTCTAAAAAAGGCAACTTTTAAATTATTATTTGATGAACTGATACATTAGCTAGTACAATGTACCACAATGATTCCAGTGGTACATTAAAGCTTAATAAATTATAACAAAATCTTAAGAATCAAATTTTTTTTTTCAAAAAAATATTAAATCTACGAATAAATTATGCATTTTTCAGGTAAATATGAAAATGTATAATTAATGTGCAAATGTATAGAAAAAATAACATTAGTGATATGTACGTATTAAAAATGAATTCATACAATTATATTTCTATTGATTAATTAGGGATACAAATGTTTCAACAAACAAATATTTAATTACCTGTTATATAAATTGTATTGCAAATGTAACATAAATAGATGTATATGCATATTGTACTATAACTTACAAAAACAGGAATTCATTACAACTTATTTAATATTATGATTTGAGCTCAAATCCAAAACGTTCTTATAATAGAAACATTTTAATTGCTTCAACTAAAAAGTTCAATTTCAAGTTTCAATATAATAGACACTACTAAAATGATCTGATTCTCTCACATTAGTCATAAATGTCACGTCATCATTACAATGATCGAGCGATTTAGGTAAATTCACTTACAGATTTAATAGCCCGTGTTTTGACATCCTGGAGTGTGCATGAGTCACATACAAATCTATAACTCTGGTGATGTGGAATTGAAATCACACCACTCTTGACCAAAGTGTGCAAAACAGTGTGAACGAACAGATAAGGATTAGCTGGAGACAACAGGTGACGCCCTCGATGAGCTTCGTCATCAGTGTAGTTCTAATATGAAGGACTTATGAGACACGGAGAACTAATGTCAGAAAATTGTTAGCAGCATAGTATAAAACGACGAAATATCCAGCCGGTCGTAGTTGATCATTGAAAATCGAAGAAAAATATGTGAATATGAAGAAGCTCTCGATCTATTTGATAGTCACCACAGTTAACGGTCAGCGTATTTAGCCCGTAACCGAGCTCGATGCGATCAGGGATTACGACAACTACGAATCCGCATAATACTAAATATCGGACATCTCCTTCAGTAGCTTCAAGACTGCATTTTTTTTTTAAATTTTATTTTCAATGATTTTTCTGTACATTTTCATATAGTTTGAAATTGTCTCTAGACTGTCGATGATCTCTCGCTAATGTGCACGTGTTACATGGTATTTAATAATGTACTCTATGGCCTATGCAATGTGAGAGTATCAAACATTATCATATAATTTGCGAATTTACTCCCTCGGCTCATTTATCGATTGTTTTACCGATTCCATTAATATAGGGTTGTATTCGCAAACCATAGCGCAAACAATGCGTATAGATGTCCGAGGGCTCGGTGCACTACTTCGTTCATTACGTCTGTCCACAAAAGAGATCTCTTGTTATTTAAAATCGGATTATAATACATTTTCATACTATGATTTAAATTCCCCGTCATTGAATCACATATACCTACTTATATACAAATTATAGGTCGTTGGATGTTTTTTTATTCAAATTATGAGTTAAAACCTCTAATTTTGCTAATACTATCGATAAAATGATAAAAAAAAAAAAAGACCATGACACAAAAATTGAACGAATACAAATGTTAAGTTACTGAAAACTCAAGCAATTTTGATACTAATTATATAACGTTTAAGTCAGGGTTGAGTTTGTGTTATCTAGTCCCATAATATTATTTATAAATTTATTATATTAATTTGTTTACACTTTCCTTGTTTTTATGCATTTATTTCACTAAATATAAATTGATTTATGACTATATCAATGATTAAATATTTTTATTCAAGGAGGTATAGTGAACTAAAATACACATCAAATGATTAATTTAGTCGGATGTGAAAAAAATATTATGGAGAGGCCCGGAACTCAGAGCCCACCTCCCCCCCACCCCGATATCCGACACTGAGTATAACAGTTTAAGGAATATGATTTTAATATTATACTATGACTAATACTAGTTAACAGGAAATTAGAATAAACGAATAAATATAAAGTATAGAATATAATAAATAAATAGATGAATAAATGAATACTACAGTAAGGTATCAGGGTTGTTTGATACTATATAGTATATGTAGATGTCTAATGAATCCAGCCATTTCATTGCCTTGTCCGTAGCTGCAAGTATCTCAGTTGAGGTTCCATAAAATTTCCTCTATACGCACTCACTTACTTTGTATTCCATCGTTTGCTTGTCTGCACCACAGTCGCATTTAGGGTCTGCCTTGATTTTCCATTTGTGCAATAAATAATTACACTGACCTTGGCCTATGCGTATGCGATTCAGCCTGGTCCACTGTCTACGGAGAAGGTCCAACACTGGTGGTTTACTATATACACTATCTACTAAAACTCTAATACTAAAAATATGATGCTACCAGCGATATTACTTTTGGAGTAATAACTAAATAACTAAAATATATTTAATGAAATTCTCGTTTACGGTAAGTTTTAGAATTTTCACCAGGTTTTTCGATATTTTTACCTGTCGCTAGAAAAATTATTGAAAAAAAGTAAAACAAACATTCAGAATACCCTCTACATGCAATTTTCGATCCATAGAGTCACTAGTTGAGATTTTTTAACAAAGTTAGTTCTGTAAAAAAATTTTCCCAAACAGAAATTTAAAAAAAAGTTGGTAAGTGAGATGATGGTGGTACAAGTTCGTCCATCGTCCCTTCGGTCCTCAGACAAGATATTGGTGATGAATGTATTAAGTTTTAAAGAAATGATGACTCATTTCTTTAGTATAAAACGATTCTGAGTAAAGCTTCAGTGTAATATAATATATTATTATTTAAATACTGTTTACGTATTTTACGGTTATTTGTATAATTTTTGGTGAGTTTTTTTGTAATTAAACCCTCATAAAATATTCAATTAGATATAACTCATTTAAACTTCAATTGTTATAAAAATTATAACTCATTAGAAATAAACTTAAAAGAAATCAGACAATATCGAAAAAAATCGTATAATAATTTATTAAAGTGTGTATAAAAAAAAATCCTGACTAACGATTTTTGAACTTTAGTTAGGATAATTAGGTAGGTATATGAGTAAGGTCATATTACATTTTCAGAACTTTTTGTCAAATATTTAAAATTATATTACATAAAAACTTTCAAACAATTTGGTAAATTAAAAGTTCTATATTTAAGTCAAAAGTGCTATGATTGTTCTGAAAATGTTGTCCAATATAAAAAAGTATGTATTTGATATTGAATAAAATTTTCAAGTTTCTAGCTTCAATACTTTTCGATTTATGACTAAATACCTAAAATCTGAACAGTGGAAATCTCGTTTACGGCGGATTTTTACCGATTTTACCGTTTTTACTCAGTTTTTCGATCGTTATTCTTGAATACTGGAAAAACTATGGAGATTTTGGAAAAATGACCTCTTTAAAGTACCATCTCAGTTCAATTTCAAATCTAAAAAGTTGCTGGACGAAACTTTTGAACAAGGATTTCTATACGAAAAAGTGTTTACAGAAAAAAAATAAATAAATAAAAAAAAATAAACATCATTGTAAAACCATAAGATCCTTCGCTTCACTCAGAATCTAAAAAAAATACACATCATTACAAAACCATTAGGTTCATCGCTTCACTTAAAATTTAAAATTAATATAATTTTAAAACCAGTAAATTCTTCACTTTGCTCAGAATCTAAAACTACGCAGGACATTTATTATTATATATATATTTTAGATTCTGAACGAAGTGAAGAATGTATTGATTTTACTATGATGTGTGTTTTTTTTTTTTTTTTTTTTTTGTTTTTTTTTTTTTTTTTTTTTTTTGTTTTTTTTTTTTTTTGTTTTTGTGTCTGTGTACACCATAACTACTCGAAATAATGCTTCAATTTTGAACTTCAGGGTATGTTTTCGGTGGCAAAACGAATATCGGAGGTACCTTAGAGAGGTCACAAGTGAAAATTCCCAAAAGTTTTCAAATGCCACGGGAAAAACAAACAAAAAATGAGGAAAAACCGGTACTTTTTGTGCAAAACCCGTTTTCGACGAAATCGATTTTTTTATTTAGCCGTTACTCAAAAACCAAAAATTGTAGATACTTGAAATTTTCACCAAATGTTTATATTAAAATCATCTATACGTGGTAAAATTTTTGAACACTTTTGACTTTTATTGAGCTAATTATAGACAATTGAAATTTTCAATTTTTTTAAGTATTTTTTTTTAAAATAACGATAAAATTTTTTTTTTTTGCCAGAAAATCTTGAAAATTTAATACAAGGTTTCTTATAAGTTGTTCCATAACTGATAAAAAAAAATCCAAAATCGTAAGTCACAATTTTTTTTTATAAGTGCTCAAAGTTCCAATTTATACGAAATATGTAAAAATTGCGAAAATTTGCAAATAATTTTGTTGTTGAAAAATCGTAAATTTTTTTTCTTTTATAACTAAGTTTTGAAAATTTGGTACAAGGTTTTTCATTAGTTTTTCTTCAATTATCTGCAAAAAAAACTCTACCGGATTCAGACAAAAAAATTTTATGAGTGTTTGAAATTTAAATTTTTACAAAAACACGTTAAACAACGGTTTAGCCTCAAACGATTTTTGGTAATTGTTTTTTTTTTCAAAAAGTATAAGTTGTAGAAACTTGAAAATTTTATCAGTTGTTTATATTGGCATTTTCTTTATATAATTTTATTTTCAAAAGATTTCACTCATTTTTAATCAATTTATAGGCATTTGAAATATTCGATTTTTTTTATTTTTTTTTTTATAAATGTTGATAAAAAAAATGTAGCTCGGACGAAATACTTGAAAATTTAATAGAAGGGTCCACATAAGTTGTTCTAACTCCCATTCAAAAATTATAAAAATACATAGGCACAAAATTTTTTTATAAGCGTTTATAAGTGCTAATATTGACAAAATTCGTCAAAATCATGTATATTTGCTATGTATTTTGCAGTTGAAAATTCATAAAATTTTAAGTATTCAAAACTAAGAATTGTAAATTCGGTACAAAGTTTGACATACGTTTTCCTTCAATTATCTGTAAAAAAATTTGCACTGGAATAAAATCAAAAATATTTATGAGTGTTTGAAATTACAATTTTTTCACATAATCGCGTAAAATAACAATTTAGGCATCATTGATTTTTGATATTTGTTCTTATTCAAAAAGTATAGGTCGTAGAAACTTAAAACTTTTACAAAATGTTTAAATAGGCATTTTCTTTACATAGTTGTATTTTCAAAATATTTCGTTTATTTTTTAGCTATTTATAGGCATTTGAATAATTCGATTTTTCTTAGATTTTTTTTTATAAAAGTCGATAACAATTTTTTGGCCGTACCAAATCGCTTGAAAATTTAATAGAAGGTTTTGAATAAGTTGATCTAAGAGTGATTCAAAAATTATTCAAATACATAGGCACAATTTTTTTTTATAAGCAGTTGAAGTTCAAAAATCGACAAAATTTGTCAAAATCACGAATATTTGCAAATTATTTTGTAGTTGAAAATGTATAAAAATTTTTGTATTCAAAGATAAGAAATGAAAATATTATGTAATATCACAGCTGATAAAGATAATTAAATAGATTAAGTTTATTATAATATAATCAGTAGCTGACAGCTGTTCTATACAAAATATTGGTAGATTGTAAACACAAGGTGTATAACGTACCTTTACATGGTTGAATAGAACGTTACTAACTTCCAATTTCCAGTTATTTTAATGTGTGTATCAGTTCCATAAACATGCGGATTTTATATATTATTATTAATTATTAATATTTAAATAGACGTAGCCACGGAGCATTCAGCATATATGGACGGCGGGGTCGGGTGGTGCCGTCACGATAGTGCATTTAGGCAAATAATATGGTATTTACCTACGCCCTATCTATGCACATCCTGGTTTGTCCAATGCTCACGAGCAGAAGTCACATGAATAGACAAATGTAAATTTAACCCAATCTAGGATATTAAAATAAAATATATATTACAATTTAAGGCTGACATCTTCATCTTCGTTCAGAATCGTTTTTTTTTTTATAATATAAAATAATTCCAAAATCTATCCAATAATGCCTAATCTAGCAATGCATCTCGTGTATCCCACCCAACTACTGTATCCTGTACTTAACTTACAATGATTTATCATTGCATTCAAATGTAAAGTACCATACAACTAAACTATCGTAAACCAGGTGATCCCATGATAGAAAGTGCTATACACTCCTCACCATTATCTTGTCCGAGGAGCGAAGCGACGAAGGACGAACTTCCACCACCATTATCTTATCGGCTTTTTTTTTTTATATATATAAAAATCAGGTGTTATATAAGTATTTTAAAATTTAAATTGAACTTGATAAAATTCATGTTTTTGAATTATCTATAGTTGAATTGCATTATGTAAATAACCATGTATTTTACTTATATTTAATATTTATGAAATAAATGCTTCTTTTACAAACAAAAATAATAATTACATTCCATAGAAGAATGTTACAAGATCTGTGGAAAATGAAAAAAATTTTAAAATTAAATCGGATTCTTACTTAATGAATATGAAGTACATTAGAATCAACCATAATTGTATATATATTATATATATATTTAGTTAGCAGAAGATAATTCGTTTTGGTTGAGAAACACATAATGACCTCTCGTGCACGAGTGTGTAGAATACATGGAATCCTTTGTGTCAACATTACTCCAAGATATTGCACTTTGTTTTTTTTTTTACGCCATATGAGACAAAATATTACACTAAAACGTTTCGAGAATGTTAATGATCTAAGATTCGAAACAAGCTCCTAATATTCAGGACTTTAACCGCATATTATAGTTTTTATATAATATGTTCCTAACATATATGTAATATCAACTATAGAATAGATAAAATTCTTTTACTGGATATTATAGTAAGTATTTTGTACTCAATAAAGATCTAAAAGTCTCGGCTTTAATTCTGTGAAAGAAATATTTTGTAAAAGTACCAGTAAACCATTACACCGTAATGAATTACAAAAAGGGAAATGCATACGCATGTGCGCACGCATACGATAAAAACTTTCATGATGCTAATCACATTATGACCCTCCTTACCTTAATTATAACTAATTTATATAAACATATATTCAGTATACAAGTCTCATAAAATTATTACATCCAGGTAAATATCACAACGTTAGATTAATCGGACGTTCCTATATGAACATATGGGCTTTTAGCGTAATCACTTGGTATCGGATGTATTATTTCCAGGGGTAGTGAACCTTTTCTGAGACTAGTGCCAACATATTTCAAACAAGGTTTTTAAAACAGTCATCGTGCTTTCTCTTCTCCCTCGAAAAAACTGTGATAAGTCATAATACTGAAAAATAATAAGAATACTATTAACAATGTTTAATATAATATAAAAACTTATAAAGATATCACACCCACGTTTTTTCAGTCTGTCCATATAATAATACAAATTTTGGATTGTAACATTTATATGAATATGTATTATTAATTGTATTATTAAAATTTCAGCACATGTGACCAAATGATTAACCAATGATAATAGTTTCTAGGTGCCTTATGACTTTTAGATTCTAAGTGAAGTAAAGGATCAATTGGTTTTGCAATGATGTTAATTTTTTTTCTGGAGTCACTTTTTGGTACACTTTACTTCGTCAAAAAGTTTCATCCAGCAACTCAATAGATCGAAAATAGTGTGTAGATGGTACTTTGAAGGTTCATTTTTCTCTCCTTTCAATAATTTTTCCAAGCGTTAGGAAATGTTTTGTTAGGAAAAAATTATTTGTTGCACTTTTAAAATCAGCGTTTATTTATTTTCGTGTATTATATAGTAAGAAAGCAATTTTGAATTATTTGGGAGCTTTTTAACCTTTGATGATAAATCTTGTTTGTATCTTAAAGACCAAAGTAAACCGTTCATCATCTATTCTTTTAAGTGTTTGCTTTTAGAATTCAGAAATTTAATTGATGTCGATAAATTCATCGCACGATTCAATTTATCTATAAAAATATCTACACAGTCATTAACATTTTGTTGTATCATCTATATTTAACCAAACTTCTTTAAATAAAATTTCATTTAACTTATTATAATTCAAAGTTTCATGTGTATTATGAGGTGCAACATTTGTTTTATCAACTTCTATAGAAATTACAGTAAAGAAATGGTCCGTGATATCTGTTTGAAGCACTCCTGCTCCTATTTTTTTTTCATCTATAAATCCATTAAAATTTAAATAAAGTATGGTCTAATCAGGAATGTCTAATTCAAAGTGGAGTTCTAGTGAACATGATTTAAAACCATAATTGATTAATACGACGAGATAATCGTTATTTATAAAACACGTTCCTACAATATTAATATTTATATCACCAATTAACATAAAATAACGATTATTTAAATTTTACACGATTAATATGTTTTCTAGAATGGTCAAAAATTCACAAATATCACTTGATGGAGATCGATATACACACAGAGTAATTATAGAATAGTTATTAAATGTTAAATTCAACTGAATAATGTTTACAGCTAAATAACGAAATTCAAACATTTCTACACATAAAATTAGCCTTGACATATACCGTTATACCATCATTATGATTTATTTTATCTGTCAAAAATACAAAAAGAAGCCAGGAATCTTAAAATGACAATAATCAACACAATGCCAAGTTTCAGTCAATATTATTACATCCAATGTACAACTATGCTTATAGCTATTTATGAAACAAAATGAGTTCATCGAAATATGCATTTACGCTTCTAATATTACAATAAAGTTTCGACAGTAAGAAAATTATAACTTCTAACGAATTCATCCAGAGATTCAAAATAATTTGTTTTGTCGTCAAAATATTTATTTAATAGATTAATAGTATCCACAGTAAATCAAAAATAGGAAATACGAAATAAAATATACGAGTATTAGAAAATAAATGAATAAAACTATTATTGAATGATTTTAGAGATAGATGATTCATCATCAATTATTATTAACTTAAAACCATGATTTTTTTTTTTTTTTATCAAAGTCTACTGCTTTAAACCAAATGCATTTATAACCCCTTTTTTCTCGCCATAGTATTGACTTAGATAGACAATTTTCTCATTATTTGAGTCATTTGATCATTTAAATTTATACAGGGTTACGGAGCAAAAATGAACACATTTGAAATTGATGCTACGATTTTAATTTTGGAGGTAGAGGGATAAAAAAATTTTAAAAAAGTTGCAAATTTTGGGAAGTTTTTATTAGATATAAAAAAAACTTATCTATAAAACAAAATTTTCTGACAAATGGCATCCACGCATGGCGATACATCCTTGCATTTCCTTCATCAATTATACCGACTTTTGACAATACACACCAAGTCGTTACTAATTAATTATATAATATTAGTAAATGCGTTTCTAAATATACACATGTAAGTCTGAAATCATACGTCAAAAAATTGTAGTTTACATCACGGTCAACAACAATTCATCAGCAATACTATTAAAGTAATTCGATAAAAATTATAATTAGTAATATCACAAAATTGAAAATACTGCAGATAATCAATCTGCCATTCATGCGTTATCCGTTACTGATCATCATTATTACATTTTTGGCCGTTTAACAACATTCGTAAAGTGGCCATTTTTTTTTTTTTTTTTTTTTTTTTTTTTTTTACGCTATGAAAAGTCCCAGGTATTTACGAGGTATTTAAATTACTTAAAATTACTAATTATTATTTATTACTTAATCGCCTACACTTATATAATTTAAGTGACTTTTATTTTTATCAAGCATATAATATATGGTATGATCGTATTTATAATTAAAGTGTATTATTAAATAATTAATTAATTGATACTAATACTAAGCATGATAGTAAATTTCATTTAATTAGTAAAAAAGAATATTTTCTTGTTTATTTATTAGGAGCCCCGGGGGCCTGTATATTTCGCTCAAGAACTCCCGCATACATCTCCACCTCCACTCACCATCAATTAAATATATGAATTAGTATTTTGAACTTTTATGCACTAATGATGTACGATTAAGAAATTAAGAAAGTAATCAAACGATGCACCACCGAAAATGAGTTGTTTAATTAACAAACAACTATTTGAAGTTGAACTTTCGAGAATATTATCCATGGACATCTTAATCAATGATAATTATTCGAGCAATTTGAATAAATAAATATTTTATTATCTCTCTATAATGATTATAATTGGTATGAACGCAGATTGAAAGATGTATAAGTTATCTTTAAACTAGAATTTAATAATACTCATTTAATTTCTATTAATATATCGTCATTTGTGGTATACATTTTTATATTTTCTTATAGAAAATGTACTATGTACGTTTATTTGATCTATTTCATAATATTTTTCTAATGTCAGTTGGTAATTATTTTTCTGGGTTTCCGTTTTCAACATGATATTAGTTGGTTATTTATCTTGTAATATATATATATTATATATATATATATATATATATATATATATATATATATATATATATATATATATATATATATATATTCATTAATACTGTGAAGATCTGTGTAACAGTTTAATACAATCAATTTAATCTATTTTTTTTTTCACTAAGCACCATTATTGAACTCAATTTTTTTTTTATAATAATTATACAATCTATACTTCTAAGCATAATAAGTAGGGCCCGGATTTATATGCAAATGCATATTCTTCTATAATTCACCTAGAATAAATTGTGTAAATTTTTTACTCAAAACATTATAGTTTGATAATTTGAAAAAATAAAGACATTTTGAATATTTATGATATGAAACTGCATATTTTATAGATTTTTGTTGCATATAAAGCCGTACCCTAATAATAAGTACAAGTAAAAAGGGACAGAAAACATGGTATGCGTGATTAAGAAGTCACCCACTAGTGACTCTTTGCGTGATGGGAGATTAGGGAAGATGAGGTAATAATATTTTTATATCTTCCAGGAAGTGTTAAGATATTTAAGTTACTGATTAGAGGGTTATGATGGTTAGCCAGACGTGAGAAGAATTGCTTGTAATATAATACAGATTCCTCTTCGACCGATTTAACATGTAGATCGTTGTGGAGTGTTAAATTTGAAATGTATGGCGAAGCGTTAGTGATTTGACGTAGAGTGATATTCGGATAAGATTGGATTTTGTTTAGATTCGATTTCTTTGCCGCACCCCAGAGCTGAAGACCGTAAGTTCAGATTGGTTATAAAAATGTTTTGTAAATTAGCAGTTTATTTTTAGATTCTGAACGGAGTGAAGAATGTATTGATTTTACAATGATGTGTGTTTTTTTTTTTTTATTTTTTTTTTATTTTTGTGTCTGTCGACACGATTTGGGGCAGTAAAAATTCTTCGATTGCCTTATATAGCAACTTTTCTGAAAGGAAATTGAATCTAGTTGGTACTTTGGGGGGGTCAAAAGTTAAAAATTTTCAATATTTTTTTAACGCGCCGGGAAAAACCCTTAAAAAATGAGGGAAAAACGGTATATTTTACGCAAAACCAGTTTTCGACAAAATCAAATTTTTTATTTTGCTATAACTCAAAAACTAATCGATGTAAATACTTCAAATTTTCACCAAATGTTTAGATTAGCGTTCTCTATACACCGTTAAATTTTCAAAGTATTTTGACTTTTATTGAGCTAATTATAGACAATTGAAATTTTCAATTTTTTTAAGTATTTTTTTTTAAAATAACGATAAAAATTTTTTTTTTTGCCAGAAAATCTTGAAAATTTAATACAAGGTTTCTTATAAGTTGTTCCATAACTGATAAAAAAAAATCCAAAATCGTAAGTCACAATTTTTTTTTATAAGTGCTCAAAGTTCCAATTTATACGAAATATGTAAAAATTGCGAAAATTTGCAAATAATTTTGTTGTTGAAAAATCGTAAAATTTTTTTCTTTTATAACTAAGTTTTGAAAATTTGGTACAAGGTTTTTCATTAGTTTTTCTTCAATTATCTGCAAAAAAAACTCTACCGGATTCAGACAAAAAAATTTTATGAGTGTTTGAAATTTAAATTTTTACAAAAACACGTTAAACAACGGTTTAGCCTCAAACGATTTTTGCTATTTGTTTTTTTTTCAAAAAGTATAAGTTGTAGAAACTTGAAAATTTTATCAGTTGTTTATATTGGCATTTTCTTTATATAATTTTATTTTCAAAAGATTTCACTCATTTTTAATCAATTTATAGGCATTTGAAATATTCGATTTTTTTTATTTTTTTTTTTTATAAATGTTGATAAAAAAAATGTAGCTCGGACGAAATACTTGAAAATTTAATAGAAGGGTCCACATAAGTTGTTCTAACTCCCATTCAAAAATTATAAAAATACATAGGCACAAAATTTTTTTATAAGCGTTTATAAGTGCTAATATTAACAAAATTCGTCAAAATCATGTATATTTGCTATGTATTTAAAAAAGTATTCAATACTTCAAAAAGTATTTGAATACTTTTACCCAAATCCTTTTACTCAAATACTTTACAACACTGACCATGCCGTATGCAAATGCGTCCTAATTGAAAAATAAAATACTTGTTTCAAAATAGAATATATTACAATATTTAAATATAATATATCCTAGACTATTTTTTATATGCAGTTGAAGTTCAAAAATCGACAACATTTGTAGTTGAAAATGTATAAAAAATTTCTATTCAAAGTTAAGAAATGAAAATTTAATACAAGGGTGTTCATAAGTTTTTCTTGCAAAAAGTATAAAAATATCATGATCGGTTCAATTAAAAAATTTTAACGGGCGTCTGAAACTGTAATTTCTACAAAAATTCAGGCGTTAAATTACGATTTACTATAAACATATTATTCACTGACAATTCATCTTCGTTCAGAATCGTTTTTTTTTTTTTATAATATAAAATAATGTCCTAATCTATCCTATAATGCCTAATCTATCAATACATCTCGTGTATTCCACCCAACTCCTGTATCTCTACTCATCACCATAATCTTGTCCGAGGAGCGGAGCGACGATGGACGAACTTCCACCACCATTGTCTTACCGGCTTTTTAAGCTTGTGCATTTATTTTTTGATAACAGAGTTTTGAGCATACGAGAAAGAGAGTTTAAAATTAATCTTTTGGATCTGATGTGTGGATTCCAGGTTAATATCTTGTCTAATATAATACCTAAATATTTTACTGCATCGGAAGCGGGTATAGGTATGTTATTCAATGAAACTGGAGGACAGAGACCATGTTTCAAGGTGAAGGTGGTATGAATTGACTTGGTGTGATTCAGTTTTATTCTCCATTTGGTGTACCATGATGAAATAATATTAAGATAAGTTTGTAGATTACCAGAGGCTATTAGGGAATTTTCATGAATTGAAATTAAAGTTTTGTCATCAGCGTAATCTGCAACAATGGTGTTTTCAGTGACGGGTTGATCTGAGGCATAGATTTTAAACAATAATGGAGATAGAATAGCACCTTGGGGTTCGCCTGCCTTTAACGCAGCCATTTGTGAGGTACATGTTCGTATGCGGATTTGGAAGTAACGATCGGTTAGGTAGGATTTAGTTAGGAGAAACAGGGAAGGTGGAAGAAAATTGCATTGAACTAAATAAAATATATTTTGTACTTATAATAAAATAATGAAATGAATGTATAACATCGTTTTAATTTGTCTGTGTATTAAATATAACACAAGTTAGATCACTTTGAAAAAAAAGTACATATAACTACACCTAATTTATCTATGAATATAATTAACAAAAATTATTCAAATGAAATAAATAAATTATAACATCAAATATTCTCATCTTGGAGATCGGTTCAATTAAAATAATCTACAAGAGATTATTCCCTATTTATAATTTTTTGAGAATCGCTCATAAATAGGATTTATGGAATTAAAAATGTATCCTTTTTAAAAAATGAAAATAAAATTTCAGATCACATTTATTCTTATCCTGTTTACTTTCACACACCATCATAATGAGTTTAGGACAAATATTTCTCTAAGTAGGCGTATAGTAAAGAAATACACATAAAATAAATATGTGTATACATCCTTTAACCACTCACGCAGTTCAATATTATTTCAGTCGATTAAAGAAAACATATCGTTTTTAGTTGGACTATAATACGCATATCTAGACTAACATGAGTAAATATATCACTTTACTCAGGTACATAAAATATTTTTACTTTTTTTTTTTGTCGAATCAACAATCGCATAGAGTATAAAGTGTTATAAAACGTTATTTACACAGTGAAAACTAAATGACGATGGGATATTATCAATTTATAAATGTTTATAAAACAAGTCAAGCAACATCAAACAGAAAATATTGACGCAACATAAGTATAAAATTCAAATACCTTCAAAATACCTTGAAGCACAGTTTAAAAATCTAATTTTATAGAATTTCGTCAACTAATGAATAAAATATTAAGAACTATTCTATTGGAGTTCTGATTTATATGAGAAAATAAATTATAAACATATTACTTATAATATTCTTTGAAGCTAACTATTGATAAAAAAAAATATCAGACTCAATAAAAAATACATTTTAACAAACATAGGAAATTAAAATTATTTAAATATAAAGTCAAACAACCGACTGAACGCTTAATTTTAAATGTAAAATTATTCTAAAAAATGTTATATTGTATTCACGAAAAGAGAATCTTAAATATCATAAACGAATGATTATGAAGTTGATTCCAAAACAATGCTGATACTGTCCCTAGATATATATAAACTCTCACTGAGCATGTCAAGATTTAAACAATCCTTTGTTAATGGTTGCGTGCGCTGTAGTTTATTTACTTATTTGCCTATCAACCACATTTGAAGTTAGTGGAATTTTCCTGGAGAATGGCTGAATATAAACTAATATACGCCCATCCTTAAAGTTGTGAATATTAAACCTTCTGTTAGGTTCTTTATGTTCTTGTTCCCAGCATTAAGCACTTGTCTTTCACTAGATTAGAATAATAGTTTTCGCCATAAAACCATTGCGTACGGTTAATTAAACAACGATCAACTCTGAATAAGAAAAGCTAACAAAATCAAATCGTCACAGTTTTATTTATCAGGTGGGTGCCTAACTTTGACGTGTTCTAAAATACTATTTCAGGATAGTTTGAAATCGTATCAAAATCAAATTTTAAATATCGCGCTTTATCACCGTACATTTCTATAATGAATGATTAACCATGAACATGTATAACCAATGCAATTTTGACGGTTTACACATCGTACGGAAATCGTGTATCACGAGCAGTGTTTTTCATGATACAATATAAAGATTTTCACGCAAAAACTATTTTTAATGTTATTATAAATCAGATAATTTGTGTTAGAACAAGTAGAGCAACCCGTTCAACACACAAACAATAACAAAAAAGTACGTACTTCACTCTAAGTGGTATTTTTTGGTCCTAGGACATGTTATTGGGAATGTGAGTATTGAATTTTAAAGAGATTACAGATGAATTCTTTAGTTAAACGGTTCTGAGCAAAGCTTCATAATTTAAATAAACCGTCTGAATAAACCAATTTCTTCAAATAAATTGTTAAAGTTGAAAATTGACATGAAAACAGATTATTACGCAAAAAACGTATGTTTTATATATTTATATTTATATATTTGTATTTATATATTTTATATTTATACGTATATAATAATTTACTTAAACGCTTACAAAAAAATATGGAGAACAAATTTTTGAAATTTTTTTCAAAACCGTTAAAGGAGTGTATGAGTAAAGTCATATAACATTTTCAAACGTTTTTGTCAAATATTTAAAACTTAATTAGGAATACAATTTAAATAAAACAAGATATATTTAAAGTTCTATTTGTATCCCAAGTATTTAGTAATACGTCAATTGTATATGGTGAAAACTTCAAGTTTCTAGCAACATTATTTATGGAGTAATAACGAAACTACTAAAGTCAATTTGATTTTGAATTTCGCCGTTTTCAAACCATTCGAGGCCGTTTTTTCGCTCACCTTGAAAATCTATTGAGATGAGAACTTATTAAACCCCCAAAGTACAATCTACATTGGATTTCTGATCTATAGAGTGACTTGATAAAACTTTTAAACAAAGTTAAGTTAAGCAAAAAGTGTCTCCAGAAAAAAAAAATCAATAAACATTATTGTAAAACCATAAAATCCTTCGCTTCACTCTAAATCTAAAATGTTTAGTGAAAATAAAAAGTAAACGATGCGAAACATTCGAAGGTTACACATCAAAAGTTCAAAATGTGTGCGTATTTTTTTATTATTATTATAATAATTAATCATTTTTAATATAATTATTTCCTTGGCCATGTTCTCTTAAGACACTAAGGAATGTTTTGTGATAATCCGAGAGAAAACATAGAAGAGTGGATTTAAGTTATTTTTCATCTTAAAGTGGTTTTTTGTATAACAGTTTTTACTCATATATTCCGTTGGTAGATTTAAGTATTTGTGCAAGGTAACACTTGAAATTTATGAAGGACGCCCGGCATAAGTTTTAGAGTTTTATAACTAGCGAAGCTTTTAATGAACGACGGATGTTCAACGGTTTTTCAGAGCAATTTTTTTCAAATTTAAACATCATACTAAAAACGTAATTAAAAATAAATAATTGCATTCTTTTATTGATTTCATTAAATCATATCAAATATTTACAACATTTTAAAACATTGTAAAGTTTTTTTAAATGGTACAAATATTATAAATTAAACAATTTATTTTGTGAATTAGTAACTTTAATTTTTAAGAATTTCGTTCATGTAAGTCTAAAGATATTTTTAAATACGTCATATATAAATATAGTTTTCGAGCTCTATATCGCTTGGCAGTAGTATTCTCATCAAAACAAGTCTGAATTTTTTATAAATAGTTACAAAGAACATACACTATTATGTAATTTTTATACTTGTAAATGTATGTAAAAAATGCAATAATTAAATTAATTAACTTATAAAATAAATAGCTATAACGTGTAAAATGAAATTTCAGGTGTTTTTTTAGTATTTCAAAATGAATGTTTCAGTTAAATCGATTCCTATTACTAGTTTAAGATCTTTATGTACGATACTTAGCGGCGGTGGTGACACCAGTATTTCCATCCGAGTCATTCGTCTAAACTACTTCTCTATTTAAATAATAACCCTTCGGAAGAAAACATAAAATATATTGCTATTTTTTTTTTTAACTTTAAACAAATTTACCGTGACTTACGCCATGTGCTCAAACACATCTTTATGTTGTATCTTCACAAAACGTGCGAAATACGAATATCTACTCTTAATACGACGACCTACTTTTCTAAATACCTTATTGTCGTATTATGATGCACACAGAACAAAAATAAACAAGCGTGCACAATATACATCAATTGCATTTATCAGTATTCATAACATATACTCACACTGCCGAGGTGGGTACTTCAGTATTCGCTGAACAACACATATATGTATATGCAAGTGGAAGTTCTAACAAAAATTTGCAAAGTTAATACTTATATCATGACCATCAAAAATATTTCAATGAATTATGCATAAAAATAAGCAATATCTAAATTAGTTTTTGGTATTTGATTGAGCAGAAAAAAATCTTAAAAGTACCTATTCTTGCAATAGAATACAACTATTGAAAAAGTAGAATAAACCGTTAAATTCAATGAAAAAAAATGTACAAAAAAACAAAAAACTATTGAGTGTACATATTATTATAACGATTCACTTCTGGGTCTATTATAATCTAATAAGCCACTTATGTGTCATTATAAACTGGTAAAGGCAGTTATACATTAATACATTCTATTAAAACATTTCATTTTATCGTGATAGTTAAATTGAATAATCAATTGAGTCTTTAAAATCGTCTTGATATATTGCAACTTACAAAACTTTTTTTGAGAAATCACGTAGAAAATTCTCAAGTATATGATAAAAATAAATAACATGTAATATTTTTTAGTATCACCGTTTATTTTATTTTAACCAGCAATATTTTGGCTGCTTCAGTATGAATAGTTCGTAGAAAATGTATGTAATTTTTAAATAGTAGTTACGGTTTCATCAAAATTACCACTACACTTTTTTTTTCCTTTATTTATTTATTTTTTTTTTATATAATACACTTTAATAGTACTTTGATTTAAAATGTATTCGGCTGTATAGGATCTCTTAATATTGAATCGATTAATTTAAATGTTCATGGTCATTTTCACTTAAAATAATAAACGTTATTTTTACTTTTGAATGAATACACTCATAAACATAGTATAAACTACTAGTTATAACAATTAATGAAATTGATAATTGTTTGAAACAAATGTATAAGTATTTCCAAATATGAAAGAAAAGAAATTTAAATTTAAAATAAAGTAGAAAAAAGTGCTCAAAGGAATTAAGTAAAAGATGTAAACTTTGAAAGTATTGAAAACAAAGCAATAAAGTTGAGAAAAAGAAAAAAAAATGTACTCATATTTTCAAATACGCATATTCATGTCACTCGCAGAATCATTTTATGAAAAAAATTATACTTACGAATCAGACTGAAGTAAAAATGTATTGAAAAATAAGTTTTAAGTAACTTAAAAATTATAAAAGCGAAGTATTTTAAAAATAGATAGTTTTGAATACCGAAATTATTTTAATACATAATATTTCAATCGACATAATTCAATAACTTCAAAGTATGGATAGACAATTTATGAATATTAATTATATACTTTTGTCATTGCAAATTAGTGTTTTGAATTTAGGAGATGATAATGATTTTGTATTTTAATTCGAATAGTTGAAAATATTAAATATGAAACGATACACTTCGTCTAAATAGATTGTTTTAACATATTATATTGAGTAATAATAATAAAAAAAAAAGGGCAAGATAATAAAGGTGAAAACTTTGTTTGTTAGAGAAGTCGGCAAAATGACACATTTTATCAACCTGTTTCGTGTACAATTTTTTATTGGGACACAAGAGAAATCTAAAATATTCAAAGGGTACCAGAAAATTAAACAAAAAATGTATAGCAAAATATGATACATATATAACAGAAATCATGGCACCATAAATTGACTTGCTGTCATCGTATCGGTGGTAATCACACACAAATTTTAAAATGAATTATATGAACGATAAAACAAACTCAACCACCAGTCTACCTGTTGGTAAAAATGTGATATTCCAACTAATAATTCTAAATAAACTAATTGATTTCAATATGAGTCACATTTTATTTATTAATTCACTGAAGCCAAGAAATTATTAAATTTAGTAAAAATTCTCACACATACATGTACTAAGTCGATTACTCTAATTATGTTGATATAGGTAATTTAAGCTTAAACAACTATTGTTTTAAAAAACATAACGTAAGTAGTGGCTCAGTTATCGGAGTCACTTTTTATAAATGTAAAATTGTAGTGGCTCAGTTACTCCATGTATTTTTATAAAAAGGATAATGGTGACCAATTCCCGGACGACCGTTATAGTTATCTTCTCTGTATTGAGCAAGGATAATGCAGGTGGTGAGTGTATTGAATTTTAAATAAATAATAAATGATTTTTTCAGTATAATGGTTCTAAGCAAAGCATCAGTGTAGTATATATAAGTATACACCGTAAACATCGTTTTAAGTCTTTTGGTAGTTTTCTTTTACTCAAACTCCTATTTAAATTTTAATTCAAGAAAAATACTATTACCAAAATATTCTAAACGTATTTTTTTCCATTTATATTACAAATTTCATGAAAATTGATCATTGTAAAAACAACAGATTCTTCACTTTACTCAGAATGTAAAAATCATATTAATTATATACTATAGCAAAAAAACTATAATTAAGAGAGTTGTCGTCAGAAAATTTTGTAATTATAAAATACTCAAAAATAAAGTAGAGCCGGAACACTACATGCATTTTATCATACATGAGTTATCACTTGATAAAATAATTTAAATAATTTAAAAGAAATATTCACCACTATAATAGTTTTATACTTTTTATTTGAAATAATGCTATTAAATATTAATATTACAAAAAAAAAATACTATTCCAAAAATAATTATCATGTATTAATTTTTTTTAATTTGTTAAAATAATTGAGTGGTTAAATAATAGTTAAAGCTCAAACGTATCATAAAAACGGTTTGTATGTAATATCAAATGTATTGTTATTTTTTTACGTGAAGGTTTATGATATTTGAGTACCAGTTATCCTCACAGCCCTCTTTAAGATTAACGAATTCATCCACTCCCTCAAACATGCAAACTCAAGTTGCAAATGTATTTTATTGATATGTAATGCATCGCATTATAGTGTCCTTCAGATGTTCTTTTGACACCTATCAGTGGCGCAACTACGGGGGTGCTAGGGGGTGCTTAAGCACCCCCAACTCTATTTTAAGCACCCCCAAGTCCAATGTCTTTATAATTTAAAATATCTATAGTTTTAAGTTTTAACAATGTTATTTTATTTTTTAAGATATCTGAACTAAGTAAAAAAAATGAAGAAATGAAAACAGCGTTCAACAGCGATCACGATTAATGATAGTGGTATCTTTAATCGTGACAGCGATTCGGGGATTGTAATAAATAATAACTAATAAGTGATAATACCGGTGTGGCCGGGATTATTTACCGCGTGACATTTTACCCCCCTCCGGTAAATTTTCACTAGTGAAATTTTACCTCCCGGTAAATATTCGCTAGTGAAATTATACCTCCCGGTAAGTATTCGCTAGTGAAATTTTACCGGGGTTTATAAATACACTTGGGTAAAATTCCACTAGTGAATTTTTACCCCCGGTAAAAAATCACTAGTAGATATTTACCGGGGGTAAAAAATCACTAGCGAATATTTAGCGAGGGTAAAATTTCACTAGTGAATATTTACCGGAAGGTAAAATTTCACTAGTGAAAATTTACCAGTAGGTAAAATTTTACTAGATTAAATTAAGTTTTTCATCATGATCTTCGAGGAAGCCCAGGTCCCGGAGAAAATACTCAAGTACCCCCCCCCCTCCTTCTAGTTGGGCTTGTTAATATACTTGAAACTTACTTGATGAGTTATCAACGAACTAGTTGTGTATTTCAATATATATATATATCCTATACCATAAAATAAATAAATAAATAACCATAGTGAATTTTTACCCCCGGTAAAATATATCTAGGGAAATTATCCCCCCCCCCCTAATAAATTGTCTCTAGTGCAATTTTACCTCCCGGTAAATATTCGCTAGTGAAATTTTACCTCCCGGTAAATATTTACTAGTGAAATTTTACCTCCCGGTAAATAATCACTAGTGAAATTTTACCTCCCGGTAAATAATCACTAGTGAAATTTTACCTCCCGGTAAATAATCACTAGTGAAATTTTACCGGGGTTTATAAATACATTGGGGTAAAATTCCACTAGTGAATTTTTACCCCCGGTAAAAAATCACTAGTGGATATTTACCGGGGGTAAAATTTCACTAGCGAATATTTACCGGGAGGTAAAATTTCACTAGTGAAAATTTACCGGGGGGGGTAAAATTTCACGGGGGTAAATAATCCCGGTTACACCGGGTTTTCCTCGTTCACCAGCTTGCTAGTTGTTTATTGTTTGTTTCAAATTTGAAAATGTTCGTTATTTAATTCAGTGCAGTTATTAAAATTTAAATTTGTTATATACCTAATAATAACAACAATATAACGGTTTATCTTTTTAGCACCCCCAAGATTTGAACTCTAGTTGCGCCACTGACACCTATAGTATTACATAACCCATTATTTATAAATATCAAACACGTATGATCAAGTAAACAAAGTAAGTATAATGAAATAGGTTATAAAATAATAATTTAATAATTTAATACATGAGCTAAATTATAAATGAAGAAGAGGAGAAAAGCATAAGTTTCAAAAAATGGGACTAACTTAACACGAAAAACGTAATATGTTTGATACAATGTGGTTGCTATACAAATACAAAAATAACGTAGATTACACCGTGAAGTATTCTTCACTTCTCGGAAAAGTTTATTGGGATAAGTGTATTGAATTTTAAAGAAACTATAGATCATTTCTTTAGCTAAACGATTCTGAGCAAAGCTCCAGTATAAAATAGAAAATATCGTTTTCATATTCCATCGTTTTAATTTTATTACAGTGAAACAACCCTTAACGAACACCTCTGAATAGCGGACACCTCCAATTAATGGATGTTTTTGTGGGAACAAGAACATATTTTTCTCTTTTATTTTTCTCTCTGAATAGCGGACACCTCTAAATAAAGGACAATATTTCAGCTAACGAGAGTGTCCGGTATTCAGAGGTTTCACTGTATCAGTATGTTTTTTTTCATCAAATCTGTTTAAAGTTTTCTTATGTGACAAATTAGATTTTTTTTTTTACATAAAGATTCAATTATATTGTTTTTTATCCTAAATTTCACAATGATAAGATGGAACATTTTTTTAAATAAAAATCATATGATAATTTACTTGAACGCTTATAAAAACCCGAGTAACTAAATGGTATATTGTTATTCTATTATAACGTGGCGATTACACTGAATATAATAAAACTCTAAAAAATAGGTTACAATAATATTAAAAATTATTTATCATTCAAAAAAAAACATTCGTACGGTTTATTAAATCATATGATATCATTTTATCATAATACAATATCAAATTTCCTAGGACTTAACACTAATTCATTGATGATCTCATCCCCATCAAAGGGTATGTCCATAATAATCGACATTAATACCAGTCCATTTAGCCTGACTGACATTAAAATATAGATTAAATAATGTAAGATTATTTGTTTATAACTTTCAGAAGTAGTAAATATTTCCTAAATAATCCATATATAACTTGGTTCATATTTTAAGAGTACCTTATGATATGCTTTCAATCTATTCGAAGTTTCTCGATTTATTACGAAAAACCATGTCAGGTAGATCTCACGATAAGATGAAATACAATTATTATGATTTTAATGACTATACCGGACGTAGCGTACACCGTTTTACGGTGGTTTATGGGTGATCATAAAATGTCTAAAACATCCTAACTGACAAACTCTGAACACACCATCGTCCTTAACTCGTTGAAATGAAAGAAAAAAAACGTTATGGATACCACCTTCATTTATAGCCAAAAACAATTAAACAACACGTCGAATAATACGACTGTTTGACGACGTTATTTCTCGTTTAGTCGCAAAACGCAGAGACGTGTTGACCATGCGTTACACATGACACATAAATAATAAACAAACGAGAAAACAAACGATACTATTTAATGTATGATGATAACGTCATTGTGTTCATATTTTTATCTATGTATACAATAATCAATAAACTGGTATTTCTTTCTGAAGAGAAAATAATATAATTACAAAAATTTAACATGTCTGGATGTGCATCAATGTAGGGTCCGAACCCCATGGGCTCTCTCGTTGCTTATACGCCACTAGGTCTATTACATAACATGTTTCCGCCACTAAAACTGGGCGTGAACAACACATTTTATTCAATATGAAATGTTAACTGCGTAGTACAAAACAGAAAAGTGTAAGGAAATGCAATTTTAATTTAATTTTGCAATTTATTGTGATTATTTATGTATAAAATTATTTAATTTTATTCTAAATGTTTGTATTTATAATATATATATATATATATATATGTATATATATATATATGTTGGTTATAGCATAAAATAACACGGTCCTAAAAAAAGGTATTGTCTTGAAAATATTTAATTACTTGTGATTTATTAATATTATTAACTGCTAACGAAAATAATTTTAGATATTAGGATCATTTTTTTTTCATTCATTGTAATTTAGTAAATTTTGTGAATTAATACAACTATATAAATTGCTAAGATTAATTTGTTTAGAATTGCTCATAATCTAGCGTATGTGGTGGACTAGAGGTGAAGCCCTTTACAGGATATGTTATGTATAATTATATTAAGTGTGCATTATGATAATTTTTACATTTTAGTCTCTAAAATGCTCAGTACTTAATATAATATATGTAAATATTGAAAACTCCGGAATAATTACAAAACACAACACTTCTAAAAATAGACGATAGTTACTTGTACTATACATATATCAACACGGAACCGGTATACAATTTCAAATTCCAAGGCCTTTGCCCACTGTTTAGTGAACGTCATATTAAGTTTCGAACGTTGCAACGCGTTGTTTTAGTTACTTGGGAACGCTTAATTATTAATCCAGTGACGTCAAAGACTCGTTTGAATTATATGAGGTGTAAAAATGATGTATGTTATTTAGTGTGCGACACAAGTTCAAACGAAGACAGTAACACGACAGGAAAGTTTCCCTATTCTACGAAGAGAATATCCGTATAATATAAGAATAGTGTGTACTTTTGGATAAAGTAAAGTACCAGTGAAAATTTAGTGGTGCATGTAAGGAAATAAAAAAAATAATCAACTTCAGACTACGGTCTACGTCTGGCAGTTGGGGTAAAACTTTATGGTTCGTATACGAAACACTAGTAAATTGCGCCGAAAATTAATTTTTTCTATAAATAAAATGGTTGCGAATATTATATCGTGTACTATAGTTGTGGAAGAACTACATAATGGACTCGTAAAGCAGTTTAAGTTTGTTTTACCGAATGAACAAACAACAGATATAAAAATATATTTTAATCCAATATAATAAAATACCATAAATTATGAACACCCAGTAAAAAAAAAAGTGTCAGAAAAACCGGTGTTATTACAAAATCAATAGTTTTCGAGAATTTCAACAACCAATAACCAATTAATCTCACCGAATTTCTGTTATGACCTAACCCCAAAATAATACTGCATAATGAAAAATCATTTCTATCAACATTATATGTGAAAATTCGTTGAAATATTACAGGGAAAGCAAAAATTAATAACACGTGTTAATTCTACATTCATTCGAGTTGTAAAAATCACAATGTATTTTAAATCTGAATGAAGAGAAGAATCTATTGGTTTCATGATAATTTTCATTTTTTATTTTTTATTCTAGGGAACCCTCGAGGGTTCTCTCTATGAATCCCCAATTTCACAAAAAGACATTCTTTAGTGGTATACAATGAATTTTGAACCTTGAGGTGTAGGAAAAAAACTCCGACTATTCTTGGTTATTCAATATGTAATTTCATCCAAATTTGAATTTAAAATTTAAAATATTCATAGAAAAAAAAATCGGGTGTGTGGGTATCGCTCTGCTGTACATTAGGTGCCGTATGGAGATCCATTTCCCCAGCACCCCCAACTTCGAATTTTGAGATGAAACCCATACCAATCGTTTGTACCTCGTTTATACCTGTTTGTACCTCAAGTAAAATCGTTTGTACCTCAACGGTTTTCAAATTATTCCAAATTCTAATGTGGGGGTACTGAGGAAACGCTGCACCCCCTCTTCGAATTTCGAGTTTAAGAAACCCATACCAATCTTTTATATTGCACTTCAATTAAAATGTAAAATATTATATTATATAAACCTGCGCTGTAAAAGAAAATAGTTTAATACCTTTTGAAATTCTACTGTACATAAAACCATTTATTTAATAACTGTAGTCAAATTTACATTTTTTAAAAATCACAAAATCATCCTTGTTTTCAAATTAAAATAATTCCTTACGAAAATTAAAATTTGATGTTTACTATTAGGTATTTTGAATAATATTGTGAATTTTTTAATATTAGGTATCGAAGTTGATTTAAAAAATATAATATAACTAAAAAATTTAAAAAAAAAAAAAAAAAATTGAACTAAATTGAATATAAAAAGAATATTAATTAAATAAAAAAGTTGATATAAAAAATATTAGTCTATTAAAAAAATCTTTGGTAGAATAAAAAATAGGAGTGTAATAAATAAATCATGATGAAATAAAAATTATAGTTTAACTGAAAAAAATTAATACAGTTATAAAATACATCTTAATTGAATAAAAAAATGTAAGTTGATATAAAAATAAAATCTAACTAACAAATCTAAATTTAATTAAAAAATATAATTTAACTAAAAAATCTAAATTGTATTAAAAATATTAATTGAATAAAAAAACTTAAATGGAATAAAAAATCTGATTTAACTACAAAATTTAAATTGTATTAAAAATATTAATTGAATAAAAAAACTTAAATGGAATAAAAAATCTGATTTAACTACAAAATCTAAATTTTATCAAAAAATAAACCTAAATTGAATTAAAAAATATTAATTGAATAAAAAATAATTGTTTTTTAATATTTATCTAAAAATTAAAAATATACTATGAAAAAAACTAAATTGAAAAAAATAAAATAGTATTGAATTAAATATCTAACATAAAAAAGCATAGTTATAATATACATGTCGAATAAAAAAAAACCAAATCGGTAAAATTATTCTTAAAAAAAATTAATCCCATGCATTTAAAAACTAAAATAACTACAATTTTAATAAAAAACTATCTAAAAAAAATTTCATATGCGAAAAAAAATAAAATTTATGACTAACCATATTGAATAGTCATAAATTTTGATTTTTTGCATATGAAATTTTTTTTAGATAGTTTTTTATAAAAATTGTAGTTATTTTAGTTTTTAAATGCATGGGATTCATTTTTTTTTTAAGACTAATTTTACCGATATATTATTATATATTATATTATATGTTATCATAATGTTTTTTAATTATTAATTATTAACCTTTAGAAATAGCTAAAGGTACCAATAGTGTTTAGGCAGACATTAGTGCTCATCTCAACTACAAAATTGCACCAAGTGCTCTTCATACTATTGTGCATAAAGGACGATACGGAGTCAAAGAAATTTTAGGTATTTCAACAGCAATACCTAGTAAGACATTACCCGTTTCAACTGAAAATAATTTGACTAATCAAAGGGGGGCTGGCCAAACGTACGTGTGTATCAGTGTGTGTGTGTGTGTGTGTGTGTGTGTGTGTGTGTGTGTGTGTGTGTGTGTGTGTGTGTGTGTGTGTGTGTGTGTGTGTGTGTGTGTGTTGTGAATGTGAATATGCATCAGAAAGAGAGAGAAATAAAGGCTTACGTTAAAATGTAATAGTGTCAATCAAATAGAATCGAATCAAACGAGTCATGGACCAATGTGTCGCTTTTCGATCACAACTGTATTCGTGTTTGCGTCGTGATTATCAAAAACAATGACCCCGCGCGTAGATGCTTCGTTCTGCGTTTGCTCATTAATATTATACTAATCGTCTTCGTCCGAACTACCGCGTTGCACCGACAATGTGAATATTGTGTCCTTTTGTATGTAAATATCTTTGTGTGTGTCAATGTGTATTATTATTTGTGTATGTATGAGGCTTGATCGCTTACGCGTTATTGTATTATACTTGATGACGTGATACGTAATAGTTGACTTCAATTTTCGGTACAATTATTATATTATAGGGGAAATTGCATTATACTTTGATGAAATATGCCTGTTTAATATTTGTGATAAAAATATTAATAGAAGAAAATATATTAAAACTGTTTATATTAGAAATACTACAACTCTTACAGGCATGGTATCATTATGTTAATTAAAAAATAACCTACATCCAGTAAATAATTTAGTTTTCTGAATAGTACCTAATAAATGTGATCATCACTTATCATCCTACATTATAGATTTTAAAAATATTATTCGTTTACTCGTGACAGTTGATAGAATATTTTAAATACATTTCAGTTTTGTAATTTAAAACTGTAAATATAATTTACAATAACAGTTGACGAAACTTTAATGAAAAAAATCCAATATCAAACATTATGATACAAAGCTGTTTAATACGAACCGAGGAATTATTTACATTAAAATGGCTAAATGTTGGCTGTTTCCATTTTGAATAGATCAAAATAAATCTAAAAAGAAACATCATTGAAGCCAAGCATTTTAATTAATATGTATTTAATAATATACTGGCTCTGTATAAAATACACTTTCGAACAGTCGAAATATAAAAATCTGACATAAATAAATAAACATTTTATAAGTTATACAAGGTGTTCTACGTAGATCCCAACGATATCTCCCAAAATAATGAATATAATAGAATTCTACAATTTTTTTCAACTCACAGGTCTAAGTACATCTTAGTTTATGTTTTAGATAATCTAAATTTTTCAGAAAACAATTTTTAAAAATAACATTCATTTAAATTTGTTCGAAAAATTTGAAGATAACCAATTAATAAATTAAATTTTCTGAAAATGTTGACGTTACAACTATTAGGTTAACAAAATAGTTTTTAGTTTTTCTTCAGTTCCCTAAAAAAGCAAGTATTATTTAAAACCATAATAATTATATTTTACCTATCATCATCACAGAAATTTGATACATACGAAGAGGCATTAGTGGTGAGACGAGGTACTTAAGATTGGAAAATTTGGATTTTATTTATCTTGGGTTTTTTGACGGAGCCCAAGAACTGGATGCCATAGGTCCAGATAGGTTTTAAGAGAATATTGTAGAGAGAAATTTTCATTTTTAAGTTAAGTTTGGAAGATTTGTTAAGAACATATTTTAAGTAGGAAAAATCTATGATTGGGGGTAGCTTTGATTTATTGAATGTGACAAATTTCGTTTTTTTCTAATGTTAAACCTAGGTTTTTGATTGAGTCTAAAGAAGATATATTTTGTTTGTTGTTTTTGAAAATTGGGGGTGATCAACCCTATCTTATTGTAAATATTATGTGGGTAGATTTTGACTCATTAGTATTTACTAGCCAGCGAAAATACCACGAAGACAAGAGTGATAGATAATTTTGACTAATAACAATATCGTGGGCATATGTGTGTGTCATTACTCATTACATCATCTAAATTATAATAAAATATACAATTGAATTAATTAGTTTATTTATTTGTTTAAACATTTTTATGTGTAATTTATTTTATTGTGTAGGGTGTTATTTGTGTATGTTTTAGACTCAATATCCAAAACTGGCCAATGGCCAATGGCCCAAAAAAAACTACCCGTCTTTTTATTCTTTAAAATTGACTGAAAGACGAAATAATACATTTTTTTTAACCTCACAAGTAAAACGTGGACATTTAACCTATGGCTTGAACAATATTTATGTGTTGATCCCCATCGTAGCAATTATCTCATTTTTACCGTGAGTAGATTTAATGGTCGACTTATCCCGAGTAGGACAAGTAGTGTATGATAGTATTTTAAACATGAATATGCTTATAAAGATGGAATAGACTTATAATATTCATAATAATAATAGTCTTCAATGTATTGTACTTTTTAATCAGCACTTTTAAAATAAAACACTTTACAAAAAGTTAGTAATAATGTTTTTATCTTCATAGTCATACCATTCAACCATTACGAAACGTGAATCAGAGGTGACCACCTTTCGACAAGCTAATTCTAAATAATAAATTTAATTCGTCATCCTCGTCGTCCACATCACACAAGCAGGATAGCAAAAAATCAAATTTTGTAGTTCTTCAAATAACTACGCTGTTTTAGCAGTGAATAAAGATTAAGTTGTTAATACTGACATTTCACACATCAGCAACGATGTGATCCACGAAAAACTTCCTCAAATCAAACACACAATCAAAAAAAAAAAAAGCTTAGCTTTTTACATCGAAAACGTTTCTTTATTTCAAAAACAACTATCCAACTTCACGGGTAAAAATGTTTTTTTTCCTCCAAAATCACACTGACGTTTCTAATCGCTTGTCAAAATGGTTACGAAAATTAAAATTATATTTATATATAAATAATACTGACACCGAGTTTTATATATACTGTCCACCAAGCAAACGTCCATTAAGGATCATTGTTATTAAAAATGTGCACCATTCAACGTTCATCACTAATATCTCTAACACATTGAATAATATAGATCATTCAATCAGATACGTGAAGAAAATATTAAAAATAAAAATAATCACTACTGACACTACTATCATTTTTGTGGGATTCGACTAAAATAGCAACAATGCATACATTTTCAACATTTCTTCTCGTCTACACACGATGTTTTCAATTGGAAAACTACATAAAATTATAAAACAAATTCAGGTTCGTCTCAGTGCCACGATTGTCAATCATATGGATTTACAAAGGTATATTGTTCCCACCTACTTCGCTGCGTCAAGAGCTCTTGTCTGAAGAGTGCGCCGAATACAGCAAACTTCCGGGTAAATGCGTACTATGTATTGGGGCTCATAACACGTTATACAAAGGATGCCCAACAAATGAAAATCAACTGAATAAAACACCTTCTCCTTCCATACAAAGATCAGCCCACTTTGCTAAACTCCGAAGTCTAGACGCTTTCAAGCAAAGACGATAACATATACTGACGTCACACACAATCAACCACCGACCGAACAATAATTGAACGGTATGTCCAAATTTTGGAATGATTTCAAATGTATAATTAATTCGTTTATTACTCAACTGACAAAAGATCTGTTAAAATTGTCGTTTACCTCAACCATACCCACTCTTTAAATGTAACACCCATAATTTCACTATATTAATTACCCGCTTATCTAATCTCACCGTCGAATAGAACAGTTGTATCCCTATGAAAAAAAAAATATCCCTAAGTGAATCCTGACTCCTAATCTCTTTATAAACAATATTACAATTATTTTAATAGTATCTATTTACAATGTATATTAAAGTATCATTTTCGCCTTTATAGAACTATTAACTATATGTAATGTTGAGATTTAATAGTTAATGCTGTTTCTCAATAAACAAAAAAACAAAACTAAAAAATGACGTTTTTGCAATAATTTATACAAGCGAAAAAAAGCTTGATGGCTGAATCCAGACAAGTTAAATAGTCGGATAGTGACGTTAATCGTCTCTTATATTGAATATCTTTGCCCGTTTTCTTTCATGATTTCATGCCCATGAATATTCGACTTAAATTTAATCCTTAACCTATTATTCATAGTTTTCACAGAGATATAACAGAATATATTATGCACCAATGACCTTCTTGCATACTTCAATAAGTAGTTTATAAAGTTTTTTTACACTGCAGAATATATTTTAGCAAACTTCATAATAATTATCACACGCTAAATGTCAATTCAATTAACATATTAGTTTTACATACAATATTTAAATGAAAAACGTGATACTATTCCATATATTATAATATATACATACCACACCATAGTGATTTCTCTAACATACACGTCAAGTAGAAATATTAATACAATTATACAAACAAAATTTTAAATAGATAAAAATATAATGCAGACGAAATTGATATATTTTCAATACGTTTTATAAACATTATTATAGATTAAAATTAAAGAGAAGTAAAGTTTCTCAATAACAATAAATTATTATCATGCCCCACGTGATGGTTCTTGTACGCGTACACCCACATGAATACACCAATCAATTTTAAACATATCGAGTACATCTGCTCTACTATAAACACAGATATATTACATAATCCGAACAAAGCTATATTATAGTTTTATAATAATGTTTATTTTTTTATTTTTTTTTCTTGAGACGCTTTTTGCTCAACTTAACTTTATCCAAAAGTTTCATCCATCAACTCTTATAGATCGCAAATTCGATGTGAGGATTCATTAAGCTGTCATCTCAATAGTTTTTCCAAGAAACCGGAAAAACAGCCTAAAATTTACCAAAAATAGCCAAACCACCATGGCCACCGTAAACTACACTTTCGTGAAATTGACTTTAGTAATAATTTCTTTATTACTCCAAAAGTAATGTTTCTAGAAACTTAAAATTCTCGCCATATATAAATGATATACTTGATACATATATTAAAAAGTGTCTAGCAAATTTGACAACTTTTAGGCTTAAAATATAAATTTGAAAATATCTTATTTTTTTAAAGTTTATCCGAAGTAAAGTTTTAAATATTTTACAAAAACTTTTGCAAATTTCATATGACTTTACTCATACACTTATTTAACGATAATGAAACAAATTTCAAAATTCGAAACTCAGGGTTTTTTTTAAAGTGTTTTAGTAAATTAACATACGATTTTTACGTAATAAACTGTTTTTAGGTCTATTTTCAACTTTAAGAATTTATTTGACGAAATTGGTCCATCTAAACGGTATATTTTAATTCTGAAGCTTTGTTTGGCTAAAGAAACGATCTATCATCTCTTTAAAGTTCAAAACATCCATCCCCATTCACTCGTCCGAAGAGTGAAGAATACCCCATGGGGTAGTATACGAAATACGTAATTTTTTTATAGTCATGTTTATAACCAGTTGTTTTTTTTTCAAAACAAAGTTATTAAAATATATTTTCATACTTTTGTGACAATTTAAATTTTCACTATTTACGCTCATCTACGTAGGATTTTCAAAATTTACCCTAAATGGTCATCAGAAAAGTTTACTCAATTTCGAAAACATTAAAGTAAACACGTTTTTGACTTGTGCCACATTTAATTTAATTATTTTACCCACACAGAATAAAATTAAAGTTAGGAATATTATAATTTAATTTAAAGAGAAACTCGTTATTTTATTTTTGTGAAGTATCTAAATTTTCACTTTTATTATTTTAGTGCTTAGTTTTCTACCAAGCTGATAACCGCTATAATTATACATACCGATACAAATATTATAACGTCTATAACACTTGTAATAAAATTGATTTTAAATAAATTCCTAATTTAATCACATTTCGCTTAAAGTTTAAAACTCATAAAATGTTAAAGTGATAGTTATTAATAATACCACCTAACATATATATTATAGTTTTTTAATAAATATCATTCGAATTCCGATCGATACAAATCAAAATTTTGACGACTCATGAGACAAAGAATAAATTGGAGATATATAATTACTGTAAAATATTTAAGGGGCAAAAATGTTTTCATAAGACTTTTCGTATCTCAGGCACGGTTCCCATTTTTTCAATGGGGGAAGTTCAACAAATTCCGATAGTTAACTTACAAACATTAATGGGTGCAAATAAATATAAATGTGTATACAATTTACTAATCAAACCATTTTTCTATACTTTTATATAGATGTTTTATAGAAAAATATTTGGTAACAATGTTACATAAATAAGATATTGTATTTTCAAAAACTAAAACAAACAACGTTATCAAGTTTTAAATTTTTTAATCTTGAAAAATATTGTATTCCAAAATGTTGAGTGCTATTTAAAGACTTACGGGAATAATTTAACTTGCAACCTGTCATGTTTTTTTGACAATTTATACAATATGAAACAAATATTATTATACTATTAAAGTTTTGGTTTCAAATTTTCTACTTACGAGTATTTTATTATTTATTTTCATTTCAACGATAACGATAAAAATTTAAAAATTACAAGAATAATATTTATTTATTTGTACTTATTTTGTTATAATGAATAATTTATTCACCAGTTATCATGACTTTATTGTAAATGCACATACAGTTTTATTTCTGATTGTAATTGAACCGTTTCATTTATTTAAAACCGAGAACATGTTTTTTTATTCTGTAAATCTTAATATTATCTGAAATAAATAAAATAACTTATTGACTTATTGTTTTAAATAGTTTTAACTGTGAGGACAGGACCGAGGAAATTCTATGTTTCTATACAGCTTGACTACTGAATATACCGCCATAACACACGATTTTTGGATGCTTAAATCTGACCATAAGACTGACCTCAAAAATGAGAACAGTTGAGACCACTCTTAGCGGTCACGCTGCCGGCCCGGACGATGTAATAGATCCTCGGATGTGTGGTTAACCAGCCCTGGCTGACATAGACCTTCAAGTTTTTTATCCAAGATTCCAAAAAGCATTCACACGATCGAGTTGTACATGAGTTAAAATTATTGAGGAAATTAAAGGGCTACAGAAAAATAAAAATTGTAGCTTTTAGCTCGGGCTTCGTCTCTTGCTTACAAAGCATGCAGATGACAAGTCTATAGCATGAAAGTACAGCACGGTCAGATGTGCCACCGGCTACGTCCTCATAGCTCACACCACACTCGTACAGTGTACACTCGCACACACACAAGCCATACCGAATCCAGTACATATAACACGTACAAATATAAAACAATACAGGTAAGTCGCGGTCTCTCTCCACGTGATATTATTATTATTATTATTATTATTATTACTATTTTATAGCTGTAATTTAAATGTATTTTATAATAAAAAGTTCACGGTCATCTGGAGATAAGCTTATATTATGTATAGATATTTTGTTATTTTTATTTATTTATTTATTTTTTTGTTATTTATTTTTTTTTTAAATATACGATTATGACACCGAGAAATAAATACCAAAGCAGTTCCTAAGGCATCGATGGTTTAACAATTTAAAAAATATATAGTTTCGATTAACAGACGTAGAATTTATCATGTTTTTGATATAATAATATTTCAATCAAGTCATTAGTAGTAATTGAGTAAAGGATTAACTCATAAACAATTTTTTTTCATAAATACTTGAAATTTGTTGTGTTCACTCGTTGACTATAATAATTTCAAATCTCTTTCTCCTCCTTTCCTCTTTGCATGTATATAGTACTACTATATGAGTTCTGCTACGTATAACATATTAGTACGTTTAGGTGTATAATCTGTATAGCTGTGCATAACTGTACATAATATGTAAATATACTTATTTTAGTATACCTACGTTCATGGTGTATAATTACATTCCTAATGAAACATTTTATCAACATTACGTTTGGTCTGATAGTGTTACGACCATTGAATAAACAATATTATGACATGAATATACAGTAGACGCCGCTTATAAGACTCACGGATATAAAGTTCAGTCGCTTATTAGACTCAAAATCGTCTGGAACGGTCGGGACGTATCCAAATATATTTTTAAAAAATCGGTTATAAGACTCAAATTTTGTAAAATAAATAGTAGAAAATAAAATGTTTTGGTTATAATTTAGAAATAAATTGATATTGAAAAATTAATCGCAACGATTATCGTTGTTATAGTAATACTGATTATCTGGCGGCTGCTCAGTAAGGTGGAGTGATTTTTTTTTTTTTGAAAATGATTATGGTGGCGTGTAAAACAAATGCTCGGTGTATAATATAATTGAAATTATGAGAAACACATTTTGATATTTTAACTTAAGGTACTGCCCCACTGAGGTTGAAAATTTTTAATTTTGTTATTATTATGGATTAAGGAATTTTTTAATATTCCCACATAAATTAGTTAACTAAATATTTGTATAATATTACAGATATTTAATTATATTGTCAAAAACATTTTAAAATAAAAAAACTTAAAATAATACATAATAACCTTCGGATAAAAATAATATGTAATTTGCAATTTGCTCATATTTTAGTACTGAATTACTCCAAATTATATTCTTTTTTTTGTATTGAAATTCGGCATGATACGCCGATTTTCTAGTCTATTTTTAATAAATCCTTCTCTTCTTTCAGCTCCACAAACAGCAGCACTAGCTTCAGTGACTAATTTTACACATCTTTCGACTGATTGAGTGTGGCAGGGCATCTCTGAAAAATCTGAAAAATTTCACTGTATATTAGATCCACGTCACTTATTGCTTCTATTATTGTTTGCGTATTTACTAGTTTTGTAAGTGGAGGCTCAGTCATAAAACTCCAATCAATTAAATTCACATAATCTTTAGCATCAAAATTTAAAGTAGGAACTTTAAAAACACGTATTTTGGAATTTTCTGTGGTTATTTGGCGGATCTTTAAAATTTCTTTTAGTGCTAACTCCTTAATATGTTTTCTTTCATCGGCCAACATCGCAATCAGTATATTTTCTGAATGGCCAAAAAACGCGTTTCGCTGAATAACAGGGTCTATGACTGACTTCAAATTATCTGGTAAATATCGAGATAATTTTATAGTATTAAATAAGTGTTTTGCTCCATAAACGCAAAGTGCTTTTGTTTTAGTATTGAACCACATATGTGCATATACTTTTAAAATAAAACTAGTGAGTACAAGTAGATTTTCAGATGGTGTTTCAGTTGAAATATATAACCTCAAAATTCTATTAGCAGTTGTAACCCATCGTGAATGACAAATTGCTCCAGGATTTCTTTTAGCTAAATTCTCGTCACATGATCCAGAGTGAATGGCTTGACATATTTCAAACAAATATAATTGATCTGTACGGAAATTGTGTTTAGATTTGATAATCATGACTAAAGTACATTCAAGTGGACCAAAATCTATAACTGGTAGATGTTCACAATTATTTAGTAATTTTCCGACAAGTCCAGTAAACGTTTTAGGACCCATTGTGGCTCCATCGAGAAAGTTAAATAGAGGACGTAACGTCAGTTCGTTTGCGTGTAACTAACAAATAAACCATTGCAACGGTTTGTTAAACTCTTCTTCCAATTTCCAAAAGCCGAACTATACCTCCTTTGATTCCAGTATTTACTGCAGTTCCATTACAACCAATAGCCAAAACATATTTTAAATCAATTGATTTGGAGTATAAAAATGACATAATATATGCAGTGCACAGTTATCGTAATTGCGGGTACATAAATACACATACGTACACGTGCACGTAGTTTTTTTTATCGGCATAATTAAATTTATTCAATAATAATTAATTAAGAAATGTATTCAATAATAAAGTATGTAATATGTAATATGTGTTAATGTACTAAAATCAAAGCAAAATATGTAGTAAAATAAAATTTATAAATACGCAATTTATTTTATTTTTTTCCATTTCGCCTATAAGATTCATTCGGATAAATATTAATCATTAGATTAGTTTGGTACCTGTTAATAATAATTAAGACATACATTTTGATGTATTATTTTGAGATTTTAAATATTTTAAAATTTCTTCCAATGAAATAACGAAAAAAATATGCATCGTATGCTACAACAAGGTAAACTTATTGATAATGAAACTGATTACAATATAACAGTTTTATCCGAAATATGTTATCACAATATGAACTCAAACGGCTGTGCACATTAAATTGTTCATATATATTATATTTATTGTTTATTCAGATTTGAGCATATTATGATAATAATACCTAGATATTAATATAGAAAACTTACTGTAAATCAGGAAATTTATATTTTTGAAGGTTACCAACAGCATAACCATTCAAAAAAAATAAAATCCGTGTATCTAATGTGTCATAAAGAGCATTACATATTTAGTTTGTAATTCAAAAGTTTAAAAAACACGACCAATGTGTGTTAATCAAAATTATGATGAACCTCATAACTCTTTCTAGTGAGTACGCACTTGTTCTCGAGTTAACATCATATATGCGTATGAACTCAAATGTTTCATTCGACCTAATCTAACCATAATTCGATTAGTGATTATAGATAGTACACTCTAGTAAATAAACGATCTACAGCTACGTTGTGGTTACTTTTTACATTATACTATGTGACATGAACAATTTCATAATCGTTGTTTTTCAGTTTAATACATTACTCTAAATACTATACATTTCACTTAAAATACAATTTAATAAAACTCTGAATATCTGAACATGAGAGATAATTAATTGCTTTTAGATAAAATTCTGAAAGTTCAACAAAAAATCAGCATCTGAGTAATTACTAAGTGGAACAATTTGTTTGCCATTGTGTTTTGTTCAAATCTTTAATCAATTTAAAAATCTTAACACTTAGTATTAATATTCACACCTAGTAGAATGTTCAAAGTGTCGCTAAAGAAACTTTTTGTGAGAACACTAGAACATGGTATTAATAAATTTGTTTAACACAAAACGTACTTAACTGGAATAATTCAAAGTTACAATGTAACACTTAATTAACTTATTTATAAAAAAGCAAAAAAAAAAATACCCTTATACTGAAATTAGGAAAATATAATTGGAGTTCTACATTTTTAATTATTTAGAGTCTCCAAGGATCAAGGAAACCGTAGGAAAAGTTTAAACATTAAAGTTTTTAACGATGAAAAATGTCTAATTTAAAAAGTTAAAGTAATGAAATCTTAATTGTATTCTTTCAAAGTGATATCATCTGTGACTAGTGAACACTGCCTACTTCGTACAGTTTTTTTCACATGATTAATTCTTGGACCCATCTACTGGTACGTTTGAATTCATTCATACGTTTTCCCAACATTATCAGGTTAACAAACATTGCTTTTAAACCTCACTCAGGTAAGCAACGTTGATAACTTTCCCCTTGGGTAGAGTTCCGAAATACCGTTTTATTTACACAAGATTTGCACATTAACATAAGTATTAATGAATACAATTCACGCATTATAAATTATATGGTAAGTATTGAAGAACACAAAATGGTTTATTTTCTAGAAATCAAAACATTTTAGAATCTTGATCATTATATATCTCATATTATGTGTATTTAAGTATTTTATTATCGTCAAAATTCTTGGCAACTTAAAATGTGTGGTATAAAATTGTGGAGCTACAGATTCAAAAAGTATAAAATGCAACTAAGTCTTTTGGCATTTCAATTTAAAACTAAAAACTATTAAAACTTTTTCCGTTTAAACGTTGACTATGCAAATTATCATCATTCAAACTTTAAAATGGATGTGATACTTACTGTTTCCAATAAAATGAGTTTGTGGTAATTTACAAATTTGTGGTGAGAAGCGGGCATTTATACATGTAAATAAGCCATTCAAATAGATTTAAAATAAAGGAATCAAGAGTTTTATAATGTATTTAATTATAATCATCCTAATTATTTTAATGAAGCTTCTTGTATTTATTTCATTTTGTCCTTCTTTATTGAAGAGACTTTTTCAACTCCTACCCGATAGTTTCAATAAGATAATGATAGTGGAACTTCATCCTTTGTCTTTTTGGTTTTTTGAGCAAGATAATGACGATGGATGTATTGAATTTTAAACAAACGATAAATAATTTTTTAGTAAAACAATTTTGATCAAAACTTCAACGTGAAATGTACTTACCATTTACATTTCGTTTAACTTAAATGTAAAATATTTACTACCCCCTTCTCCCATAGCTCATACGAACCCATATTAAAATGTATCAATCTTTCTACACTTAGAATAAGGCGCACTCTGTTGCTAATAACACTATTACATCATTTACTTTTGAGTATCATTGATTGTTCGTACCTTCTTTTCCTCATCCATTTTAAAATAACCTAGTACTAGTAATAGTATAGTGCTTGTACTAGTAATAGCAATTTATTGTTTCCCATTTCTTATAAAACAATTTATTTGCCAAACATTCCATTGAATCTTAGATTCGATTAAATGACTATTGGGTTGCAGTCTTGCAAGTAATTCTAATATTTTTTATTTCATTTAACACTTTATATTTTCTTTTTATCATGTATTTTAGTATTATTTATCTTTATAAGATACAACAGTTACAAGTCTTTATTCTATAAAATATATTTATTATTATTTTGAATTTTTACGTATATAGTATGCATATAATAATTTTACAACTTTTAATTAAATAATCTACTGACATTTTTAAATAAAACTTTATAAGATGTAAAATTATAAATTTGATAGAAATTTTCATTTACAAATAAATTTAAAACATATTCTTTAATCTATACCCAAAATTATATAAAGATTGGATAAATCAATGGGTGGTTATTTTTTCGGCAGATGCCCTTTACGGCCAGTGCAGTTCTCACCTTTGGCGGGCCTCAGGCAAACTAAACCTTCCGGGATCCCTCATTTTTCTTAGGTTTAGGTCTGACTTTTCAAGGAAAAAATTGTCTTAACATAAATGAGGACTAAAAATTTAATTGCTTTGATCTCAACTAGTATTGTAACAGTCAACCATGCTGTTTATAATATATTTGATTTTTATCTAGTACATATACATTCTTGAAACATTTTTAGAGAAAATTAAATACTTCAAGACATAAATAATATTAATAAACTAATAAGTCGTTACATAATAATATGAAACACAGTAGTTTGGGCTCGCTGGTCGTAACCTAAGCTCCAACAGAAACCCAACAGGATTTTAAAGAATTTAGTTAAATTAAATGATCTAGTCTTAATATCAATTATTAATAAATATCAGTATTTTCAACTTAGTCCGGGCAAACAAAAGAAAATTACGAGTTATTTTTTTTAGTGGGTAGGAATGTTTCGCATTATTTTTGTATATACACACGAACATACGTTTATTTTACCCTACTATTGTTATTATAATACACATTTATTGAAAAATTTCTGTTAACCGTCTATTCGGTTAACCATCATAGTCCCAGTCTCGACGATGACGGTTAATTAAGTTTCTACTGTATGCCAATACTAGCGTAAAACCACTAAACTTTATTATGAAAAAATAACAATAATAATAATAATAATAATAATAAACTCAAACTAGAAATGTAATTACAGGAGTTCAGAGCTCCGGTGGAAGTTCGGTTATTCAACAACTAACAATAACTCTCGTGATGACGTGACACTCTAGTGCGTATTGTATCAGACTTAACTAGCGACTTTGGAATTATACAATACACACAGTGTTTCGTCCTCTTTAAAATATTTTAGCCGTTCGTTTTAACATTATAATAATATACGATGCATGTTGAATAAAATAACGGTGGTTCGTAGATCTACTCTATTATAATAAAATATAATATTAGCAGTGGTTCACAACGAAAATATGATTATTTTTGCTTTGATTAATCTTATCGGTAAGAAAAGTTCATTTATTACAACCCACCAAGTTGGAGACCTGATGTCAGGTAATTACTAATGATGAACGGGACCACTAGGATAGCACTAGCTTAATGTGGTTAATTTAGATCAAATCACCCATTTTACTCTTAAGATTAGATTGCACACTTAAATCTGAAAGATTCAAGTGTATTGAATTTACCAAAGAGGACTGAGAAAACAGGAAACTAGTATAAATTAATTCGTAGTTTCATCCAAGATGTTCGACGAAAAGAAAGGATATTAGAAAACAATAAACAAGCACGTGCTCTTATGATTGACATGATTGACTGTACTTCACCAACTGATGTAGCACACTGACGAAAATAAATCCGAGACTTCAGATCAATCATTTTATACTGCATGTGAATAATGTTCGTATGCATGCAGTTGTTCATGTGCAATACTTTTGTGCACGAATGCAATTCGTTTTGTTTTGTTTTTTTTTTTTTTTACTCATATAGAACTTCGACTCAGCGGAATTTCTACGAGCATCTAACATTTCCATACTCGTATATCCACCGACATTATAGAAATAGGATCGCCCCATCGCCCCCCCCCCCCAGAAATACGCCCTTGCGTCAAACGATAAACGAAACGTAGATTAGTATTGCTCAATTTTAACTTCATAGATAATTTAATCGACTCGTTAACAATTTGTATTCCATTACAAAAGGACAATGGCAATAATATTTGTCTTTAATACTTCAACAATTGTAACTTATATAATTAAATAAAATCATATGTGTCTATGGGGACCCTCAATTATGTCAGGGCCCGAGGTTATAGCCACCTCATCCCCCTAAGTAAGAAATTAATTGTCACTAAAGTGACAAAAGTTTGATTCTCTAAAATGTTCTTGGAATTGATTAATAGACTATGCACTATATCTTCATATCTTAGATATTAAAAATTATTTTTTTTTTTTTTTACATTTATTTCACCATCAGCCGTTATGTGGCGGTAAATACTATGAGTCCAGATATATAATTTATCAGTACAATTTACAACTTAAGTGTAATAAGTATATTAATTTATATTTTAGGTGTATTCATATAAATAAGTAAATTATTTTAAAAGAAAACGTGGATTCATCTGGCCCCAACAAATATGGAAGTTCCAAAAAATTACCCAAAATACGCTTCTGCCGGAATCGTCCATTTCGAATTCATTTAAAGCGATTTAATGTACAGTTAACACACACGGAAATCAACTCTTCCCAACTGGTCAAAACACGATTATAATACTCCACTGTCACATCTCTACTTTTTAAGCGATGTTGACCACTAGTTTCATCATAATCTCAAGCATTCGGTGACTAGAGGTCGACACCACTTGATGCATCCTCGCATCCATTCAAATAAAGAAAACTTATGCACTCGCACTAGTTAGAGTTAACTGTTAAGTATTATTTCTTTAGTATCATAATTTTAAAACATATTTTTTAAATAATTTCTATTGATTTAATAAACTTAACATTCTATACAAGGTATAATGAGTAAGTATGATGACATTGACATAATAATAACATAATAAATTATAAATGTATTTTAAATTACATGATCTTTATAGTTAAAAGGAATGTTTCATGCTTTCTATACGTATCTATCAAAATTCGTTAATCAAATTTGTCCATTCAATATTTTCAACAATGTCATTTCCATTTGCAAATAATGATAATTATGCAACTAGAGCACAGTTGTAACGTAATTTTTTTTTTTTTATAAATATCTTTTTTCGTTTAGCGGTAACTGCAAAAGATTTTTTTTATCCGAGATCATTTTACTTGATTTTTCGTGCATGTCAATGTGGACAATTTGAATTATATTGAAAAAAAAAATTATACGTCTGTTTCGATGACTTCGTTACAGGTAGATACCAATAAACTATCAACACCCTGGACGACCGCCCCTCATATCCCTTCTTAGACGGGTCCTGAACGCATAAACAGATCGAGAACACGTCGTTTCACATACGAATATGGATTTTAAATTTTTAAATCGCAAAAATAGCTAACCGACACCCCACACGGGTCGACCACTCCAAATATTCGATTTTCGCGTTTGGATAATGACGTTCGCTCGCCATACGAATAATACAGGGTGGCTGGCTGGTCCAATAATCACGGAACGCCCTACCAGATGACAGGGTAAGCTGACGTGAGGATTAATACGCGTATCGTTGTGCCCGCAGTTTGCGAATCTGACGCTGCGGATCGTTGTGTTACGATCCCCCTCCTCTCCGCCACCACAAATCCGTCGACACGTCCGTGCGTGTGGTGTTACATCCGTTACGTTCGGACGATTTTGCGCTTTGTAACCATTACACTTGTCGACACATGTTCACCGACGAAACTACCCGAACGCGAAATCACGCGCGCTATATGACATTGCACCTATAGAAACCCGGTGGACAGCACACAAAAAATAAATAGAAAATTTGTTTTAACAAAAGATTAAAAACATGTTTTCCTATCTATATATACCAATTTCCATAAGTGTTGTAGAAACCAATTATTTTTTGTACACATTTTAAGTTGAAAATTGATGTAAAAACGATCAATCCCATAGTAAAATTAATTTAACACTAAAAAAAAAAATTGGCATACAAAATTTCAATTCTTTCGGTATTTTGTTCGATGAGCAAGTTATGAACAAGTCCAAATTACCTTATCAGAATATCGAAAATTAAAAATTAACTTGAAAAAACTAGGTATTTTCTAAGTTCTATCTTTGGTCTAAAAGTTATTTTTTTTGATAACCATTTAGAAGTTTATAAAAGTCTATCATTGACTTATGATAAATCTTTTAAGTTTCTAACATTATCACTATTAGAGTTATGACTAAATAAATAGAATCCATTTAGTGAATGTCTCGTTGCCGGCAACTCTACCGTTTTTACTCGGCTTTTGGCAGTTTTCCTCGTGTCTGGAAAAACTATTTAGAAGAAAGAAAATTAATTCAAATTACCATCTACATTCAATGCCATATCTACAAAGATTCTAGACAAAACTTTTGAATAACGTTTACGGCCCAAAAAATTGTCTCGAGAAAAAAAAAATCCTTCATTTCTTTTAGAATCTAAAATTATCACCAACCCGGCTCCACCACTACACCATACGGGTATAAGTACATTGTACATGACATCTATCGCGTATGTATAGATGTATGTAGCTCATCGAATTAAACACGGCGTGGAAAATACAACTACCTCGATGACTGTGGCTCAGTGCCCAGTGGTACGCTACTTGGAGGCCGCGACGCCTAAAGGGGCTGTGCAATTTTAAAAGGGAGTCGTCAATAATTATTATTAATATTTGTAATTGAATGTTATAATCTATATGATGGAAAAATCAATTCATATATAACAAAAAATTATTTTGTTCCGTTGCGATTTTATACAAATAACGATCGAGTCACATTGTAATAAGTAACAAGTTCTATTGAATCTATTAAAAATTAAAATTATTAAACGACTTGAAGTTCGGAATTACATTTTACTCATTATATGGGTTATATTTTACATTCTAGATTAGTTAAATGAAACAAAATCAAATTACCTAATATTAACGATCTAATTTATGCAAATATAAATATTAGACATACTGATGAGTAATTGATTCACCTTATCGAAATAAATACGTTTGACGATCGTAAATCAAAAAAGATAATGCGCCACTGCTGTAGCATGTAAGTAGATTATAATATGACGTGTGTTCATCTACCATTGTCAGATTCACTAGTAATGTATTGAACGATACAATCGAGCACGCCCCGGAGACAAACTGTGACAGATGCTAACCGTTAAATCCGAAAACCTATCTTCTAAATTCAATATAAGACTTAGGAACTCGTGGCTGAATCCAATGCAGGATGACAAGAGCGATCTATTATCGAAATTTTGTTTACAGCAAATTTTTTATAAATATTTATAAATATTTAATAGGAAAAAATAAAATTATTACAATATTGTTACAGTTTGACGAGAATATCGATCGAAACTATCTATAGCTACAATATTTACATATTTTACCATGTTTATACATCATAACACAAAGGAACTAATTAAATTTTAATATTTTTTAAAGAAAGAAAAGTCATTAAAATGTAGAAAAAAAGTGCAGTTATACTCCCTTATTATTATATACAGACAATAGGCATAAGTTGTGATATTTTTACGAGGAACAGAAGTCAATTATTTTTATTTTGAAATGCCTCTCTTCTAAAAAAAAAAATATACATATATATGCATATAGAGGGTTTTACAGTCTTGCATAATACCATTTAACCCTAGATAATACATAATTAAAATTTTTTTTCATGCACAATTTAAAACGCCAACAGATTTATATTTTTACGAAAAAACTAATTTTCATGAATGTGATTTCTAATACTTTTAGTTTTTTTAAATGGTAGCCAGTCATTACTGAAAATAACGCAACTTTTTTTATACAATTATCTTCAATTAAAATACTTATCTTTGAAACCAAAGGTCGACTACCTTTTAAGCAACGAAGGCCATATTTTTTCAATTTTGTTATCGATGTTCACATCATAATATCATTATTAAAAATGAAATAAATTAAATGTGATTTTTGAGATTAGAAATGTTCAGCTAATTTGCATCTTTTTTCATATTAAATGTTGATATAAATTCTCAAAATTACATTCAAATGTTAATCACTTCATCGGAAACAAAATTAATTATTTCGTAAATAAGTTATCATTTTTCGAAAAAAATCAATTATACCTCTGAAATCTATTTTAGAAAGCCTATCTTTAATATTGTGTGATTTTAAAAATCTTGGAAAATACTTGAAGGGCCGCAGTAAAGAGTTACGTAGGACGCGTGCGACCCGCGAACCGCAGTATGACAAAAAGCTGTTTTAAACTATTGGTCCAATAATTAAAATTTAAAAATTTAAATAAAAAAAAAAGAATCATATTTTATGTTATAAATAAAGGTTACCATTTAAAAAATCTAAAAATATAATAAAATCACCGAAAATAAAATAGCGAAAAATTAGTTTTTTCAAACAAATTTAGCTCAATTAGTGTTTTGAATTGTATGAAAAAAATCCTAATTTACGCATTATACAGCTGGGTTGAATCGTATTGTGTAAATCTCCCTGAGACACTTAATAATACATTTCCCGTTATGCGCAATATCCTTTGTACCAGTGATGTGAAAGTCACGAGTTTATACATTTTTAATCCGCCATCGTCGAGAAGAAACTGCTTATTATGTAGATAACGGACAATGGTGGAATTAAATACAAATTAGAGGTTAGCATTTGAACGGATTTGAAAGTGAGCACCTAAATGTTTATTACACCCTAACAATGACGATTGTTTTGGCTTTGCTGCTCAACTTCCAAATGCCCGTTCGTATAGTTTAAATTTAAATGTACCTCAAATTAGTAATGCAATTTTTAATGAACACTTTATACACCTACCGAGTAAGTACCAATATATAAATTCTACTGAACGGAATATATGATGAGAATCACCATTATGAAAACTATTGATTTTTTGAAGTTTTACCCATCCATTCTTTGAAAAAACACGATTGCACTTTTCTATAATCAATTTCGCTACTTCACCATTAGCTCTTCTAACTTGTGTTTTGCTTCTAAAAAAATAGTTATATTTTTTCCCAAAGGTCGCATAAAAAAAATTAATAAATAAACGCAAATACTTGGAATAAAAATAAAAATACCTTTTTTTCTTATTTTGTAATTGCATGTGGTATAAACCCAAAATTTGTTGTGATGTAGACAAGATTGTCTATACAATAATATAGTCCAAGTATATTATACATAGAAATAAATTAAATTTTCAAGAAAAATATGAAGTTTTCATCAAATATTAAAAATATATCATATACTTCATCAATTTTCGTCTTATTTTTGAAAGATCTTTTTTTTTTTTTTTTTTTTTTTTTAATTATCTAGAGTTTTTATCTTTGAAAAAGAAGACAATTTTCTTTATACAAAATATTCAAACATCTTGTTCTGTCTGTATTCAAAGTTTCATTATTATGTTTGAATCGACCAAATTCTGAAAATGATATCATATGAAATGTAAAAATTGTATCATAATTTACTTGAACGCCTATAAAAAAAAATTCTGTGTTAAGATTTTTGAAATTTTTTTAAAACCGTTATGGAAGTGTATGAGTTAAGTCATATAAAACTTTCAAAAGTTTTTGTCAAATATTAAAATATTAATAAGGAATAAACTTTTTTAAAACAAGGTATTTTCAAAGTTCTATTTTTTGCCTATGAGTTGTCAAATTTTTATGAAACGTTTTAAAGTATGTAATAATACGTCAATAATACGTATATGGTGAATATTTCAAGTATCATGCAATATTAATTTTGGAGTATTTGCGAAATTACCGAAGTCGATTTAATGAAAATGTCGTTTACAGCGAATTTCGCCGTTTTCGGTCCATTTTAAGCTATTTTTCCGCTAGCCTAGAAAAAATATTGAGATGAGAGGTTAATAAACCTTAATAAAGTACCATCGAAATCGTATTTTCAATCTATAGAGTGGCTGAATGAAACTGTTAGACAAAGTTAAGTTGAGCAAAAAGTGTCTACAGAAAAAAAAACATCATTGTAAAACCAGAAGATCCTTCACTTCACTAAGAATCTAAAAGACAATGCAATGAAATAGAATACAGTGATTATACATTATTTTTACCCGCGTAAATCACCTGAATTCCTAATCTATATCAGTAATACGATTTCTCTGATTATTCGTAGTTTATTCAGTTAATAATATAATAATAATTTTTTGTTTTTTTTTATCTGCCCTCAAAACCTAATAAAACGCCCCAATTTTTCAACAAAATATAACAAACCAATATGATTATTAATCTACCAAAAGTATTTTCTCTAAACATATTTTGTCAATCACATAGGTAATACAATTTTTAGGGGTCCTACAAAATGTTTCCAATTACTCGAATATCCATTCCAAGCCCGGACGCCATCGCCTATGAGCCCTGGAGAACCGAGAGATAGACAGTGTTCTGTGCATGCCGAAGCACCAACAACAGTCACGGAGTAGGGTTGTTTAAAATTTTTTTACTGCTTGAATATTATTATATTATAATTTAATAATACAAATTCATAATTTTTATTACTTTGTGTATATCAGCAATTCTTTTGTTTTTTATTAAACACAATAAAAGGTTAAATAATAATTCATATTTATCTAGGTATCATATTACTGTTTCTACCACCAAAATGTGACATTTTGAAAATTTAATTTATAACTCTATCCATTGCGCTCTACTGTAGCATTTATTTATTGTATTGCACAACATAAATTATTTTCTAAACCAAGATTAGGAAAAATAAAGTTTTTCTTCAAAAGTAGCCTACAAACATCCTTGACATAATTTGTTTTGAAATTTATAGGTATATAACCCATTTAGTACAACTCATACAGAGTCTGTGTCATTAATAATAACAAGATCAGTAATAATAATTACAAATAAATGATCACGTAATCACGTCACATTGTCAAGCGAATCACATCTGACGGGACGGTGGTGGCGATGTATGTGAAAAACCGTCAGTCCCCGTCTGCCTCCAGACCGGACCTCCTGGTGATGAAAATACTAGATACCTACTAAATGTTATCAACTATAGTTTTCGTTGAAAATTTCGATGACTAGTCGAGATTTTACAACGCTGTAATTTATCTAGCACTGCCTATTTCCGAAAAATAAATTTTAACACTTAAATTGAAAGTATGGCAATGAACTTTTGAAACTCATTACAATCAAGGTTTCACCATTTATTTTAAAAGATCTGTAGTGCTATTACTAGATGGCACAAAACCAAAAAATAAATATAGTAGAAAAACTTTATGTATAACATATAGGTTGGATAATTAGTCTGTATTGCTCAAACATTGTTGATGACCTCATAAAATTATTATGATTAAAACAAAGATGACATAAAACAATTCTCTTCTATTGTTACCTTTTTTAGAATTCATTTTGAAATTATTTAAATCTCTGAAAATAATGTAACTAAATAAAAACTGTTATTTATTTTCTGATCAATAAAAAAAAAAAGCAAGAAGTACTTTTTTTCTAACCATCTTGCTCAATAAATAATCACAATAAAATAAAATTACAACACAGTAAAATCAATAAGTTTCTGTTTGAAATTTTACATTTATATTTATAAGTAAATCTAAATATTTCTCTATTTTTATACTTTTTACTAAACCTTTTAAGTCATACAAATTATCAAAACCATTTTTAGATTGTAAGAGTACCGAAAATTTTAACAGTTTCACATAATTTTATTTCTCCTATTTTTTTCAATTCCTATATGTGGATACTTTGTCGGATAATTGGCTTGAATTTCTAGTCAGACAATTAATATTAAAATTTTAAAACATTAATATGTATATATTGCAAGACTCACATGTTTTCAAATGCCTATTTATCTATACAAGATTCTCAGGACTCGTAGTATTACTTATGAACTTAATATGCACTGTTTTACATTATTCATTATGATCCGATCACAATTACAAAAGAGCTTAAACAAATTTAAGTGGAAATATGTGTAATTAAAAACTTTGAAAAAAAATAATAAAGAAAACCGTTAAAAAAAGGGTTCGTCGACGCCGACCGAGCCGGGTTGCTGGTCTGTTGTTTTATTGGCGGCTAAGCAAATATACACTTTCCAGAAAACGCTTTGTTCGTTCGGGATTTATTACAATACTACGTGGGACCGATAAGCCCGCACGAACTTTTACAATCCGACGGAAAATTTAAAAAGAGCTCATATAACAGCGAAACGAAAAAAAACAAAAAAAAAAAAAAAAAAAAAACGAGACGAAATATCCCCAAACTTTTCCAATCCGCGGCGGTATATGATAGTGGTGATAGTGGTGGTAGCGAATAAAGTGAGAACGGTCGCGGATCGCCGCGAAAGAGCGGCCCAGGAACTATTTTGTGTCGTTGCGTTCGCTGTGCACCTACGCATGTTATATCGTTTGGACTCCACGGGTCGCGATTTCACCTCCACGGCGCGGCGGCGTTTTGGCCGACAACCGATCGAATGGGATGAGCGGCTTCGGAAGTGTAGGCTGCGGCGGCGGAGATGGAAAAACGGTGCGCTGAGAAGATAACGCGCTTGAAACACATTCGGCACTCTCGCGGCTTATCTGGCAGACATTTATTGTTTTAAGCGAGCAACACGCGTCCGACACGTACGTATTGTTGCGCGCAGGGTCTTTCGGCACGTGTGTTTACGTACACGCGTTATCACGGTATACGAGTAATTCGACAAAGGCGTACGCCGAGTACATCGACGTGTGTCGTCGGTGAGATTGTGATAACACTAACAATAACAAACTGAGAACGTACGATGGGCACGACGTGTTGACGTGTGCCTGCGTCCGTGCGCCCATCCTGAATGAAATATTAAAATCCCCCCCCCCCCGCCACGGCGCAGTGTTTTATTTTATAGTTATTGATTGGAAATTTCGTGAAATTTACTGACGGACTGCTACACTCTTGAAATCAAATTACAAGTACCAAGAAGTATTATACGGTAAAATGTACTTGCGGAATTTTTCATCGGTAAACACGGCTTATATCGCTGAATAATTTAACATAAAAACAACTTGTATTCTTGCATTAAGTCAATAATAATATTGTCCTAATTCGATTTATCGTCGAAACATACAAAATAAAGGGTATGTTTTATTTATAACTAGGGTTCGGGTTTAAAGGCAAAAGCTTTTCTTTTATTAATCATAATAGAAAAATAAATTGTATACAAAAATGTGTTTCATTTAATTTCTTAGACAATAGATGCATTTTTCCCCCTTTTTTGCCTTTTTATTTATAAATGCCTTTTTCCTTTTTTTTTTTTTGTCTTTTCTACTTATAAATGCCTTTTTTGTATTTAATTTTCAGTTGATTTTATAATTTTATACACAGCTTATGTAACATCGCTACAAATGGGTTTTATTCTTAGCAATATTTATCGATATCGCTGAATACTTTATCCATTATCGTCTTATCGAGTATTTAGTATGGCCATAAAATTACCCGTGCACCCAGAGCCGGATTAATGAAATTAGTGGCTCTGGGCTAATTTATTTTTGGGGGCCCTAATTTTACAAAAAAAGTATTTTTATAATTGTATGTCAATTTATTTTTATTAGTTAAATAAGAAAAATATTTTTTCTCAGGCAGAAAATGTACGTTACACAGTTAATTTATTAAAAAATACAATTTAATTAAGTATTGAAATATAAAATATATGTCAATAACACAAAAATACAGATAAATGATTATTTAAAATATATTTTCTAGATTTACTTGACACAAAAGTATCTAAAACGTCATGAAATGAGTGTTTTTTACATATGTCATTTTCAATTGACATAATTTTTAATGCGTTCGACCTATCTTCAATCTGTGTGGATGTTAGTCGATTTTTAATTAAAGCCAACTATGAAAATGAACGTTCTGCTTCACAATTTCTAAACATTATTGTCAGGTATAATCTCAATACAATATATACATTTATCTTGTCATTATCTTGTCCGAAGAGTGAAGAATACTCCACGGAATTAAGTATGTCCAGCTTTTTTTGTTTATTTTTGTTATAAATTTACATAACAAGTTATGTACACTAGTTTTTAAAATGATCGTTTACAAATAAAATTAATTTTCTGACGTAGAATATGAATTTGACTATTCAACTAGTGCGACTAGAAGTTCTCTATGTACGGAATATTCGATCAAACACAACAATCTGTCTTCAACGGACATGTTTTTAAGTTTTATCAGAGAATTACTAGTATACTGTTACAGTAGTACAGTACTTCTCTGATATAGGCGAGCAAATAAATGTATTACTGTGTGCATCTTAAACGAACTACCATTCTCTGAAAGCGTCCATTGTATACAAAGGTTTCATAATACATATAAAGTACGTCGTATTGAAAACAAAAATTGTTGCATTGCTTTTACCAAACAAATTAAAATGTAGGTACACACTGTATACGATTTCGCTGATGTAAAAGCCAGATGCTGTGTCTCGTAAATGCCACCTAAACTAGGTTAACGGTATGCGTGTGTGGGTTCGTGCGTGTGTGCGTGTGCGTGTGTGTGTGTGTGTGTGTGTGTGTGTGTGTGTGTGTGTGTGTGTGTGTGTGTGTGTGTGTGTGTGTGTGTGTGTGTGTGTGTGTATGTGTGTGTGGGCATTTCTCCAAGACTCCGCAGTTGCGAACAGATGCTCGACCGCACACGATTAATCGTTCGCGTGCCAGTTTGCCCTCAGTAGCAGCAGGTCGGCGGTTCGGCTACCAAATAGTCGTTTTCGCCGTAACTCACACCCCAGTCCGTTCTGGTGGGGTCGGAAGGAATTTACGGTGTATTTTTGAAGGCATACGCTGGATCTTAATTATTACGATGCCGGCGGTAACGACGTAATAATAATAATATCGTCTACAATATCGTACGGTTGTGTCTGTATACCGGACAAAAGAAAAAACAGCAAGACGAATAGTCACGTTGGCCTGCGGTCGGTCGAGTAGCCCGCAGCCGTTTGATAGGACACGTCTACAAGTATTCGTTGTGCAGAAAACACGGCACGTAGAATACGGATGCAGTCGAGATTCGCAAAAACATCTCTACCAGACGATAACATAATTTTGACCGGACGACGCATGCGACACAGCAACATCCGTATTAACGACATAATAATCATTTCTCCGGACTACCGAACGCGGTGCGCCTGCTGGCTACTGCAAGTGGTCCGAGTGCTTACGACCCCATTTCGGTCGCGGTTTCCGGTAATCGTCATGCGGTCGTTAGCATTCGCTTTCATTACAATAATATTGTTGTGATTCGTCGGCCTGTGCTCTGTGTGAAACTGCAAAATTCAAGTTACCAAAAATATAATTTTTTTTTAAATAATTCATTACTCGAGCTGCATTCAAGCTAAGTCTTGAAATTAAAATTTAATTCTTATTTGGTCTACAATAATATTTAGTAAAACACAAATTGAGTCCCAGAACTTTTTAAGTTCTGCATTTTATGGATGAATGGTATTTTTAAATGTAGTTCTCTAATACTGGTCCCAGAAGGTTTTTCGAGTTAAGAGTGCGAAATTTCTATATGATCTCTGTTCACAAGTATGTTATTCATTTTTTTTTTCTATGAATAATGTAAGTATAAATGATTGAAATTTTACAAAAACATGATAGAACCAGATATAATACAACAAAATTATAAAAATAAGCATATGCAAATTCAATTTTTTAACCACTTTTATGTAGGTAAAATGTCTGGCAAAAATTTTACAAAATTGGATTGTTTAGATTTTTTTTTTTTTTTACAAGTTTTCAGTCATTTAAATTTAATTTATTAATTTTTCATTTAATTATATAAAAATTATATGAAATGTAGTTTCTTCTTTTCATTATTTTTTAAGTATCGAGAACTAACCCAAAAAGTAACTAGTGTAATACCTAAAATACTTCAGAATCCAAACTACTTGTGATCACTCTGAAATCCAACTAAGACGCTTCGATTATTTTGTGTAATAGTTGACTAATGCAACGCAGATTAAATCAATGATTGGTCTCACGAGTCGTTACAAACTTCTGTTCGAAGTTCACAGTGTTCGGAGATCTATAATATGAACTATAGAGCATTCAGACATGTAAGAATATTTCAATAATTTCATAGAAGTTAAATAAATTTCCGTGTTTTTCAATTTTCTTTAAATAACCTATATCTCGTTCATGCACGTGTAGAAATCACACAGCATTAAGCACATTCTGTTGAAGTTTTCCACTTCGCCAAATGTAAAAAAACTCAATCGGAAATCCACCTCATGACACCAAGAAATGGTTTTTAGAATCTTCCTCTCTACCGGATTCTGATAGTCCTTTTCATTTATTTATTCTCAATTTTTAATTGAATAAATTCAACATATACACAATTCTATTTGATTTTTTACGTCGACCATTCGGTATTGTTACTATGTAAGAGTATTACAGTCAAATACTTGGTTATGACTGAAATAATAATACTAGTTAAATCAATCATCCATCGTACAGTTCTTTGTATTTTGTTATTCAATGGTCTTGGTGCTACTAAATATTTTGTAATGTGTGGAACTATAACGCATACGAGTATTATACTATTACAAACGTACGTTACAGTAGATAGATACGGTATAATATTATACGCGGTTGACGATCATTGTTCATTTATTCTAAAAATATGTTATCAAAATTCATACGCACTTGATCGCGATCAAGTCAGAGGTAAATCCCCCGAAAAAAGAGCGAATAAATATGTCGAGTATAATGTGTTGCTTTTCTTTTTAATAGGGTGAACGTTATAAAGGTCTGTTTTCTGAATATTTTCACAAGTTTTATCACGTTTACCTTTTTTTTTCAACAATTTAGACGTTTATTTTATAGTTTTCAACGACACTCACTGCGTTTCTATGTGATACATTTCAATGAGTGTAAACGTGTATACTTTTGTAGAAAATGATATTTTTAATTTTTTGAGTTTAATTATATTCAAAACATAAAAAATGGTTAAAAAAAAGAACGTACTTCGCACCATGGATATTCTACACTCCTGAGACAAGAAAATAGTAATGGGTGTATTGAATTTTGAAAAAATGGAAATAATTTTTTTAGTTAAGTGATCTGAACAAAACTTCAGTGTAAAAATATACCATACATATATTTTACCGTTTTGATCTAATCATACACACATTTAGTTAAATGCTTATAAAAAAAACCGAGTAAAGATTTTTGAGATTTTAGTTCTGTAGTTACTTAAGTAAATAAAATAACTAAGGTCTTTTTAAATTTTCAGCACTTTTTTTCAAGAATTAAAAATGATGTAAGAAACAATTTTTAAAGAATGAGGTAGGTTTATAGTTATATTTTCAACCTAAAAGTTATAAACTATTTTTGACAGTTTTTCTAGTGTGTAACAATGCGTTAATGATATAATTTCAAGTTTCTTACATCACTTTTGGAGTTATGACTAAATAACTAAAATTAATTGACATAATGTATCGTTTATTTATTAAAAAAATTGAAAAAAAAACAAACATCACTGTAAAACCTAAATAGATCTTTCACTTTACCTTGAATGTAAAATAGTTAAAAATGTTCTATATTAATCTGTTGAACGATACAGCTGATTTTAAATATTCGAAAATGTTTGAGTTGTTTTTGATATAGATAATAATCATATCTTAAATATTTATATATATAAGTATGTATTTATGTAATAATGTACAGAATAAAAGCTGAAATTACAACAAATTCTAAAATATTATCATTTCAAGTCAATACAGTTTAAAAATTCCGATTCTCCTAACAAAATTTCGACATACTAAAAAGTAATCTAATAAAAACCAAAAATATGACAAAATAATATATTACACCTAATTAGTATATACCAATTATAATTTTCACGTTCTCAATAGTATTTTTTTTTTCCATGACGGATTACTAAAATACACCTTTTAAAAGATTATTTAATTTCATTTATTATGTCTAAAAAGTTTTTAAAAAGAGTTAAAAAACTACAATTTATGGTTAAAATTTAATTTTTGGAAAAATAAAAATGTTAATCGAGATCACTTTTCTGTTGAAGTTAATAAGCTTTTATCATTTTTGGTTATTAAATGACTAAAAAATACGCAACTCAAAATATTTACTGTAATTTAAATAATAAGTTTGTACAAATTAATCATTATAGAAGATACGCAATTATTATAATTTTTTCTAAATAAATACGTATTTTTCCAGTAAAAAATAAATCTGTTATGATCACGAAGCTATTTAATATATTAAATTAGTATCTTCTGACATTTTCATGCACATTATCCTAAAAATCAAAATTAATTTTAAATTGATAAATACATTTGGTTCTACTATAAAAATATTTTTAAGGTGCATATTAATAAATTATTCTACGAAAAATATTTCAAATCATTTTACATTAAATACACTATATAAAATAAACCCTTTTAGATTTTAAAAACTTAAATAATATTTAAATTGACTAAAATAGCATGAAGAAATATCTTGTACTGATTTTAAAATTATGACTTTTATTACAATATCAAAATGTCTATAATAGGTATTAATAGAATACTGGTAACTTTCTTTTTTAGATACTGAGTGAAGCAAAGGATCTTATGATATAACAATGATGTTTTATTTTTTTTTTTTTTAACTGGAAACACTTTTTCTCAAATTAACTTTGTCCAAATGTTTCAACCAGCAACTCTATACATTGGGAATTTTATGTAGATGAAACTTTAGGGATTTTTTAAGCTCTTATCTCAATAGTGTTTCCAAGCGAGTGGAGTAACAACATTAAATGGAGCAAAAATGTCAAAATTTACCGTAATCGGCAATTTTATTAAATCGAACTCAGTAATTTCGTCAATCCTACAAAAGTAATGTGGCTAGAAACTTAAAAGTTTTACCGTATATGATTGATTTATCTCAACATGCTTTAAAAAAAATTACAAACAAATTTGATGAATTTCAGGCTAAAAATAGAACTTTGCAAATACCTTGTTTTTGAAAAGTTTACCCCTTATAAAGCTTTAAATATTTGCCAAAAACTTTTGAAATTTTAATTTGACTTTACTTATACCGCTTTGACAATTATTCTGAAAAAATTTCAAAAATTTTGACTCATAGTTTTTTTTTATAAGCGTTTAAGTAAATTATCATACGATTTTTACGTCAAAGTTCAACTTAAACTATTTATTTGAAGAAATTGATGGATCCAAACATAACGAAACTTTGAATACAGATAGAACAAGTTCTGAATCTTTTCTATGAAAAAATTATCTTCTTTTATGTATTAATTTGACAACTTAAAGTGTCTAGAACAGATATCCAAACTGCAACTGAAAAATATAATAAAAATTGAAAATCAGAGGAGTTGACTATACCAAATTGATAAGTTTTACACGTTATTGGTATATTAAACTTTAAAGACACGAAAGAACAAAAAATGTATTAGGAAATATAGGTGTAGTTAAACCCTTAAAAACACATAAGAAAACATTAATTATTATCATCATTGCTCCAACTCATAAAAAAAATATAACATGCTACCATTAAATCTATATTTCAAGTTATCAATGACATTATAAATTAGTTAATGAGTTTTCAAAACAGTCAAAAATATTTCATAACATTCAACTTTTTTTTAAATCTATATACAGAGTAAGTCAGATATATTTGACAAATACAATAACTTTTTTTCTTTTCATTATGTTTTAATGAATATCATAGTACCACGCACTACAACAAAATAGTATACAATACAATTTTAAATTTTAAAATTTTATTTCTAAAAATAAAAAAATCTTTTAAGGCAATTTAATTGTAAAGCATGACTCAAGTATTTCTTTTTAAAAAAAGTTTAAAACAATGAATAAAAAAAAACTTGTTGCTTTTGTCAAATAGATTTGACTCATCTGTACATAAAGCGTTTTGAAATTTTTCGCACTTATTGATCAAATATGCAATGATCAATTTCATGCCCTAAAGATTTCGTAAACTAATAAATAAAAATTGAAAAAAATAATAAGTATATAAGTATAATTGTAAAACCAATAGATCCTTCACTTCAGTCAGATTCTAATATGATTCGTAAAAAAATTAATCGGGTTCAAGTACAATTGAATACGACTTATGAACACTACTCTAGAAAATTATCAAATCATTACGCTCTTTATTAGAATGGTTTGAAACTGAAATAAGTTATCTCAAAAGATCAGAGTTGTATTTCAAGTAGGTACCATTTTTGTGTTTTATGTCTTTCAACGTAAATGTACGACGAATTTCTCCGCCTTTTCTATCTTAATAAATTGTTTTCTTGTTCATCCCTCACCATCCAAACATAAAAAACGCATTTTCCACATAAATACAATAAACCTATACCTACATGCTATACATAATATTGTATACACATTGTACAAGGAACGTACACAACGTTTCCTAGGAGGCATTCAAAAAAAATTGTCTTGTTCTTCATTTATTTGGTATGGTGATTTTATCTAACGAAAAAAGTGTATGTAAAAGTTCATGAGTTATACACAAATATGTGATTAAACTCTCTAAATTCATAATTAACCACCGCCAATATACTACCAAATATGTATTAAGACAATTTCTGATGAGACTAAATAAAATATTAAAATAAAAAAATATTTACTTCACACCACGAGGTATTCTTCGTTTCTCGGACAGAATAATGATGAAGAGTGAATTTTATATATGAATTTTAAAGAAACGATAAATCATATCTTTAGATGATCGATTCTGAGCAAAGTTTCAGACTTAAAACATACCGTTCATATATTTTACCATTTTTCGTCTCATTGTCAGTAGGTTTTTTTTCAAAATTATTTAGTTTTTTTGTTTAATAAAGAAGAAATTTTGTTTTACCGACAGATATTTGTTCCATCATTATTTAACGTTTTATTATGATTGGATTGACCAATTTCTTGAAATAAATATTTAAAATTGGAAATTGGCGTAAAACAGTTTATCGCGTAAAAATCCTATAGTAATTAACTCATACGCTTCTGAAAAAAATTCTGAGTCACGATTTTTGAAATTTTTGCAGTATCGTTAGTGAAGTGTACAAGTAAAGTCACAATACATTTTCAAAAGTGTTTGTCAAATATTGAAAACTGAATAAGAGATAAACTTTAAAAAAATAAGGTATTTTCAATGATCTGTTTTTATTCCAACAATTTTTTTGAAACTTCCGCAAAATATTTATCAACTTACCAATTTTATACGGTGAGAATTTCAAGTTTCTTGCAAAATTTATTTTTGAGTTAAGACTATATAACTAAAACCAATGTATAAAAAATATCATTTATGGCAAAATTTTACAGTTTTGGCTCGGTTTTTTTATTGTTTTTCACTACACCTGGCAAAATTATCAAGAAAATAGAAAAATTACCTGTATAAAGTATCATCTAAATCAAATGTTTAATCTATTGAGTTGCTGGAATAAACTTTTCGAAAATTATCACTACCCAAAAAAGTGTTGACTGAAAAAAAAAATTTTTTTTAAACATCGTTGTTAAACCATAAGATTGTTTGCTTCACTCAGAATCTAAAAAATATTAATACCCGGAATTAAACTTTAAAATATTTAAGCTTCATTAAAAAAATGGACTTTTCTATCCTTTCTCACTTAAATTTAACCACATGAGGCCGGTGTGATCGTAAAATATAACTCCTGGTAAAATTAACCGGGGAAGTTAAAATAACCGAGAGTTATTGTATCCTATGCTAGCCAGTGATTTTTAACTCCCTCAATATTTTAACTTCCTAAGTCTTCACGAAGATTTAAAACAGGGGCTACACCGTCATCGCCGTTGGTCGTGATCACAATGTACCCCTATATTAGTGTAAATATACATCCCGTATAAATCGGAATCGTTCTCGTTTTTCAGCATTGTATTCCGTTATTCCGTTATTTTGACAGCACGCTTTTTGTCCCATTTTACGACTAGATCTCGTTTTTTACCTTTTTTTTCTCAAATAAACAAACAATAAATAATTTCAAAGGTTAATTTGTTTTGAATAAAAATATCAATGTTGAATTAAATGTATATATAGATAAATTATTGATGAATACAATCGTTTACTTAATGTGATGTGAATTAAAATGTTAAAAATATTTAAAAAGAGCGTTGAGTTGAAAAATGTTATCAAAATCTTAAAATATTTGAAGATCAAAAATTTTTAAAACAAAATCATAATATACTTATTAATATAGTGAGTGTATGTCTATCGATGGGGGGGGGGGGTTTAAAAATTAATACCTTTTTTTCTGAGTATGTTAGTCCCCCAACATCATTTAAACGTGAATTTGCCACCACAACGGATATGCCGACGGGTGCGCTCGTCGTTACCACACCCGGGAATGGGAGAGACGAATCCTAATTAATTAATTACCTGTGGTGGATCGACCAATTTGTCGAACAATATACCACCAGATAAATACGTCATCAGCCATACCGCGAATTCCTTCGTTACCATACCACTTGGGACCTCACGGTTCACACAAGCGTGACGTTTTGAGGAGGATACACACTAGAGAATTTCGATGTAACGCACCGTTGTAATGTTCAAACAATCTAACGTAACGTTGTATTCTGTCGTCGATGGTGGAAGCCGCGGTGCCTACGGTGTTCCTCGGCCCACTACAACACAAATGACTTGTTTTATCTGAAAATAAAAAAAAAATGTTTTATCTTCTATAGGGACTTTTATACACTTTTTGGTTAGGGACTTTTTGTACCTGGTAAAAAAAAAGTAGCATGCATTTCCTACACGAAATTTTCGTCTGACTCTCGACCTGTCGTGCAACTATGAATAAATATACCTGATTTCATGAATGTCATTATTATTTCCATCAACAAAAATTGACCTATATCAATTATATGATACGATTACAAAGGAAAATAAAATAACAACTGAATTCATGAAAAATTGTTTCATTTTTTTATATTTTTAGAATTGAGGTCCTAAAATACAAAATATTTATAATGCCGTTTAGGATTAGTGATTATTATAAATAAACTCAAACGGTATAAATATAATACGTTGAAAAGTTTCTACCCAATATCTTACAAGTTTACTATAGAAAAATACAGTAGCACATTTTGAAAGGGTGAGGTTTCCCCCTTAATGTATCGATAGTAATGTATCACAATAATCTACGAGTATGATGTATGTAAAGGCAAATCATATTTATTAAATGTATTCTGACACAATAACCCCCCTCCAAATTTTAATCCTATTAACGCTACTAAGACAATAGATAATTTAAATATGTGTTCAGTCAAACCAATTAAATTTTCAATTAGATAGAAAAATGAAAGTTTTGGCATGACCAATAAAAAATACCAGAATATAATTGTCTTAACGTTGCTCCCTTAAATTTTCTTCTATTTACCATTGGTTATACTATATGGATTCACACTACAATTTTTCTGTCTAATGACACGTGTAACACGTGAACGACTGTAGAAAGTTTCTCTCTCAAACGCATTTCCGTAGGCTAAAATATACGATGGTCTAAATGCCGATTACAATAAATTTATATTAAAACCGTCACTACTCTTTCGAGAAGGGATTGAACGCGATAAGTTCATTGACAGTCACGCATAAACACGCCATCGCGGATTTAAACGATTTTGTATTTTAGTCTACCGAAAAATCCCCTTTATTCTATTTGACATAAATTGAATTCCGTATTTTATTATATAAATACACATATAAATGTATAAATTACAAACTTACATTCTATACATGAGTAAATCACTAAAATGTATTTATCAATAGATTTATTTTAGGATATTTATCTACTTTATAATATTTTATGCGGGCTTAAAAAATGTTATTTAATTTACAAACCATTATTAACCCATTTTGTTGAAACCTAAATCAAGTCTTTACAAAATACATTTTAATGTATTTATTATTATAGTAATATTACACCTATTCAATGGAAATTTCATGTGATGAATTAGTTCAATTCAATGTAAAATGAATGTTATGTAAACCATAAAATGTTTGAATTTCATGGCATCAGGCTTAAACCACTTATTTTAATATTTAGCATTTATTATGTTATTTCACACACATTAATAATAAATAGTCAATTTAATTTTCATAAATGCATTTAATTTTTAAATATTAATACGCCTAAAGAGCAGATTTAGCAGTCCTAAATCTTTTATCTCTTATATTTTATAAAGTAAACTCGATTTAAAATGTACACTATAACTTATCTGCTAAAAATTATTTAACTTACTCATGTTTTATTTTCAATGCCTTTAACTTGCATGTTATTCAATTGATTCTCGCTCAAAATTCAGAAAAAAACATAATAATTACTTATGTAAATCCACCAAAAATTTTAACAAACAAAAGAATTTAGATTTAAATTAATTAAAAAAAAGCATTAAGGCTTTATTTAGTACAAAAATTAAATTTCAAAAACAAAAATCATTATTGTTAAAATATTCCAAATTGTCAACAACATAAATGTATTCAGATATAGTTTAAATTTAATCACTTAAAATACACTTCAACTACTGCATTATTAATACAAAGGACGAGAACCAAAAATGTTTCAAAGTAAACAGATAAAAAGTAATTAAAAAAATACAAATCGAGAATATTTCGCAATGCGCTTGAATATGTATATAAACTATTACCCACAAGGGATATTACTATTTTAAGACAACTAAACTAAATTTGGAGTCTAGGGATTTTTTTTTTTTAATCACAACTCGTAAAGAAAAAAATGTATATGCATATTAATCGAGTAGTTAAACATGTTAATAATGTTTATGAGAAATAACCATACAATATCATTTATTGGACTCAATAAATAGTTAAAAAATAATTTGGACAAATTATAATAATATAACACCAATAACACTAAAATATATTTTTAACTAAAATTAAAAACAGACGTGCCATAAGAATAGGGATCTGCAAAATTATTTCAAGCACGCCAAATTACCCAAACAATCGATCTCGGATTTTTTTAAATGAGAATAAACATTTAAATAGCCTTTTGTTTTAGATTCTGAGTGAAGCGAAGGATCTATTGGTTTTATAATGATATTTTTTGTTTTAGTTTTTTGTAGTGACTTTTTAATCCATTGATGTGGGGGAAACTGCCGGAAATACGAGTAAAAACGATAAAATTTGACAAAGTGAATAAATAGGTATCCTTTTTAAGAAGTTTTTCACTTATTTTATGTTTGTATATGTATCTCTTGTAATCGTTATATTACATTAAAAATTATACACAACAATTAAATGATAAATGTTAGGATGTAGTCAAAGTCAAAGCTAAGTAAAATACTTTATCACATAAATGTATTGAATATGTAAAAATGTATTTTGCCATTCATTAGAATAAATTACACCCTCAAAATCATAATGAAATAAGATAGAGTGCAGAAAAATTATTGAAATGAAAATAATTAGAAGCAATATTTGTGTATTGACTATTACGACAAATTTATTCTTTGCTCCCACTTCAATGTGTTTCTTGGTAAATCCAGTCAATAAAAAAAAACTATCACCTCTATGCGTCCAATATTCAAAAACAAAATAAATTCGTGAGTAAATTTAATTTGCGCTAATTTTAAATTACTTATGCTTCACTGAGCCAGATGATTGTGGACAAACAAATGTTAATTTAAAAAGTTGTGCGGTTGAAACACCTATTTTTATCGATATGAAAATGACGTTATGTAAAGCGTTTGTTGAATTAAACTATAAGCAAAAAAAAGTAACCTTTAAACTCTACTATACAAGTCGGGACCACTCGTATAACCCTATGTTTTATTCATCGACAAAAACTGTCAGATTCTTCTGTTACTCCTGTATAATAAAACTTGGTTTGATCCCTTTTTTTCGTAAAAGATACAGGAGGATAAAAATGTTTTTGGCATATCAGTTACATATTAAATGAAGCACAATAGAATTTGATTTTATTATTATTGAATTAAATGTGTTAAAACGAAATTTTTTACTTGGAAGAATTTTAATTTCATAGACTGATGATAAGTGTATAATTTTTGATCAGATTCGCTACTCGTATAAAGAAGGTATTGAACTTATTACGACTTCGGGCATATGTAGTTGTATTTTTTCAGTATGAAATTTGCAGCTACAAACAAATTTTAGTTTCAAACCTTATACTGCTATATTACACAATTCGCTTGAAACTGTAATCTACAGTTTTAAAAGTTCAATAGTTTTCTTCATATCATATAAAGATATAAAAGTTTTAGAGTGCATTAAGAATAAAAATTACTCTAACGCTTTCTTTGAGTTATTGTTGTCGATAAATATATGCATCTTGTATAAATTATGATGGTTTGAATTTATATAGACATACTGCATATTTTACTTGACTTCTGAGTACCTAGCATTATATCGCTACGGTTCATTAATATTAACAAATGAACATTTTTGTAGTTCAAAATTACTGGAGTATGTCTCATTCATAGAAGTTCAAATTATTTATAATAATTCACTAAAAATATTATATAATGTTATGTACTTGTGATAGTAATTTTAACAAGAATGTAAAAATTAAACACACAATGCATTATGTTGTTCGTAAAATAGACTTATTAAATATGAACGTAAAATGTATAACAATACTAAATAAAATATTAAGACGAAATTGGATCCACAAAAATAAATTTTTGAAAATTACATTATAAAACATCGCAAATTGTTCAGAAAAATAATGTTATAAGTATCATAAATCAAATTATGAAAATGATATATACTGCCTACAAATTAAATTATGCATTCGCACAAAATATTCTTTGCTTTCAAAGAGTATGAGGAATTAGTTTTATATTAACTACAAGATTACTAATGAAGATCTAAACAGAAAAACATAAACATACTCAGATGAATTCAGTGAATAATTTTGGTTTATTTACTAGTTATTTATGTTTTGATTAGTTTTAATTTTCTCTTACAAAAACATTTGTAAGTAAATAACATTATTGTTATGTTTAAATGAGAAAACTACATATAACGTATAAAGAAATGAAATTGTTTTAATTAATTTTCTTACTGGATGTATTAATGGTAATAAGTCTTCAGTTTTATTTTTATTTATATCAAAGAACTTTATAAATGAACAAATGTATCATTTATCTATTCAAATATGTTTTATGTAATAAATTTAGTTCCAATTATTAGTAGTTAAATAATTAATTGTTTTAAATACTTGGTCCAAAATTAAAATAATAAAAAACAAAGCTTCACGCTGGGGAGCAATTAAATTTCTCGTCTATAAAATAGATAACATGTAAATTTACTTGAATAATAACAACAAAAAACACAGCTGTGTCGGGTACGTATATTCCCTATGTTATATAGATAATAATTCGAACAGTATATTCTTTAAACTGACTATATAGATGTTATTTAATTTAATAGAATTTATTTTAACAGAGATACGAGTACTATGAGTATTTGACATATTTTTGATAAACTAATACGTTAACACTATTCATCGATATTAATCGATTTACGAAAAACATGATTTAAATGGCAGTGACAATTTACAATATTCTTAGATTTCTTTAAATATTTATTATATTTTGTTAGTAATTAAATAGAATAGATTGATTTATTTGTGTTGGTACCATTTTACTGTTTTTAACATTTGTAAGATAATATTTATGATCAGTCATATTGTTATGATTTTGTTCCCAGTTTAAATTTATATTCGTCACTCCTTTTGATTGCTTTTCTACATGTCATAAATATTGCTACCTAAAACGTTTTTTTTTTTTTTTTTACTTATTTCAAATTGCAAAACAGGGAAATTCACGATCACGTTTTTGTTGAAATTGAAACACGAAAAAAAGATTCACATTATTAATTTTATTATAATAGGTATATTTTTAAATTTGGATAGTAATAAATTATATATTTAGTCAATACATAATGATAAATTGAAAACAACTGATTTAAATTTTTTTTCTCCTCATACTTAGAAATCACCATTATTTATTTATTTTTATTTATTTTTTTTTTTTTTTGAAAATTACTTAACAAAAGTAATTTGTATACAAATTGAAATATAACACAGTTAATATAGTAGCACTACAGTATTATAATACATTTACACAAGTACTACACATTTTACCAAATAGCATATATTTTAAAAGAAAACCAAAAACCAATAAAATATAATTAAAATCGTCAATCTTCGGAGATTACAGTAAAATCCTTACCTAAAAAATAAAAATGCATTAAAGAGAAATTTACCGAATTGAAAATTCTGAGTGAAGCTAAGGATCTATTAGTTTTACAATGATGTTTATATTTCATTTTTTATTTTTTTTTTTTTTATTACTCTTAACTTTGTCCAAAAGTTTCATACTCTTACAACTTTCTGGAATGGTTTAACTGAATTCTTATAGGTTTTTACGGTATCGAATGTTTTCACATAATATTTATAGATAATAATCGATCCGCCTCATCATTTTAGAACTTTGGTTATAGAATTAAAGTTCTCTAGGTTGAAAAATATGTTTTGAAACTTTTGGTTGACAAAATTTCCCCTTTATCAAACAATAAAGCTTTAAACAGATTTGATTAAAACAACTTACTGACAATTAGACTAAAAATGGTTAAATACATGAATGGTATATTTTATACTAAAGCTTCACTCAAAATTGTTAAACTAAAGAAATAATTCAATGTTTCTTTAAAATTCAACACAATCGTCACCATTACCTTATCCGAGAAGCAAAAAATACTCATAGGGTGAAGTTTGTCCATTTTTTTAAAAATAATTCTATTTTAAATCATAGATATATATATTAAATGAATATATATATATAATATATATATATATATATATATATATATATATATATATATATATATATATATATATATATATATTCATTTATCTGACTCAATTCAAAGCACATATTATGTTAAACAATAGAACTCGCGTTAAAAAAAAATCAGATTAACATTATTTTTTATTAATATCACATTGTCAATTGATAAAATTTCAACACTTAAAAATAAACATTGTGAGTAGAGAACATATTTTTGAATTTTCTTTTCTTAAAACATAAAATTGAACAATTTAGCAACAACTATCACGTATTTCTCCCTCCACTGTTGGGCAATTTACACATAGTTCCGTTGATTTAAGGGTTTTTGCGAGACAAATCGCAACCGAAACGAAGTTTAGTATACTTAATAATAACAACAAAGCCAACAGCTGATTTTTTAAGTTTAGTTTTGTTGACTATTTAATGATAGGTATTATATTGATATAATTTACTCTATAACGTAAAATGTTGTTTAAAAACAAATATATGATCAAAAATTTTCCTAAAAGAAATTTATCAAACGTAATATTCTCAACGGATCAATTGGTAATTAAAAAGTTTATTATTTGTTTTAAAGTAATTGATTATTTTTTTAATGTCGCAAATCTGTCTTTGCATCTTCGTAATTCGTATATACAAAATGAGTAGGTAATATTAATAATAAAATATTTCTTTAATTAAAAAATGTATTAATAACTGAATAAATGGTTTGATAAAAATAAAATTTATAAAAATGCATTATTTATTTGAATGACTGAGTAGAAAAAAGATAACATTCCAAAAATACATAAGATAAATGTTCCAGCACATTTAATGTTTTTACTAAAAAAAAAGTTAATTATTAAGATCTCATATTTTTGGAGGTTAAATCTTAGGTATGTTACGTATGTTGTACAAACAAGTTATCGATTCAAGTAAAAATCAGGATTTAAGGAAATTAACAATTTTTTTTTATTTTCCAAATATTCAATTTTTGAAATATTGTCCTTTTTGTACTCAGTCGTTAATTTATTATTAGCTATGTTTAACAAACAAGATATTTTTACTTTCATTATACAGGTTCTACGTAGACATTTTTCCGAAGAATAATTACCTTACATATAATATTATGATAATATATAAAGTACTTCATTAAAAATTAAAACAAAATTATAATAAATATGTAATGTAACTATTGAAATTACACCATATTGAAATTTCAAATAACTTAAATATTTAAATAGACATACATATCACATATTGTCGGTACCTCAAGAAAAATAACTAATTGCGTACCAATGTTACTTTATTTTATTTGGTACGAAATGCTTACACAAGTGATTTTAAAAGAAGCTGAAATCAACTGAAAACTAAACGCTCAATGACTTGTGTGTGAGGTTTTCTCTTCTAGTAGTTAAAAATCCAATAATGCAGTTAGGTGCTAAGTAAAAACTACCAAAAAAAAGTCTCATTATGAAGCCAGGTGCAAACAATTATATAATATATTATTTTACCATATAATTCTCAATTTATAATGGATGTTATTTACACTAGGTAATAGATTCAAATCTCAACTTGTAATTAAAGGTAAATAAATACGAGATACTCAAAATGTGCTTATTTATTTGTGAAAATAATACGCTGTTTTGTCTTCCATTTTCGTAATTTACTCTATGATTGTTGATTTTATTTCCATTTTCCATGGTTTATTAGTTAGAATATAATATTTTAGGTCATAGTTTACAACAATGTATTATTTCATTTCCATAACTATATAAACATTGAATAAAGTATCAAGTTTCGACTTTAAAAATATTTAGACACCTTAAGTACTGTTGGGTTATTCCGCTAGTCTGCTGTCCATCTGTTCATTATAACCAGTGGTGACGATGTCTAAAAATTCATTTATGACATTGCGATTCGCTAATATACCACCCACCCAATTTCAAACTTTCTTTTCATTTTACCTACTTTTTTCTTGAATTAATTTATAAATATGATTTGTAATTTGGCACTGTTGCTATGGGTAATTTACCACATGATTTGGGTCGTTGTGTTTTATTAACATTATTGTTGTTTATTAATATTATTAGCATTTCAGTATTTATATTATTCAAGACATAATACATTTAATAGTTATAATGCAACTAGAACAATTTTAAATTAAAAAAATTGATTTTTCTTTGTAATATTCGTCAAAAAAAAAAAATGTCTTACATAGTTAAATTTTACACAAATACAAATAAAGAATATTTATTTTTCAAGTTCCACGTGAATCCCCGTTGAACCCTTAAATGAATCGTATACATGGGTCAGCGTTATATACGTAGGAGTTGAGTAAGTCCCCATCACGAAACATTGCATATAAGTGGTCCCATGTGTAAATTCCTCCACCATGGGTGCATACCCATCGGTGATTTTGACCAGATGTAACTCGTGTGGGGGCTTGTACATTCGCCCTATATACGTTTCATTATTGCTTGCCGTCTACTCGCCGTGCACCTCCACAGTAAATAGGTGTACAAGTCTCCCCGTACAGTTGTGTTATTGTCGAGTGCCTATATATGTGTCGACCCATCAATCCGTGAACTCTCGGGAACTCAATCATAATAATTGATAGGTACGGCCTGAGTGCCTCCGCGAGACGCACGAGCTCGAGCGCCGCGCCGTGTCGCACGACGATTGTTCGCACACCTCGTCGCGTACGAATTAAAACGGTAGTCGTCCATTAACCGCCTCACCGATGCATACATTATGTACACGCGATGACGATAATGATTTACAGCCTCGCGCGTCGCACGTGTCCTCGCAACCCAAATAGATAAAGAGAGAGAGAGAGAGAGAACCGGAAACGTTTGTCGCGCCGAATGATCGATACCTAACAACAATATAATGATTGTAATAATATGACGCTCGTCGTCGGTTCCTACGCGCTGCAGACAATCCGTCGCCCCGCAGGGTCGACCGTTATGTGAACATAATAATATTTCACGTGATCATTTGTCGATCATTTGTCAGTGGCGATTGTGTCGATTGACGATGGACGAGAACAGGGAGAAAACATAATCAATATCTCACCCCGTGACACCGCGTCGCTATACACATCCATCGTGTATAATAATATTGTAGTTCGCGAAATCTCGTTTCATTTTTTCCCCACCGCATCACGCGCCCGCGTGCTATGAGAACGTATATCCCACCTATTCACCACCACCATTAACTTGATTTATTAAATCCGTCGTCACGATTACAGTTTGGATAAAAAAAAAAATGTATAATACTTACCTTGAGGCTGTCATATCGGCACGTCGCACTTCTATAGTTCTATATAAACGTAAATGGTGTATACGATTTCTACCGTTGTAACATCGTTGTTACCGTTTTTTGGTTCCTCTTTCCGATTTCCGTTGATCATGACATCAAAATATGCATATATTATGTAAAACGTACGCGTGAATAAAATAATATATTATACAAATACTAAATACACACATCTATACGTCCAGCGGCGCCCACGCGGATTACTAAGTAATTAAATTACGTGTGATCTCGAGGGGGGGGTAAGTATTAGTTGATTATTATTGGTGTCATACATTTTCACATTGGTACCACTAAAAATGTATGGGTGCGTAGAATATTTTTGTTAACTGCATGTGCTATCCGAATTCCTGTATACGTCTATAACTCATCACAATTACGACATTCTACGATATACACACTATAGTTTCATAACCCATATATACTACACTAACAGGCTAAACACGAAGAGTATTACAAAAAATTATAGTGAGTTAATTATTTACGTAGAAAATGACGAAACACTGAGAACAATGTAGATTTTCAATAGATAAAATAGTATTAAAAGATATAAAACAATATCGACACAAATCTTAAATAAATTGCATTAATTTAGGTATTACATGGTTCTAAATTCTAATAGTTATAAGAAACTCCGTGCTTCCGAATGATCTTTTAGAGGAGAGTTTTGAAATAACTTTTGCTCAACATATTTTATTTTAACACCTTACTTTTTGTTAAATTTTGTGATGACAAAGTTCGGAAGTAAGTTGTCACAATTTAAAGTTTTTTTTTTTTAATTTCTTAAATTTTCTGTCGACTAAGCTATAAATCCATTTTTATTCGTGTGAGAGTAGACTAATAAATAATTTTAGTGTATATTTGTTGATTTTTCTATTTTAAGAACATATTTCATTAGTTTGAGTGCCTCAAATATACCTCAGAAAATCAACGTAGATTTTAAAGTTAATAATTTTAAAAAGTTGTTGTAATTTATACCACAATATACTAGATAATGATGTTATCTAAATTTAACTAAAGATTGTGTTAAAAAATATTTTTATTTATTAAAAATATTGATTGGTTAACTATGTTAAAAGTTTATTATGGAATTGTTACTTTAATAATTATTATATTCAAAGGTGGATATGCCCATCAGAAAGAAGGGATTTTAAATTTTGGTTTCATCTTGGTGGCCGCTTAAATATATATCCTAGAAACAAAAAAGGACCAATCCACCTCTACTTATATTACAACTTACAAGTAGAAAATGTTTTGTGGTACTTCATGTTAAAATACCCTAAAAAACCCTACGGGTTATTCTTAGAGAAGGCTGTAGCCCCTCGTAAATTTAATACTAGTTTTGAGTATGATATAGAGGCCCTTTGGTATTTCGTTTCACATCGAACTCAGATCTTTTATATTTTGTTGAATTACTTAATGATATAATTTTCTTATTGTAATTTTACCATTTAAAATGTTTTGCCGACCCATGTGGTAGCGGTTCCCAACCTAAGGTACGCGACTCTATGGTGTGTTTAAACCTTACGTGTTCCTTGTCTAAAAGCTACACCAAAGCATAGGCGTGCGCACGGGTGCAGCACATGCAGCCTAGGCTGCATCTGCTCTTTGTGTGATGCTAAATTTGTTTTGTTTTTCTACGTGTTCATGATACGATTATACTCACTTTTGAACTAATTTCTATCATCAATGACATCGAGTATTTAAAAATTAAATTGTAATTGTTAAAAATTATTTAATTGCAGTTTCTGTATAAAAATGTGCTTCAAATAAAATGAATAGCAATTTATTTTTGGTGTTGACAAATATGTACAAATATACAGTGTACTTATTGGCAGAAAATTTGCAAAAAATGTTCTTTAAAATAAAAGTTATCATCAGAGTACAGACAATAATCAACAAAATAGAAATATGTGCTGCATCTGATCAGGAACTCTGCGCACGCCTATGCACCAAAGATTTATCAATAATGATAAACGTACGGTACCTTTACAAAATTATATATATAAAATGTCAACACGTTTATGTCGACAAAATCAGTTTAGAAGAATAATGTTTTATCTTGCGAAATGACAATGGCGACGACAGTGACATTATTTTGTTTATTATTAAATTTTTGACTAATGTATTTTAAGAACATCTATGTGAAAAATACTTAAAAGTCATATGAGGAGAACAATCTTGCATAATAACTATTTTTGAAGTACGTGAGTAAAAAAAGGTTGATAGTCCCTGTCACAAAGTATACATGATATCTTACAAGCTGCGTATTATCAATATGACAAGTAATTAATTTGAAAAATTCTAAAGAATAAATCCTAATTAATTTTTAAAACTGTTTTCAACAGCCAATGGAGTAAGTTTCAAAAAACAAACAAATACAGTTTCACCCTATTTACATGATAACAAATACAATTTATAAATTGTGTTATACATGTTTCAAAAATTTTTAATTTATTGATATAACAAAATGATTTAAAATTCAGAACACAGAATCATCGAGGGTTTACAGTGCTAACAGTATTCATGTGTGTATTTTTTATGAACAGATGACACTTTTTTCGAATTAAAAAAAATTACCTTTTTCATATAGTCTATCTTAAGACAATATATTTCATCCATAAGGTTATTTGAAAACAATGCTTTTGCCATATTTTTATACTTTTTCACAAAACAAAGTGTTAATAGGTAATAAAAACCCGGAAACATTTATACTCAATTCGTTTTTCACAATATTTTTTATTTTGTTACACTCATTATTCTAATAATAAATATTATTCGTTTACATTTAAAACGTTTACCAATTTGCATAATGTTATATTGACCGACAAAAACTTTTCAAAATCAACGGGCCATTCTTTTGGCCTAAAATATAATTTACTTTTTTTAGATTAATTTTGGATATTCTGAAATTATATTAGAAACTCACTCATCATACTTTTCCCCAACACTGTATAATACATTAGGACACACATAACATTATATCATAGGACAAAGAGTGTCTGTGTTAAAAATACTTAATGTTAATTAGTTAAGTATTTTTATTAATAGTATTATAACTAACGTTTAAATAGTTCTTCGAGTTTCTCAACTTATTTTTCAAAACGCTAGGATTCAACATGACTAGAACTTTAAATAGGTATCAAATAAAAATGATAATATTTGAATACTACGTAGACTACGTACCTGTAGCTCACCCAAAAACCATTTATTACTAAGTATTTTCATACAGAAAATAAATCTTATACCTGCAGTATTCAACTAACTTTGATCGTAGTGATACATTTTTAGAGTTTCTAAATAAAACATATTTGAGTTAGTAAAATAAAAAGTTATTGTTTTAAATATTTTATCATTTACATAATTAAAACCTCAAAAACACACACACACACACATACCTACCAGGTAGGTCCTATACCTATATAATTTGAAGTTCAAAAGCAATGCACAAATCACTGTTTTCTGAAAAAACAATTCTTAAATTATGTTCTCAAAATAAATGTGTATTCTTTTTTTTCAAAGAAATATTTCAATTTACGTGTATATACGAAAATCTGAATAAAAGATTTCTTTGTTATTTATAGGGGAATTCAGTATGATTAAAAAATGTCTTTTTAATTTCCCAATAAATTGAAATAGTAGTATTTTATATCCTATTTTCGGTATAATTTACGACTAACGCGCCACATAAAAAATGTGTAGAATATATTTTATAACGTACCCTAAAAAGTGAAAGAAAGTAACGCGCATATAATTTCATACAACAAACGATGTACTGGGTCCGTTTAGAAAATAAAGTTAAAGACGCCTCGGAGTATAAAGTTAATGACTAATACTTAACATGGAACATATATGATTATAATAAAACGTTTATTTGCATTTAAACTCACGTTTAACGACAATAACTTTTTATTTACCAATGAAAACATTAATTTGTTTTACTACAGGCTTAAGTCAAATCCACATTTATTATCTCGTCAGTAAACTCATAGTTAATGCATGACCAATACAATTTGATTTATATTTCATAATTAATCATGCTAAGTTGGAATGCCACAACACTAATCAGTTTCAACATTCGTTGTATTTACATTAAAATCTTTCTCTAGTATCAGTGTCTCATTTATATCACTCTATGGTCCATAGTACATTCGATTTACCATGATTATAGACAAATTAGAAATTAATTTATAATCATGACTTATGAGAATAAGTATAGATTAATAAATCATTTACAACTACAGAAAATAAACCATATTAATGTGACACACTCAACCACTGGCGCCCTGGGGGGGGGGGTACTTTAGGTTCACAACACCCCCCAAGTCAAAATAATAATCACAAAAACGAAAATAATATCACATTAATTTTTATTTAGAATTTAATTTAAAACATAAAATAAACATAATAATCAAATTCACTTTAATATACTAAAATAACCTATATTTTAAGAAATAATTCCTCTTAAAATTGAATTCCTCGATCGTTTTTCCAATATTAAATGTATGAAGACAAATTGTTCCCAACAAATAATTACAAAAAATCACTATCTTACATAAATGTTTGAAGACAATTTATACTAGGAAAAGTGATCAAAATATATATTTAAGAACCGATCAGTAAAACTTTCAAAGTGTTTAAAAATATAATAACAATTTCCTAAAATGTCTGGTAACTTTAGTATAAAGTCCAATTACTTTATCACAGAGAAAGGATCCAAGGAAATAGAGGGACGCATTAAAGTTAAACAATTATAGTTAATTAATAAATGAAGTAAACACAACTTAATAGTATCTTAATATATAAACAGACACACAATTATATGAATAATAGCATGAAATTAGTAGTAACATATCACAGTATTGCTCTGTTCAGTAGGTACCTACTTACTACATTTAGCAATATATAGTATTAATTTACTGAAGTTAATATAACTTTTAAATATGGTTAGCAATGTAAAATTATATACCTACAATGTATTACTATCTATAATAGAATCAATATTACACATCGTTAATTCTTTCATCATATATTTTTTCGAATTCAAATATAATATATATATTATATATATTAGGTCTTTTATTTCACAGTAGGTACCCACCAGAACAAATAAAAATAAACGTAGGTACCTATATAATTTTACATAAAAAAATTTTTCTCCAAAAATCTTTAAAAGATTTTCTCGTATATATAATTGATTTACTGAGATTGTTAGTTCAATAATTGTGAATTATTTTCTATTAGCAGCATTTTAAACACTACTTTAGACATAAACAGGTACGTCATGTTAAGCTTATCTATATTATTTTATCTCTGATCCTCGCTGATTATCACGCTTCAAACCACCCATTTTGTCGCTATTTGGAAATTGTCAATACTATGTTCATGTATATATATTACACACTATTTTTATATATATATTATATATATATATATATATATATATATATATATATATATATATATATATATATATATATATACACACAGTGGCGGCTTGAAGGGGGTATATTTGAATCACGTGATTCACAGAAATTTTAATGGGTGGGTGGGTGTGTGTCCTATGGCTGGAAAAGGTAATTAGTAGAATTTTTAAAGATGGGTAATTAAATTAGAAATATTGTAATGTTCATTTGTATAATATTATGTACACTCGGCGTAACGCGTAAATTGCACGGCATAAACGTAAAGTAGGCCAGTAGCATCAGCTATTGTTCTGTGGTAGCATACAAGTTACAACCTTAGCAAGGTTGAAGGTATAGAATAATAAAATTGAATGTAAATATTAATACATTTATTAATTCGAAGAAATTATCGATGAAACTGATGAAAGATTACGTTTTGACTAACTTTTTCATGAGAATAATGGTTGTAATAATGTATTTAATTCACTCAATATTCAATATTAGCGTTGCATGTATCTAAACTAACTTTTTTTATACTTATACATTAATTATGATAATTTTTTTTTATAATATTGAACATAAAATATTTTTCAATGCACGCTCGAGAAAAATAAAGGTGATTTTTGGCACGTAGTGTTCAAAAGTTTTGCCACCCCTGGTTTAGGGCCTAGGGGTAATACAGGGCTTCCATGTTTTATTGTGTATACCAGTTAAATACCACTGAAAACTTATGAATTCACTATTTTGAGAAAAGTGAAATTTTTTTAGGGTGGGTGGTGTAAAAATATTAGATGTGAGTCAAGAAAAAAAAAGTTCAAGCCGCCACTGTACACACACAACTATTATAAACTTAATGGTTAATCAAGATTTGTTCATGTGTTTAGACTTTAAACACAGGGCAATTCGTTCCGGATTTTCCGAGACGTTGCCTATTAAGGATCCCATGTCCCAGTGTCCCAAGAAAGTTTCTCGAGACATTGTTTTGTACTGGCTAAGAAATTTTGCATAGTGATGTCCCGAAATTTATAATTGTTTCCATAATTCTTAATTTTATACAAAATTTATACGAAAATTCTTACAACAAAATATTTGATATTTAACATCGAAATGTGTAAAAATTTAACAACGACAGTAATAATTGATTTTTCGCATTTTATATTTAGCTAACATTCAACCTTTTTCATCTGCCTAAACTTTCAATCACTAAAAACCCCTGTTTATGATTTTTAAATGTCTAGAACTACAAAAGATTATATATTTTATATTTTAAAAATCAGCACTAAAAAATACAAAATGTCCAAAGGCAAAACAAATTTTAAATCTAAAAAAATGTACCTATACCTATTTTAATTTAAAAGTGGTCAATAAATTAAAATATTTCATCATTCACAAATTAATTTCAATATATGTTATGGTCAATAATGTGTTATGGTCTATAGTCTATACTGTACATGTCCAAAACATAATAAATTTTACATTTATGCTATTAGTACAACTATTAAAAACCATAATATCTATTTACATCAATATTTTGTGATACATAAGTTTAAGTATTCAATTTTCAAAAAATAATTACTATTTTTTTTTCTTAATTATCTATCTTTTAATGGACAAATACATGATAGGGTCAGACAGCGTGTGATTGTGATGGCAGCCAAAACTTTCAGAGAGTAGTTTTGTCCAGAAAGAAAAGAAAAGAAGAAGATAAATTAATAATTTTAGAAAAACACTTTAAAATATTAATAATAATTTTAAAATGTACAATTTTCAACTAATCCGATTTTTATAGCTGCAATCAATTTAATAATTTATTCGTATCAGCTTGCTAACATGTGGTTTAAATTTGTAATACAGGTTGTAAATGTATATGGCTTATACTATAGGTGGCAAATCATAATGAAAAGATGAAAAAAAATTATGCATAAAATAGATACCTACATAGGTTATTATTTGTTTTTAATATATATATATATATATTTTTTTTTTGTATGCAATTTATTCGTTTTGGTATCTCGGATTTCCTAAAATTTAATCTAACCAACCCAAGTTTAAAGCCTATATTATGAATACAGAATATATTAAGATGATTTACTCATCACTCTTCAGTTATCACAATTAATCCAAAATAATTTAGATGCATACATTATATTGTGGTTGCTTCAACAGGCAATTTTATTTTGACGTTTTTTTAAATAATTTTATCCCTAAAAAAGCCATAAAAGTTTATAGAATTTAGAATCTATTTCAAATGATTTTTGCTTCATTGCAACTCATCAACTATGTCACATATTTATCTTTTTATATATTTTTAGACAAATAAAACATACTATTTAATATTATATTAGATATAATTATATCTAATAATTAAAACCTGAATTATGTGTACATACTGAATGATTTGGAGACATAATATTCAAATTATTCCATTACTGTAGTCTTCAATGAATAGGCATGTGATTAATGATTCACACAAACATACATAATAAATACTTGCCAACCCAAAATGTTAAATTATTAAGCTAGGTAGGTAGGTACACGATAGGTTCACTAAATTATATTATTAACTGCCTATGCCGTGAAATGTTAAACATTCAACGAAAAACAAATTTACTTGTTATGTAAACAATGCGATGAGAATAGAAATTTCTTTGTGTCGCTTTCCGATAGGATAACTAGGATTAATAAATTATAAACTGACGTAAGGGATGCATGTTAATAAAAGAAAAAACCAGTCCCAGAGGTACTCGTACTTAAACTTACACAAAAGAAGTTTAAAAAGTAATGAATCGAAAATATAAAAATAAAAAAGACCAAGAAAATATGTCTTTGTGTTGGTACCTTTCTGCCCACGAGCTATTTAAATAAGTTGACGTTTAATATGTTTCATGCAAGGACCCAATACAAACCAATTTCATCGCTCGATTATGTTTCAAAACATTTCAAAATAATAATAATCACATAGATTAAATTTATACAAACATACGTGCATAATATATGCAGACATGCGGTATATAGAACGACGTTTTAAAATAAAATACATATTATGTAGTCATAAAGACAAGCTCATATTTTTTACACTTAAAACCCTGATGTAAATTAATACCTATGCTATACAGAATCTAAGATTTTATTATTATAAGACAGTGCTTCTTGATATTTTTGAACATGTGATCCCCAATATTCAATAAAACATAACAAAGACTTGTTTTTTACATGGCTACAAGTATTAGGTATTGTTATAAAGTATACATCACACACCAAATACTTGGTAATAATTAATACCGATAGTTTGAAATAAAATAAATTTCTTTGACATGATAAGTAAAAAATTTTTTTCCTTTGCATATAATAAAATACATAAAAATACTTTACACCCCCCACTAATCCTAGATCTCTGCAGCTAATGGGTTGAAAAGCACTGCTATAAGATATAAAAATAAAAATTTGTTTTAAATTAATGCAAATAATGTAACTGAATAAAACTAAATTTTAATTGAAATTAAATTATTAGGAATTTATCATATTGTAAGCACCTACTTTAATAGTTTTTACTTAATATAATAACAAATAAATGACAAATTACATCTATGTAAAATGTCAAGTATTTTCAGCGCCAAACCCAAATTATTATCAAATTATCATATTTTAACAGGCACTATAATAATAATAAGGTATGAATAAGTAATAATTTGGAGCCTACACAAAGAAACATTTCTACTAATATGACCAGTCAACAAAAAAAAGTTACCAATTATAAGCAATATTTTTATATTAATAGTTATTACTCATTTCCACTCTGTTTATATAAGTTAACAGTTATCTATAAAAAATAAATCAATAAAACATTTTATTTTTTTTACATCATAAGATATTTTAGTGTATTTAATCATTTGTTTAGTGATTATAATATAAAATTAAGATATAAAACGGATAAAAAATAAAAACATACATAGCAAAATTTTAATTTTTAACTCAATTACAGTGAAACCGGACTTAACGGACACCTCTCTTAACGGACGACAAAATGACCAGATCCCAGCAAAAAGATAGGCATTCCGATGTATTTCGACCTGCCTATAACGGACACCTTCTATTACGGACACGGGCACTAATGTTTAACCCAAAGATTTCATAACGGACAAAAATACTACAAAACAGCGTCTTAGGGTTACGACCAATTACATAATCGCTGATTACAATAACGCTAATTGCGAGTACCCATTGCATTTATGAAGATGTTGAAATACATACTAGGTTACATACTTAACAGAAATATTATATCCAGTTATAATTAGCAATACGTATAAATGTTAACCATAAGTATCTAACGTTTATATTCAGTTCTATCGGTTCGCAGTCAGAGTTGCAGTACTTACATACATATTTTTCTTAACAATGCCACATCCCATTCCGCGTAAAACTTAAAATTTAAAACGAAAGGTGGACATTATTCATTTTAAAGACTCCAGTGGAGGTTGGTATACATAATATTAATAAAGATAATACCTAATAATACATAAAATAAAATATAAAACAATATTAATAAAATGTACATAATAATTTTACTTATCGTATTTGTAGATTAATTTTATTTTTAAAACATTGAAACCTGTCGACAACGGACACCTGTATATAACGGACAATTATTTTGGTCTCGTGACTGTCCGTTATATACAGGTTTCACTGTACTAAGTTTTGAATTTGATAAGAAATATGTTTTTATATATACATGGAGATAACAAACATAATTTCCAATACTTTTTTTAAATAGAAATTGTATTTAATTTGCTTTTTTCACCAATTATACATAGTACTCAGTTGAAATGCACAATAATTTCAAAACAAATAAAAAATAAAGTATATTTTGCAACATATTGAGGTGTATTAACACTTAGCAAAGTAAATCATTATTGATATATATGTGACAGTGAATCAAATTCATTTTCTTTTTTAATATAATTTTGAATGAAGTCAGAATCAGCATAAGCATCTCTCAGCATATTTAACTGTCTTTTAGTAACCTGGTATTAAAAAGATACAAAATAGTAAGTAACATGCAAGCAATTTAAAAGTTAAAACAGTAACTTACATCATTTGAGATTTTCACATGGCCAGAAATGAATAATGAATTCACAATGGAATCAATATCATTACTATCTTTTTCTAGAGCTTCTTGTAATGTAACCTCAGCTTTTTTGTAATCACCTTGCCCAATATAACATACTGACTGACTGTTTAATAACAATGCAGTAACTCCATATTTATCAGTCAGTTCTTGAAAAATATAATATGCTTCTTGCAGTTTTTCTCCGCCCTATTAAAAATTATCATAGATAAAATTTATTAATTTTTATAAGCTTTGTAAATTATATTTAAAATAAAGTATTTTATTAACACCAATATTCAGTTATAATGTAAATTGGTTTTTTCTTTTTATTATTTCTCAGTTCAATGACTCCATAACATATTAGTTCCAACATTATGTTTTTAATCACATGTTTTCTTACCAACGCTAAATTTAACCAAGCTTGTGCCATTTGTGTTAATGTTGAATCTTCATCTTTTTCTCTCAACTTTTTAAATTCTTTGGCTGCTAAATCAACTCTGTTCATTCTCAAATATATTATTAAAGACAATGCCATACTGGAATATATAAAATATAATTTAAAAAATGATTTTTGATTTCTTATGATATTACATACCCTTCAAAAGTGTCATCGTCTTTAAGAACCCTCAAAGCAGATTCATAATTGTGTTCATGATTATAAATTGTTGCAGCAACAACAACAAGTGAATGATTTATTTCATACATATTTTCCAATTCTTGCTCAAGCAATTTCAAAACAGAATTTCTAAAATTAAATAGGTATATTAAAAAGTATATAACTTAAATTTCATAGAATATATAGATTATAATAGTCTACTAAATACTATATAAGATATGCATAATATACTACCAAACTATCTCTTTTATCAACATTTTTTTACTTTATTTTAAGAATTTTAAACAGTTAAAGAGTGAATACTTCAAGCATAAATTAGCATTTTTTATCTTGTTCATTTTTAATACGCTCAAATCACTTAATCAACTATATATATATATATATATATATATATATATATGATAGAAAATTAAAACTATTGATGATTAACGCTAATTTTTTTTTTTTTTTTTAATGACAACAAGTTACTTTTATTCATAATTTTAAATTATTTCTTCATATCATAAGAGGTTTAATAACTTTTTTGCATTTGACTATTTAGTCTTAAACACCATTAAATCTATTAGACCTATTACAAAAAACTAATAAGATATATTTTGATATAATTTTCATTTTTTAGAATATAATATTACGACTATTTGATTTAGTTTTATCTCCGATCTTCATTGATTTTGATCCATTTCAACCACTGGTTATAAAAAAAATTAAACTTGATATTCATATTACATGTATATAATTAAATTCATAGAACTCTAAATATTAACTAGGTTATACAGGATATGAAAACAAATATTTTTAATTTTTTAAAGACTTAGGCCTACCTAAAATATCTTCAATAGAAATTTGTAGTATTTAATATACTATTGAGGTAATTATGTTAATTCTTACACTATACCATCATACTTATCATAATTTGTATCAAGAGTTCATTATATAAGTATATTGTAAAAGTCTGTAAGACTTTTACTTATCCAAGCTTACCTGTTAGCAGGACTTTGTAAATACTCAGCTAACAATTTAAAAGGTTTCAGTTCTGGAGGTGAATTAGCTTTTATTTCTGCTAAGACGATGCTATATTTTTTTTGAGCCAAATATGCACGGTACATGAATATATCACGTTGTAAACGTAAATTTCCATAATTTGGCTGTATAAAAATTAAAAATCATTGAAAATATTTAATTAAAAAATTACAAAAATTATTCTCAACTATAATTATTACATATGTATTAAAGTAATTAGTTATTTTAAATATAAAATTGTATAATTTAAATATATATTATTTATTTTAAATAAATTAAAAAACAAATACCGGTTCTTTCTGAGCATCATTAATACACTGTTGATAGTTTCCAATGTAAAAAGAGTTTTTAATGTCAAACAATTCGTTTGCTTCGTAAGATTCTGCTTGTTTTACTAAGTCTACAAAAAATATAAATAATTATGTAATATAATATAAAAATATAAAATAAATATGTTCTTTATATTTCAATACCTGTCATTTTTCTCAAAACTGGATAACAGTTAATTTTCTTTCAACAATAATTATGGAAACAATTTATAGTACACTACCAATTTTGTTAATACACAACAAGTAACCGACCAGTAAGTAATAATAAAGTTATAAATATAAAAACGTTTTTCTTTTTCTAGAATTTGTAAGTTTCTTGTTTCCCCTTATTTTCCAGAAACCTTATCAGTTATTATTATTATCAAACAATCACCACGTCGTCGCGTGAATATAATTAGTGTACAATAGGTTTTCACCAATATGAACAAGTACTAAACGCAGTGGGTAACTACATACAAAATATTTTACAATTTACACATTTTTTGTTTTTAATCAAAAAATAATGGACAGCTAGATCCACCGTAAAACACATGTTATCGTAGGCCGCCATAATCCTTTCATGAATTACAATTTTCTTTTATACCTACATTTAAAAACAGCCAAACGTCGACCAGAAATAATATTAACTTAGTAGGTAACATAATTGATAATTCGAAATAAAGATAAGATAGGTAAAACGCATTTAGCTGTTTATTCAATATATTCTACTATACAAATTACGATTACACCATTGCTGGCGATACCTAATATTTTACGCTTGCAATTAAGTCTCTAAATCCCAAATTAACAATAATAAAAAATTTTAAGAACCCGGTATGACACAAAAATTTCAAGTTTAAAAATTATTAACAATTTATTTATGATACAATATAAATAAAGTTTAATTCCTCAACTTGTAAAATTTTTTTTAAAGTAATTTATTTTTTTTTTTTTGTACGTGAAGTAATGAACATATAATGTTTTTGGGATAAATTTTGAATTTCATGGGGGGGCGATCGCCCCAATCCCCCCCCCGTAGATCCGCGCCTGTTCACCGTTTTGGCCAATCATAGATATGTTAAAACATATTGAACGCAATTTACCACGTAAAAATTCAAGCCTTAAAATGTTAAGGGCAACTTTTTCTGTGTATTACTTGCGCGGGCGCATTAGGAACGTTTGCTCACCGTTAAACGCCGACAAATCGTCACGATTTTCGCACCACGGAATTTTAGGCGTTAGCACAAATCGCTCGAAGACGCAGTTAACCATTCCCCATCCTCCTTGTTCCCGCCACCGCGCGATAACTGATACTATTCGTCTGTTTACTGTTTACCGTTGTCGCGCCGGTTTTCCTGGTCGTGCCCGCGGTCTGTTCTCTGTAACGGCTTGGATCTTGAACCGAGCGCACCCGCCGCCAGAAAATTTTGATTAGGTCGTGAATTCAGTTTTCCGTTTCGTCGCCCATTAGTGTTAATAGTTCGGACTCCGATTGTTCTCTCGTTTTACCCCCCGATCCTTAAGTGATGCCCCGTCCCTTCTTTTAAAGCCGACAAGTTGTTTGGATTGGATCGCGTGTTTATTTTTACAGATCTTATTTAGGATCAATCTTCAAATTTTATATCCTTTCCGCGTGTTCGAATTTGAGTAAGTAGTAACTAAAATTGTACATAAGAATCGATACTCCAAACTAATTATCAATTAGTAACCATAAGACCACGTTTATATTATTAATTGAAATAAGCATTCTTTCTTGGGTATTATTTCCTCAGTTTGAATTATTAAAATGTTCAATTTGAAATTATCATTCAGGTAATATAATTTCACCCGAGATTTCACCTTACCATAATGTACCAAAATGCATGTAAAATTAAAACCGTTTCCAAATGCTAGGTGTTTTTATTAAGTATCCTAACCATCATTACTCTACCTATCAATTTGTTTGTAATCAAATTTTTTTGTTTAACATTTAATTCATTATTATTTGCTATTTGGATTTTTTAATAAATATGTGGCTTTTAATTTTAATTATTATAAATGACTTTTTTTCTTTACCACATTATGTATCAATAGTAATAAAAATATTCCATTTGTATGTTTATATTATAGGTTATTGTTATCATTGAAATGAATGAAAATAGTAATTTAAAAACCCCTACTGAACCTATTCAAACTGAACCAGTTAAAACCAATGGTAATGATGAATCTAAAGAAAATTCAACAAAATCTGTACCTACAACAGACAAACCCGAAAAAAAAAAATCGGAAAATAATGTTTCAACGGCTAACTGTTATTGGTAGGTTTTTTTGTTATTCATGCGTAAATACAATAACAAAACAGAACCTAATCTCTAATATTAATTATTGATATTATATTTTAATTTAACTATTCACATTATTGTTCTTATTATTTTAGTAATAAAGAAAGAAATTATAATATCATTGAATTATTATGTGCCAACTGTAATCGGTGGTATCATGAATCTTGTATTGGTTATCAGCTTGGAAAATTGGTTCCATTTATGGTGAATTATATATTTGTATGTAAAAATTGTTCAACTACTGGTTTAGAAAGTTTTAAAAAAAACCCAGCAAGTAAATTTTTCTTTAACTTGAATTTAACCTTCTTAATTAAACTTAAAATATTTTAGTGTTCCCACAAATGTGTGTTACGGCTATTGGAAACTTGATGCAGGAAAGTAATAAAAATGGAAATCCTCAAATATATTTCTCCAGGGATAAAGATATAATTCCATTCATTGAATCACATTGGGAAAGTATGACTACAACTGCAAGAAGAGTGACTCAATCATGGCATTCAACGGTATGTAATTGAGACTGCTTAACTATGTATAACAATATGTAATTTATTAATGCCTGTTTTTTTTTTTTTTTTTTTCCCCTATAAAAATATAGATCTTTATTTATTATATTTACACAATTGTTACAATTAAAATGACTAAAATCTATTATATTATCATAATTTTACATTTTCAGATTACAAGATCATTAGTAAAGGAAACAGATTTATTGTTTGGAGTAGAAAATGATGATAATGGCTCTCAATCATATAAACTTTTATTTGACATATCTCAAATTAAACCAAATTATGAAGCTATGATTAAAGGTGGTCATCTCAAAGTTACAGAGACTGGTTCAATTCAACCGGGTATGTTTAAAATGAATTTATTTCTGCAAATCAATAATATACTCAATATAATATTTTATTAGTAAATTTAATGACCTATTGGTGACTCTAACCTTTCAGAACTTTACCCCTTATATTTTTTCTGAATATACCAAAAAATATAAACACTTCAATCATAAATTAAAATTTTGTCAAATTTATTTATTATTACTAAATATTTTTGACTATAAAATTTAATATTTTCTTTCAATCTTTTTATTTTTTAAAATTTTTTTTTACTTTTTTATGTCAACCATAATTTATGGCTTAAAATCTACTTAGTGTTTATAATATTAAAACTTAATATATAGTTATATCTCACTTATTCTAAATTGTATATGTTATTAATTTTCAAGAGGATATAAACCTATATCTACTATCTCTGTTCAAATTCTTTGTGATTTATAAAAACTACACTACGGTAACATCTTTGCTTCTCAATATTTTTAAATAATGTATGAAGTCAGCTCCAAAATGATGAATTGGGTGAAAAAAATATAAACATCAATTGTACTCCAGTAGATGTTACAGTAAAGCTGGTTACACACGGAGCGGTTTAGCCGCGCGCGGTCGCGGATTCTTTTTGAGACTGCGTCCGCGACCGCATTCGCGCCTTATTTACACACGAGGCGGATTGACCGCGCGCGGCCGTGGATTTCGACCGCTATCACGACCGCGACCGCATCCGCAGTTTGCTTACACACGAAGCGGATTATGAATGCGGTTTATTTATATTTTAAGATATTTCGCGCCAATTTATCATGATTTGAATTTGCGCTAATTTGTAACAAAGGTAGAACACAATCAGTTGAGCTTAGAACGTGGTTGAAACACGACGTTACTATACGCTAGACTATACTATCCGTGTCAGTAAAGTTATATGCGTAGGTATAGTAAATTTTTTTATAGTTAATAAAAAATATTAATTTATAATGGCTGGTATATTAAAATATCACTAAAATAAAAATATTGAGTGCATACAAGCCAACTGAATATTCATTAATGACAAATCCGCTGGAAAAAATGAATATGGCTATTGGAAATCCACAGTTTAATTTTAGCTAGCGGAGGCGGTCGAACGCGGTCGTCCGCTAGCTATCATTCTTCGTTTGAATATACCCATTTAAATATAGCTGTTTAATTTTTAAAGAAAATCCGCGGCGGATAAAAACCGCAACCGCGCGCGGCTAAACCGCTCCGTGTGTAACCAGCTTTATGGTTTTTTAAGTGTAGTTTTGTTGTATTACATGTGAAATAAACTTTAATATAGGATAATAGTGTTTGAGTGCCGTATCATCTTGATTAATAACATTGTTTTATGAACTTATAATTTATGCACAAAATCTGTAAACTAACATTTAATTTTCAACTAAATTTTTCTAGAACTTTTTTAAGATTAAATATAATGCATTGTGAACTAATAAATACACTATCAAATTCCCTAGCTATTACAACTGGCCTCAAAGGACGAGGTGCAAAAAGAAAAACACTTGGTGATGGAACGAGTGGATTAGGTAGTGGCAAGAAAGGTAGAAGTGCTGGCGATCAGTCAAATGTCAAATTGCCCGCTCATGGATATCCTCTTGAACATCCATTCAACAAAGATGGTTTTAAATATATATTAGCAGAACCAGATCCTCATGCTCCTTTTAGACAAGAATTTGATGAATCTAATGAGTCTGCAGGAAAACTGATTCCAGGATGGTTATATAGGCCTTTATGTCCAAACCAGGTTCTATTAGCATTGCATGATCGTGCACCTCAACTTCATATTTCTGAAGACCGATTATCAGTTACTGGAGAAAAAGGATATTGCATGGTTCGAGCTACTCACAGTGAGTTATATATAAAATTTATAATTATATAAATATACTTTTAGATTCTCAAAAAATATTAATAAACTATTATTTATAATCAGGTCTGAAAATGAATTTAAAAACTGTAAAATTACAAAATCTATTTTAAAACTTAATAATTAAGAGATTTAAAATTTTAATTTATCAAATAAATCAACATTAAATTTTAAACATTATTCATTCATAAATATTTTACACCTTCAATATGTTCTTAATTTCATCTATAAAATTTAAAATTTTTCAACATTCAACAAAATGAATACCTTATACTCATATTCAGTTATTTAGAAAAATATTGTTAAATGTGTTTAGTAAATCATTGGTTACAGCGTGATAAAATTGTTAAAACGCCAAAGTTTCTAAAAATGAGAAGTGTTCCTTAACCCTAGTACATACATTTTTTCCTTCGAGTGTATTTGTTCATATTTAAATTTAAGTAAAGAAAGTTCCCATCCCTTAAAGGTTAAAAATAATGTTTAACATATTTCTACTCAATAAAATGAATTACAAAAAAATTTACTTAAATATAAGTGATATTTTTTGATATTACATTGACAAAAATTAAAAATCAAATTTTTTCTTAGGTAATTATAATCAAAGTGTTCCCCCCAAAATTAGAGAATTCTTTTCCAGGGGGGACACCTTATTGTACACAATATAAGAAGGAGGACTTAGTTATTTTGGTTATACATTTTAAGATATGAAATTTATATACAAGCTTTTTTTATATGACCCCTATCAATATTTCAATTTCCATAACAATCAGATACGATAATTTTTATTAAAACCCCTCCCATTGCATAACCTTAGCTACGTCACTGCACACTCACCAAAATATATAAATGGTATGGCTAAATATTTTTATTTATTAAATTTTTTAGATGTTAGTAGTGGAAATTGGTATTGGGAAACTACAATTGAAGAAATGCCAGATAATTCAGCTTGTCGTATTGGATGGAGCCAGGAATTTGCTAATGTGCAAGCACCATTAGGTTATGATAAATTTGGCTATTCTTGGAGATCGAGGTAAAAATAAATTATATATGCTGAAATGAAAAATGAAAAATGTTAATATTTTATCAATTTTTAAAGAAAAGGTACTGTTTTTCATGAAAGTCGGGGAAAACACTATAGTAGCGGCTTTGGTGAAGGTGATACATTAGGCCTTATGATATGTCTACCTAATGACGCAGTATCTTTACCACCATCTCATAAAAATTTGGTATTGACTAATTAAATTTTTTTCTGAACACCTAACTTTTTTTAATTTGACTTTGTTGTGTCATTTTGAGATGTATATTATATATTTTCTTAGGTATTGATTAAATTCAAAAGTCATTTGTATTATGAAGAACATTCTCAAGACAGTAGTCGTGATGCATTAAAAAGCCTTAAACCGCTAATTGGGAGTAAAATAATTTATTACAAAAATGGAGAATGTTTAAATGAAAGTGCAGTAGATTTGTATGATGGAAAATACTTTCCTACAGTATCTTTATACAAAAATTGTACATTGTCTGTAAACTTTGGACCCGATTTCAAATACCCTCCTCTACAAACTAATGATTTTAAGTATAAAGGAGTAAGTGAACAATTTTAAATTATGATGTTACTCATAGTGTCAGTTTTATTATAAGAACAAATCTTATTTTCAGGTTTGGGAGAGAGCTGGTGAAGCCATATGCGAACAAACCCTAGCCGATTTATCATATTTAACAATCAATGAAGGTAAATTAAAATTGAGTGATATATAATGTTCGGATTATGTATATTTGCAATTGTTGACTTTTTGAATGATTGTATTTTACTTTTAACTCTAATATTGTTTTAAATTTATTTTGTATTTCATGTAAACAAGAATCTAGAACTATTATTTATTTCTAGAGCCACTAAAAAGTTTTGTATACATTTTAAATGAATAAGAATAATACCTAGATACTGGTAGTTTGATGAAAACCTGTGATCAACTTAAAAATAAATTATGTGTAACAATTATGCATTTAATAGTTAAATTAATATTCATTATTTCCAATTACCTAGTGTTCTGTTCTTTTGTCACTATACATAAAGCTCATTTATCAATCCGAAAATAAATAAATGGAATTTTTTTACAGGTTATTAAACATTAATTGCTTTTTAGTCATTAATTTTATTGTAAATTAATAAAGAACTAATATTGTTTTTTTTTTTTTTTCCATAAAATTGATTAATCTAACGGCTGATGCCCTACATGTTAGCAGTGTTGTAATTGTAGTCATTTAGTCAAAGCAGTAACAGATATGAATATGGTAGTTTCCGGATTGGGACGGGGAGTTACTTAAGTTTCAGGTGTCTTCAGCTTATTCTTAAGATTTGAGCTTATAAATAAATCATAAATTACTATTGCAGTTGTTATGATATAAAAATATCAAAACTTAGATACTAGACGGCGACCAAAACTAGTCTTTTCTTGCACATTCCCACCACTATACTATACCTTGCCGTGTAAGGCAGAAAGGGGAATTTACAGAAATGAGTACTTTCTAATTATAAGTAATTATAGTTATATTTAAAAAAAATAGTGGGAGACTGACTACTAAACCATGGAGCTCACTCATTTGGATGCACCAACGAGTTGCGTTCTCTCAATGGCAGTAGTATACCATAAACTACTGCTCTCTTTGTATTTTTGTATAGATACATACTGTTAATTTGTGAGTGCAGTAAACCAATCGCCAGCCCAGTGTATATTAATTTGATTTTACCTCACTGCTTTTTTTTGTGGTATTAGAATTATGGCTCATATATTTTAAATATTGTTTATTTCATTAAACTTCAAATTTCATATTGAAATAGTTAAATATTTTTTCCAAGATTTATTTCATTTTTATACTGCTCATATAGGTGTATAATTTACTTATATAAAAGCTTATATGAAAATTAGTTTTATTCATTTTCTATGTCTAAGCAATTTAAATTTCAGAATTTGATGAAATTCACAAATAGTTTTATTTTTATGGATTATTCTGTTATTCCACTATTAATATTACTTGAGAATTAAAAATTTGTTTAAAAAACTTTATGTTGAATTATTCTTATACCTCCTACCCACTGATTGTTTTGTTTTTTTAATTGCTTTTAAATTTTAAATAATAATTTATACTGTTGTTCATTAGACATATTTATATTTATAATGGTCTTGACAAAGTACAGCCATTACCATTATTTTATTCATTTTTTTACTCTTACATTTTAACATGATACAGTTAGACATTATTATTTAGTTACGCCCTTTATTCATCTTTAATGATAACTAGATCACTCGTGTAAATACATAAAAAACCAGTCAAACATATATTAAAAATGCTTTAATATATGTACTGAAATGTTCAAATATTTACAAAAATAAAGATATTCTCTTAAAAGTGCAAAAAACAAAAAATGTGTTAACATACTTTAATGGAACTGAAAAATGTCAATAGTCTGAGATCTCAATCAATATTTTCTTACTGTAATATTAGTATATTAAATTATTGATATGAAATCTAAAATTAAATATGCAACTATAATCATAAAAAAGTCCTTAAAATACCCAAATGTCAAAATATGCAAAAAAAAGTTAACAATTGCAAACAATTTCGTATCCTAGCTATCGTAATTATCTTTATTGATTGAATATATCAATATCATAAGCCAAACACCTAATTGGGGGAGAAAAAGTAAAATTATAATACGCAAAACGTTTTTGAACGAAGAAGTAGGCTTAGTAAAATTTATCTGACATGGCGCTGATCAATAAAATCAATTTGATATGGCTATTAACAAGCCTTCTCAAATTATAAAAAAAGTATTTTTTTCAGTGACTATTCCTATATTGTTAAGTACAATATACATATATGCAAATTTGTTATACTTTAAAATACAAATAAAAAAACGTTTTCTAGAGTAGTACTCATTTTTAGAGTTTCATCATTTTATTTTGACATAAATAAATATTTTTTAGCATGTACAATATTTTCAAAGTTATAATACTCAAATTTTGGCTTAAATTAGATACCAGCAAACTAAACTTTCACTATTTGATGTCCATGATTTTAGAAATAGTGACATTTGATCAACATTATCACTTTTACCTACTGTAAGTTAAGATGTAAATAATATAATTATATGTTTTTAGTTACTGTTTAATTCTTTTTTTACTTATAAAATACAAAAGAACAAAAAAAAGTTCAGATTTTATTAAAAATTATTTACATAATGAACTACAGTATAATAAAGATATGGTAATATCAAGGAATATTACAATTTCCAAAGTTTAATAAGGGCATCGGCAAGTCCATCACCAACAAAAATAACTTGAAAAAATCCAGCTAAAGTGATGACTGTAAGAAGAGCAACAGCCGCATGTCCAGCTTTATTAGCTAGCTGTCCAACAACAGGTACACGTAAGTAATCAACAACTAATGCTTCCATTCCCCTAAAAAAATAAACATCATTATAATATAGTTTATAGTTATCAAAAAACTATTTTAGAACATTAATTTAACATAATTTGATTTTAAGTGAATCTAAGTGAAGAATGATTTTTAAGCGTATACTCATATTCAGTTTTTTTTTTTTAGCCAAAACAGGAAACAATTTTAAATCCGAGAAAAACAATTTTTAGTCTAAAAAAAATTGATTCAAAAAATCTTAAATAGATAAACCTAAAATTTTAGTTTAATTTTTTTAATAAAAATTTAAAAAAAACCACAAAATAATAATTAAACAGATATTAGTTTATCTTAACCTTCGAGCGGGCGCGCGGACGGTTTTTACACCGCACATTTAAAAATAATCGCGCCCATTCGTTGTAAGTTTCATGCAGCGAAAAATTATTTTTTTATTCTAAATTAACGTACGGATTAATATTGTCTATTGAAAAAACTATAAGATTCATATAAACAATAAACATGAGTTCAAATGCGGCTCTAAATTATGCGGTGTTAATACCGTCGCGCGCCCGCGTGTGTAACTGCAAAATGCGCGCCCGCTCGAAGGTTATAAATTCTATTTTTATTAATTATTTTATATTATTTTTAGATAAAATTAATTAAACACCTCATTTAAATATTAAATCTTGTATTTTTCAGACAGTAAAAAAAGTCCTTAATATTATTTTACTAGTGCTAATTTAAAAATTTAAAAATTTAAATTTAATATTAAAATCTTCAAATGCCTAGTTTAATTATAAATATCAAATGTAGATATATTTTAAACTTTTAATAATTTGAATATAAGTGTAATTTTACCAGTAAATATGGAAACTAGTAGTTACAGCTAATAAAGTGTCTAAAACTGTTGATGGATATAATATGGCTGCTGGAAACAATCCCATAAGAGAGATAGAAATAACACGTTCTGCACTCCAAACAGTAGCATAATTCTTATTATCTTTTACAGCTGCTGCACTGCCGGAAAAACGTGTTATCATTGGAGCACTCACTAATGGTTTCTAAAATAAAATAAAATTACTAAAATGCAAACAAAATATAACTATACTGAATACTTACTGTCAACATTTTATTTCCAAAATTATTACTGATATTCATTTGATTAACAAACTTTGGCAGTGTACTAAAAGACATCTGCCTTGGAGCGGAAAATATTGAACCTATTCAAAAATATAAAGATAGTAAATTTATTGCTTAAAATTCCAGTTTGCAAAAATCAATTCTAATCAAGTAATCAAGACATTCCTATTAAAAATGTCTCAAAATGATTATACCAATATACAGCAAAAAATAATTAAAATACTGTTTTAAAAATACAAAAAAGTATAAGATTATATATTATAACTTATAAGTATTTAAATTATAAATGACCATTCAAAAGAATAGTTCCTTTTGCCTTTTTACTCAATGCGGAAATACGTTAAAACAGCAGTTCCCAACCTTTTGTTGTACAAACCACCAATTTTGTAAAAAAAACTTATAGGCCCTCAAACTGCATAAACAAGTAAAAAATACAAACGCACAAACACAAGTAGATATCTATTAACGTGTATAAATATAAATAAATTTATAGTATGCATATACTATGCCAACTATTGAGAAAACATACTATTAAAAAAAAAAAAAAAAAAAAAAAAAAAATGGAGAAACAAATTTTAATAATGAAAAAAGTGTATTGTATTCAGCTCAAAAACAAATCATTAAAAAAAATACAGTGTGGTTTTTGACATTGTCTTCCCTGAGAGACAAATTAATTAAATAATTAACAATGAAATACTAATGCACATATGACCAATACTATATGTACATCGCAAAGTGTCTCCATGCTCCACGCCGAGCATGATAAAATATGATAAAAATGACAAATAACATATTATGATAGCTGCAGGTAAATAATAATAATGCACATGGAAAAACAACAGAATAAACTAGGTTATAAGATCGCATTTAAGAATATTGTTCGATAGTGTTAGTTGTGGCCTGTGGGGTTATTAATGCGTATTACCCATTAAATATTACCTGATTGTTCTAATCTAACTAAACCATTATCCGACCATAAAATAAAAGTTTATAATAAAGTATAAAATTTCTATGTTGATGCCAAATGGCTTAAATTAAAATTTGCTGACGCTCTACCAGCGTCTGCGGCCCAGTACTAGATTGCTAAAGGCCCATGGGTCGGGAACCGCTGTGTTAAACTGTTTAGTAGGTATGTCGTACCACACATTTAATGATAAATACTTTTAAATCGGTTGATAAAAAAGTTTTATTCAATGTTAATACTAAGAAACCACTATTGATTTAATGTTTAATTAACACTATAAAATAACTTCAAAAAGATTTGTTTAAATGCACAGAAATACTATAACAATAATTAAGATATCTAATCCAGTTTAAACGGCTATAACATTCAATATGAATTGATAAGTATACCAAATTATTGGAAGTATACATATTATTAACATCACTAATAAAAATCAACGAATGAGACATGACTAACTGGTGTAAGATAACTTTAACCTTGTAAGGCAACGATATATTTTTATTTTATGTTATTGTTTTGGCTAAATCATAACAAAATACAAAAAATTAGTTTGATGGTAATTTTTTTGAACTTATATTTTAATCACTCTGTATACCTACTTTAAAGAAACTTACTAGAAATAACTTTATACTAAACCAATTATTATTATTACACAATTATACAATGTTATCTTAATTTATCCTTGGGTACTGTCATATTACTGAAAATAATACAATAGTTCATTCGAAGATGTCTCTTGTAAACAGCGAGTTTAATAATTGCTCTTCACAATTCAATAAAATTGATACTTTTAAAATTGCATTATTTGCTATGAATGATAATATGAAAGCAAGTTAAAAACTATAAAAATTGTACATGGTAGTTTTACATACAAAATTCAGCTCAAATAAAATATACTTGTAGACGAAAGTGTCCTCAGAGATTATCAGAAAAATTTTCTGGTAAATTAATTATTGACAAAGGTAATTAATGTGAAAACTGGAATAACTGATTCAAACATCTAGTGAGACACTATTGTTCTATGAAATTATGAAAGTTTTAGATAAAATACAACATGAAATAAGTGCAAACTATAAGCAAAAGTAGAATTAAATGAAATTAGAGAAATATTTAAAGGGAAAACAATTATGTGGAAAACTGTTTACATGCATGATTTTAGAGCAGATAGTAAGTACACCAATATAACAGTTTATAATAATTGACAGTAATAATGATAATTAAATAAAATATCTTTTTAATTATTTATACACAAGACTTTTTCACTATTTACCATCATAACATTAAATAACTCATTTTGAAACAATTATTAAAAATCAAAAAACACTAATACAGCAATTGATGTGAACACTCACCTTTAGTTTGACGGAGAAGTCTTAAGCTGAACATCTTTTTCTGAACACGGAAAATAATTATCTTAAATAATCGACGAGTTTGAACTCAGTAAGTAGTTGAAAAAAAAAGAATAAATAATAATGGTTCGCAATGATTTTTATTTAGTGTACTGGACCTAGGTGAAGTGTGAACTGTTAAGACTGACGACTAAAAAGATATAATCAAACATATGACTGATAGTGTAAAACGTAACCTCGCTCGCTACTATACCATTTAATCTATTCTGTATTAAAAATTAATTGATAAATCGTAAATTGTAACCCGTATACCAGGTTGATAATGAATAATGATTAAAATATCAATTATCAATGTCAAATAATAAAACCTATATAGATTTTAATTTATAAATCTTTGAAGACTTAAGTGCCCACTCGAATTTTTCACTTTATATATTTGGTTTTTTTATTATAAACCTATGAAGATACCTATTTTAACATTTTCAAAAAGTCGTGGGCCCTAAAGGCTAAACTAGATTTGTTCCAAAAATAGTATCAGATACTAGAGCCATTAATTCCGATGACCTAAATAACGATTTAAGATTAAATATTTACCCTTCCGGTCAATTCAAATATATTATTATCTAATGTCTTATTCCAAATCTTCTCGTAGTCTTACCTCTCACCCGTGAACAATGGCGATTGTACTCGTATAGTTTATTGGGTACGAGTACAATAGTAAACTTAATCCCTAACTTGTCAGCAAACAGTTAAGTCCAAAAACAAACATATTACTATAATAGGTTATTATAATAGGTAGTAATAAAAATCATATATGATTTTTATATAATATGTCTTCGGGTCTTCCATGCTATAGAGTATAGACCATTGGTACCCAACCCGCAGGCCGCGAGCCACATGTAGCCCTCAAAGGTATTCTATGTGGCCTCTTTATGAATTTTCTAAAATAAAAACAATTTAAAAAAAAGTAAAATAACTACAAAATATTTTTTCAATTAATTTATGAATTTTTTTTAATAAATATTTCAAAAATACAATAATAATGATAATGATAAACTAAAAACTATACAAAAATGTATTACACTTATTTTTAATGTGAAATTTGAGTTTGTATTTCTTTAACTAAAAATGAAAAATCTGTTTGAAATTTAAATGTTCATATCCTCAAAGTTGATCAAACTAATGTATACCTACAAAGTGTACCTCAATCCATAATCTTTTCAATAGGCAATAAAAGGTATGGAAACAAGTCTAATACGTACAATTATTTTTGTACCAACTTTTTTATTTTTTTTTTTTTTTTTTTTTTTTATTTAATTTTAAATTCATACAATGAAATACTGGACTCCACTGAGAAAACTCGAGACTTTGTGGCCCGCTTGAAGATAATTGTTTACCAAAGTGGCCCGCCGAAGAAAAAAGGTTGGGCATCACTGCCATAGACATCTAATTTAAATATTAATTAAATTGCTGTCTCACACCAACGAAATATACTTTTTTTTAACATAATGTTTAATGTTTATTATTATTTGATTATAAACTTGTTATCTTCAATTGTTAATTTCTTAATATTAGACATTTATTGTTTAATAGATAAAAAAATTGATTCAAACACTATTTTCTTATTTATTTGATCATTTGTTGAGTAGGTACTTAGATCATTTTTACAATTTCTCGAGTTTTCGAAGCGCATATGAAAATACTAATACAAATTTAATGAAAAACTATAAAATTCTCTATACAAGCGATTTCCGAGACATAATTTTTCATTATTTTATCTAATCCCTAAATGTTATTCTATACTTTTGAAATGTTTACCAATTATTAGTGAGATGGTAATACAGACTTGATGATATTTTCAAAAAATCTTGACTCTTTTTAGTTTTTAGTGTTAATTTCCAGGCACGTAGGTAGGTATTTAGAAATATCTTTTGGAGAAGGATTGAAAATAAATCATATTTTAATAGGAACGTATATTTGAAAAATTAAAAGTATTTACATATTTTATACTTCAAATGTTGAGGGTAGTTAATTTTTACCCATTCAGCATACGATCCTATTTTTAGAGTATATTTTAGAGTATTTTTTTAAGTATATTTTTTGTAAATATTATACAGAATTTTGTCGATTTTTGTCATTTCATAAACCAACTACTATGTAGGTATATATATTATAGGTACTATGCCTACCCAGTGGCGTATCTGAGGGGGGGGCGATGGGTGGATCGCCCCCCCTTAGATTTTTCAAAGGTGGTTATTACATTACGGCTATTAGACTCTCGGAGTAATACGCTAAAGTATTTATTGGATTTTATTTTATTGCTTTGAAAATTATAATATATTTTAAGATATAATGTATAAAAACATATACTAAAACAATATCTATTTGTATTTTTTTATTATATTGCTGTAATCAAAAAAAAAAATTGTAAGTATAAAAATAAATATGACTAGTTATTTGTGACAAAGGTAACTCTTGTCTTTTATGATATTTGAGTTTTGAAATCGCCCCCCCCCCCTTGACTGAGCTTCAGCTACGCCACTGTGCCTACCTTTCAAAATTATTACCTACATTACCGTCAGGAAAATTTTAATTTTGCGAAAAAATTCACCACTTTTTTGCTGTTTGTTACAAAGTACAAAAACATAGCTGTCAAAAAATATTTTTCAATTCACGTGTTATGTTTATATTATGGCTCAAATGATTTACAGTAAAAAGCAGTTAATTATTTATGTTACCTTATAAAACAATTACTGGCTTTAGAACTGAAAATAGAATAAACTATTTTTCATGACTTCATAAGTAAAAAATAACGTTGTTACCTAATTAAACGTGTTTGTAAAAATCGAGGTAAAAATGTATCCAACCGATTTAGAAAAGATTTACATTTTAAATACCTAATTAACATTTAGTGTAGGGTATTCCAGATATTTCTGGATTAAAATAATAAAAGCTCGAGAATTAACTTGTTTAAAATTATTAAGCCTGATTAGATTGTTTGTTAGTTAAAAATTATTTATTTCATGCAAAAGAAATTGTTCAATATAGCTTATAGGTATACCAAAACATTTTAAAATTGTCATTACTTTATCGACAAAATCGAAAATAATTCTGTATATTTTTGACACACTCTCTTTCTGTCATTGATGAGAGTTTATGGAGGGAAACTAAGAGATTACTTAAGTATAAAACTCATAGGCGTGCGCAGACCCCTGAGTCAGGTAAGGCTAAATTCAATCTGATCACCCACCCCCTTCACACCACCTCTGTATATATATATATATATACATATATATATAAATGTATAAAAAATATATAAATCACCATCGAAATTATATCACTTTGTGCTGGTTAGTAATCATATCTTCGAGCTTTGTGTCAACGTTCTAGTGGTTAAAAGTATTCAAGTGCAAAATAAAAACAAGAATGTTTCATTTCATCTTTTTTAGTTTCCTCAAAATATTGATGATCTTGATTGTCATCAACCTTTTTTGAAATTTTTTGTTTTTTTACAACAGGAATATCAATATTATTTTCATCACACATTTTTATAACATTGTTATATATTTTTTCATATTCATCATCATCAGACCGATATTGACTAATTGTTAGTTTTAAAGATTTTATCAAATTAACAGCGGTTAGAAGATCAAGGTCTCCACTTTGTAAATTTGTACTAACTTTCAATATAACTGAAAAAATAGGTTCCAGCGTGGTCAGAGCGAATATAAAATTAAAAGATTTATTATATACGATTAATATCGTGCAAATATCTATTATTTTGATTTATTTTGTTATCAATTTTCTACGACTATAACGCCTTTTTACTTTCTAATTTCTATTGTAGTCTTAGTTTGTAAACATAAACGTTAAAAAACTAAAGGGCTATACCCACTTTTATGCGGTACCAACCCAGTATCAACCCACGTATAAAAAAAGCTCAGGTGGGGCTAAAGTCCGATCAGCCCTACCCGTGCGCACGCCTATGATAAAACTGCTTCACCTAGCCTTAAATGCTGACAACTCGCTTGCCGCTTCAGATGCTGATAAAGCAGAAGTATTCCAAGCCCACCTTTCTTCAACTTTTTATCCGCATGATGACATCCATATTCCGCAACATATTATCGATGTTGAAAATTATTTACATTCTACCTTACCAATTGCTCGCCCAGAAAAATACTTTACACCTAATGAAGTTAAAAGGATGATCTCAAATTGTTCTCGCAAAAAATCTCCAGGGTTTGATTTAATAACGGCTAATGTTGCTAATTGCTTACCGAACAAAGCCTTCATACTGCTTACTTATATCTAAAATGCTATTTTGAGACTTTCATACTCCCCCGACCTTTGGAAGTTTTCACAAATAATTATGTCTGCTAAGCCAGATAAACCTCCTGACCTCCCAACATCCTATAGACCTATAAGTCTATTGCCATACTTCTCAAAAATGTGCGAAAGACTCATTCTCAAACGTATTTATCCGCACATAATATCAAAAAACGTACTCCCGTCCTTACAATTTGGTTTTAGAACCAAACAGCACCATACACCAGGTCCATAGAGTAATTGATGCAATCTCTACCTCTCTTGAAAACAAATGCTACTGTACCTGTGCATTTTTAGACATCTCCCAGGCATTTGACAAAGTCTGGCATGAAGGTCTTCTGTTTAAACTTCGTAAATTTCTTCCTCCTACACTATTTCTACTAATGGAGTCATATCTTACAGACCGACATTTTCAAATACGCCAAGGTTCCGCCACCTCAAATATAGCCACAAATACTGCAGGAGTACCCCAGGGAGGTGTACTTTCTCCTATCTTATTTAATATTTATGCTGCCGATCAACCTTCCACACAAAATACTATTGTTGCCGATTATGCTGACGATAAAGTTATATTGTCAGTACATAATGATCCACTAATTGCTTCAAGAAATCTACGATCCCACCTAAATCTGCTCTCAGAAAGGTATGCCAAATGGAAAATTAAATTAAACAACAACAAATCCATTCACACAACTTTCACCCTAAGACACGGACATTGCCCTAACGTAACTGTAAATAACTTACCTATCCCTGCTCTTGACAATGTTAAATACTTAGGACTAATTCTCGATAAAAGATAAAAGACTAACTTGGCAAAATCATATAAGAAAAAAAAAGATTAATATTGGATTAATACTTAATGCCCGCTCCCGTTTTCTAAAATTATTACTTTCTAAAAATAAATTCTCATCTTTAAAAACAAAACTTCAAATATACAAATCACTTCTGAAACCCATTTGGACGTATGGAATCCAACTATGGGGATCGGCAAAAACATCAAATTTAAATAAAATTCAAGCCTTCCAAAATATTACCCTTCGTAAAATCACAAATGCCCCACCCTTCGTCTCTAACATGACTCTCCACAAAGACCTAGGTATAAAAACAGTAGAATAAGAAGCTATTATTTTCTATAAACGTTTTTATAATAAATTAAAAACCCATGTAAATCCTCTAATAGAAGGCTTACATATCCCGTCACTTCTTGGAAATCCCCGTCGCAGGCTGAAAAGGAAATGGTGCAAGGATCTTCTAACTTAATGGGCTTCTTATTCATGTAATCTCATAATGTTTTTTTACCCTAATCTCACATATACTTATTATGCTTAATTGTATAGATTGTGTATTTCTTGTTAAAATAAATAAATATTTATGACACGGTAAATTAAATCATTTACAACCGCAATCTGTGATCATAATTATTAATTCCTCATTAAATTTACAAAAATCATATAAAATGGTTAATGTAGTCAAAAGATATTCGTAATCTACACAGGACTAAGCATGTATGTAGACTATCTGATTACAGCATAAAATCATAATACTCTATATAGTATATAGTTAACCATCAAAACATTGGTATCGCCTATTATGTATAATTTTATCTCTATCATAATCATATTATAAACAGATGAACTATGCCATGTAGTAGTACCACATAACAATAAGTAGTAGCACAGAACAATATAAAATGGTAGTAGTTCATGGTCAATAATCAATATCAATATTATTTACTCTGTGCAATATCCCAAGACCTTGTTCATGAATCATGATCATGATCTATATCACAGAACAATATATTTTATGTCTATACTTGTTACTGTTATCAATTATACACATTATCGCATGTGATAGCTGATAATGCGTCTTGCTCTTTGTTATCAAGGCATTACCAGTATCCAATTTGACTAATGTCAACATTCGACATTAATCCTATTAAATATATTTTATTTCTATGATCAAGTGATCAATGTAGTTATATGTAATCATCATTGTTGTTCGGTAGTTAAAATGCGCATTATTTAGTCGCTAATATTGTTCTCGCCGATGTATCTATGTCTGTCCGCTCATCAGATTCGACCCTACACCGTCGGGCTGTTACCAGGCGATTATACTCGCCACTAGTCGGAGCAGAACGGAAGCCCTTCAATGAAAACGCCACTGAACTTGGAAATGGCAAGGTTATTCAAATGCGCATTGACGATTTCGGGGAAAGAGGTGCGCCTGAAGGACAAGAAGATCCTCAGCAACCGTGTGAGACTCCGTCCAAGCGTTCGGTTTTAAAACCGGAAAAATCAAAGTTTCCTTCTCTATATATGAATCATGGTTTAAATGTCGATCTCAAATCTCAGCAAGTCGTTTTAAATAAGATTCAACTGGAAATGGAGAAAAGAGAATGGAATAATACATGGAATAAAAACTCGGATACAGGAACAAATCAACTTATTAAAACCATTAAAACAGATTTGACTTTGAAAACAGATGAAACTATTTATAAAGTGAGTAAAAACATTTTAATCACTTAAACTTTATCAAACTATACACCATTCATCAATTTATTCCAGGTTTACAAAATGCTAAGCACTGGAGGATCACCTATTGTTATAGTTATTACAAATAGACGATTTTGTGTTTTGATTAAAAATACAGACACCAAACAATTGGAGGTGTACTTTAGCTCAAATTTTACCAACTTGGACCTAATAGCATTAGGTCCATATGAACAGACTGCACTTTTTGTTAGTGAAAAATCAAAAAAATGTACTATAATTACAGCAATAGATGTGCAATCTGCTCTTGAAATGATTGGTAGTCTTGAATACGCTTACAGGCGTAGTGGACTTTATAATCCAAAAACTGCATTTGTTGTCATAAATATCAGCCAAGATGATAAATTATATGAATCTGTGAAATCTCAAATATCACTATCTAAGGTTAACACTTCATAGCAGCCAATTTACTTATATATATATATATATATATATATAGAGAGAGTAAATAACTGATATTTTTATATTGTTATTAGAATGAAAAAATTCAATACTACACATGGTTGTGGTGTTCGAAAGAGAGTGAATCTTTAAACGTTTTTAAGACTCATTTAGAAGAATTTTTAATGGTTAAAAAAGAATCTTCATGGAAACCAAGATTTGTGCGTTTGAGGTTATTATACTCATGAATTTTTTATTAATGAAAATGTTTAGACTATGTTCAAAGATCAAATTTTAGGATGTAAATGAAAAATACAATAAAATGATCTTCAATTATGTTTTAGTGAATATGTCTTATATATATTTGAAGACCCTGATCAAAGATTACCTTGTGAAATGATACCATTAAGATTTGGTCGTTGTAAAAAAGTGAAAAAAATTTGTTGTGAGCGGCCACACTCTATTGAAATTTCGCTAATTAGTTCTTCATTAATATTGGCCCCAGCTGATTGTAGTCAAGAAGAAAAATGGTTCACTGCTCTTAACTATGCTTTGAAAAAAGTAAGTTACCTAATTAGCATTTAGACATTTTAATTTATTCCATTTCAACTACCTTGGCATTTAAAAAATAATTATATCTATCATAAATTCTTACTCCATCTATTAATTATGGTACTTCAATGTTTTTTACTATAAATAAATGTCTTATAAATGTTTTGTTTCATATTACAAAATTATATCTTTATGAATAGTTTCATAAAATCATAAAAATTGCCACCTATGTATGTGTTACATTATAACTGTACTCGTTCAGGTTTCTAACGATATAAAACAATGTTCAAATTTCTGTAACATGAATATTAATTTTATTAGGATTATAAAATCAGATAAATTACCAACTTTTAAAGTATTTTAAATTAAATTTCCAGCCCAAAGATGAAGTTTATGAAACAAAATTACCAGATGGATACTGTTGTTTGATGACCAATAGTCATATAGTTTTATACAATTTTCCCCATACAATCACAGATAGTATGTTGTTAGTAAATATTGATATGTTAAAATATTCACCTTCAACATCACACTATTATATTGTAATTGTGAGTTAATTATTTATTTTTGATAATATTAAAAATTATATTATTTTATTTTAATCTTATTCTTTTCATTTATTAGGAATGGTCTTGTTGTGAAGCAACATCAGCGGAAAGCAGTGACGATTGGGTTGTGCATTTTTCTTGTAAATCAAGTTATGATGAATTCATGTCATGGTTATGTATACTAAGACCAGATTTAAATGCTGAAGAATTATCTGATTTAAAAACCATTCAACGGCACTCAAAAAACAATAGTCTTTTACTAAATACACTTTTTTAACATTTATAATTCACTATTTTTATGCTTGTTATATTAATTTATTTTTATTTTTAAATTATCACCAGACAAATTACATTATTTGTGCTTCCTTGATAGTATGATCTATATAAATTTTTTAAATTCTAAATCAGATTTTAAAAAAAAGGTGCTTATTTGAAGTTAAGTTTTTTTAAAATTATTTGTTATCTATGTTGTAATGTTTTAAGTTTTCTAGTCGTATTATGTTACATTATTTGTTTCATATTATTTTTAAGTTGAAACAATACTATTTAAATATAAAAATATAAAAAACCATGTGATCTGAAAACATAAAAGTACACCAACATTTTATTTAAATACAATACAACTGTAATCAATTATTCTTATTGAAAATCAAAATGAATATTCAATTAATGACTCATAAGAGAAACATATCTTATGCTTAATTAATATTCAATTCAATTAATTTTTAAATATTTATACAAAATAATTAGTTTAAAAACTGAATTAAAATCTATGCAAATATATACTATTTATTTTTACTATACCTGTCAATGTGTAGACATAAGCCTTTTTTATTGTATGTACTATTTTAAACACTTGATCTCTATGATATATATTATTCTTATTATGTTTATTTAATTGCAATTTGTAAAAACCCTTTTTTAGATCAATTTTAAAGTTAGAAACTGATTGTATTTATTGTGCCTTGTATGTTCTGAAAACTAAAAAAGTTTTTAAAAAGTACTACAAGATTTTAATTATCAAATAAACATATATTTGATAAACTATGAAAAATATTAATATAAACTGAGTAATTAATCAAGTAACGTATTATTCATTACATGATTTTATGAAAAACTGTATGTTGTGACATATCGTTGACACCTTAATCTAATTGTATAAGGATTTATATTTCTGGTTGAATATTTAATCATAGAATCTGCCCTCGAATTTGGTTTTCTAATACTTAATAATATTATTTTGATTAGGTTATCCACAATCCTTTACTATTCTTTTTGAGAACTTTATTGGTTTGCCTATAGATAATCCCAGTCACCAAGAAGTCTTAATAAAATGTTCTTGAATAAAAGTAATAGAAATCATATAAAGATTGAATTGTGATCAAACATCAATTTTCTATAGGCTAAAATGAATTATACAATTATCTATGGAAACAAGTAATTTAATATACAACTTTGTGTCAATATAAGTACATTTATTTAGACTAATTTATAATTTAAAAAACTATACATTAATAATTAACAAGTTAAAATGAAGTTAGCTCCCAAAGCCTTTCATTTTGAGCCCATCATTTTTAATATTTTTAAATCAGCCTGTATTATGGAATAATAAAGATCAATCAATTAAATATCTTGGAGTTCACCTTGATGAAAAATTATCATGTAAAATGCATATAAGTAAAAAATTAAACCAAGCCTACACACAATTAAAAATCTTATACCCCCTTATAAACTACAGCTCAACACTTCAGATTAAATGCTCACTTCTAATATACACATAAATAATAAGACCATTAATAACATATGCATGCCCAATATGGGCAGCTGCATCCCAAACAAAAATTACAAAATCACAAACGATACAAAACAAATTTCTTAGAATAGCTCTTAAAGCTCCATGGTACATGTGAAACACACAACTCCACAATAACACTGGAATTCCATACCTAACCACATGAATTAATGAACAATTTAAAAAATTTCATTCGAAACTTAACACAATAGGAGGAGCCCTTCACTTCAAAATTGGGAAAAGAACCAAAAACTGCAGTTTAAAGCCAAGTATTTCACAAGATATCTTGTTACCTCCAGAATCATCATCATCTTCAGCATCGGTATCATCAGAACATTGACCTAATAAAACAACTCATAATCTAAGTACCTACATTTTATTAAACTAAAACAATTTATAAGTTATCTTATACTCTATTATAATACTCTATAATATTTAAAACAAAAAAAATTGTAAAAATAAAGATTATGTTCAAACAATAACATTTGATAAATTAAAAAACTTTTTTCTGTTGACATTGAAGTAAAAAAAGCTTGACGATGGCAAAAACAATGTCACATATCGATTCACATGAAAAATTTGTATGAAAATTATTGGACTTGGAGTATTAATTATACATTTATTATAATATTCTAAGGATAAATAGGGTAAAAATCAAATTTTGGAGGGGAAAAAAATTTCCAAATTATCTATCGTTGTTGGACTGAGTAGGTACTTTTTTTCCCCCTCTTTTAAAAACTAGGACCGGGAGGCAGTGGCGGTTTGAGTTTCTGAAACCCAAGGAGCAAACTTCATGAAACCACCCACCCACCTTCCAAATTTATAAAGCCGTTGGATATTATTTGTTTAGGTTCTCCACAAGTACAAAACACAAATTCGTTGGTACGCATATTTAAAAAAAATAAAGACGCCCATATTGCTTTATTATTACCTGTTGTTACTTACTTCGTTATTCGTTTGGTAATTAGAAGTAGGTTGGAGGTACCTACCTTCTTTTCTATAAATATAATATGAGCACCCATTCTGCTGTAGATTAATCGTAATAGGTACAACGCATAAACTTTGATTAACTACTTGTATTAGATACACACCCACCCCTTTTTGGGCCAGGAGCAACTGCTCCTGGTAATCTCATAACAAGCCGCCTCTGCCGGGAGGGAACTGTTTAGCACAATACTGCCACCCGTTTTAAAATAGGGCTGCCAAATTTTTCATCGGGACAAATTTTTCCACCACCAGGCCACAGTTATAACAATGGAATATAGGGGTTATTTCTAACGTTTACTAGTGATGAAAAATAAATTTAAAAAAGCCTATAATAATGATAATAACAATAATAATAGAACCCACCTATGAATTTCTACCTTTTCCGTGTGTTTATATTTCCGTTATTTAATACTGATTACACTGGCATATATGAACACATTTCAAACGTTTAATTATAGAACCTCAATTTAAAATTACCAATACCATAAATTGAAATTCAATTTTTAATTATCTGAACCGTGGTAATATTATAAATTTACAACTTACTAACTGTCAGTAGCAATATTTGTAAAATATTTTTAAATATTTGATACATTAATTTATGAAATTTAATTGACTCATCGGCGCCAGCAAAAAATTGAGGCAGGCCAATATGGTAAGGGAAAAAATAAGGCCGCCAATGTATACCCTGCAATACCCCAAATGGCGCCCCTTCAGTACTTTATTAATCAAATAAGGTGTCAAAAAAATAAATAATAATACATTGTTTTATTAAAATATGAACAAACTTAAAATTTTAATAATCTTCTTCGTGATGCTCTTGTCCTTCAGTAATGGGCCAATGCATTATTTCATCATAGAATGACATTTTATCAGCAGGTATATGACAAAGGAGACTTTTTATATTATCCATTTTCTTGTAATTTATTGGTAACTTTTGGTCGTAACTCGTATGCTTTAAAATTTATGATGTTCGGCAAATCTGGACGAAACTGTCGAGGTTTTGCAAGTCAAAAACGTTCGCTTATAAAGTTATCGATGTAGGGATGAACAAGTAAAATACCTAGTTCAGACGAATCATACACGAAATGAAAATAATCGGTGATTTGAAGTGTGACTTTTTGTGCTTTTGGTACTTTTTTTCCATGACTTGTTATTGAAAGCACCTTTTTCTTATAAAAATCTGGCCACCACTTTTTGTAGTCAATAATTTCTTCTGTTTTGACTTTTTCAACTGAAAACTTATCAGTGTTCGATGATTGTTGAATAAGCTCAATGTAGTCGTCGTATGTGTATATTCGGTCTTGCTTTCTGATTTTACGTTTTACTGTGGCGAAATCTCTAGAATTAAAGGAATGACCTCTTATCGGAAAAATATGCTCTATTTTTTTGAAACGTTTACTATTTTTGTTATAGATGCTAATGCCATAAGAAAACGAACAACTGTATGATTACGGTTTTGACCCGGACATCCATCTGAGAAAATATATAACTCGTCGACAGTGGCAGAAATATACTTGTCAATATACATTTTCAAAAATGTGCACACTTCATTCGGTCCTTTATAGGCTTCTCCTTCCTGATATTAATAAAATACAGCTTTTTCAGTTTTAAGATTATGAACACAAAATTCGTATAACCACAGCTGCCTCATATACGTAGGAGAACACCTCCTGTACAGGAATATGTGGAAGGGGTACATTCTGCATATAATCTATTGTGATTCCTAAAATGTTGTCTTGTTCCTTACATAATTTTCTTACTTCATCACATTTTTTAAAAAATTTGGATGATCTTCTTTTATGAATGATAAGTTCAGCAATCGATACGCGTTTGGCATTTTCGTTTAAGTGTGGATCACTTTTTTTTATTTTTAGTTGTTCGCATGTTGAACAGACGTCTATTTGAGGTCTTCCGAATGATAGATCAAAATTTTGTTTGAAATACTGACAAAACAATCCGTATTTCACAGTTGGATTTAAATTTAGGTTAGTTTTAATGAACATTTCATACATAAGTTTGATATTTAGTGTAGAAGGTAAGTATTTTTTTGTTGTGTTGTTAGAATAATGTATTTCTTTAGCATCAAAACGTTCAACAAATTCTTTAATTTTAACACAAATCTCTCCAGGTATTATGTTATGTCTAGATCCAATAGACATACCTCGTTTGTCTTTAGGAGTTATATTTTGAGCTTTTAATGTACATAAACGCCATACTTTCTTATGACTTATACCATGTAATCCGATAAAAGCCATTTTGCAAACTGGTATACACTATACGCTGTCCGTTCTTGTGAACATGATATTTAAAATTGTATGTTTTTGGTTTTTTTGGTTCAGCACTGCGTTTTCTATTATCTTTGACATCCTCAACGTCAATGAGATTCTGAATATAAACATCTTGTGCGTTTTTTTCGTCAAAACTGTTAATGTATTTCACAATAACTTCCTTTTCTTCTTCGGTAAATTTATTGGAACATTTCATCGTACAACTAAAATAAATATTAATGATATTATAGAAAGAATGTTATAAATAATATTAAATACAATATTATTACTTACTTGCATGGTAAACCAAACCGTCTTTCAGTCAATTCTTTACCAAAATGATTTGTGTGTGGTAAGCCTTTAATTTTTGCTTTTTTTATAATGTTTGCTTTGCAAGATTCAAAATTAGAAACACCTTTTTTTCTCTTTTTTTCACTTTCTACACTTCTGTCGGAATCAGACATAATAAAGTAGGTAATAAGAAATATTTATTCACAATATTAATATTATAGAAAAAAAGAACTCAAACAGTAAAGTTTGTAAACAGACGTTCATATATTATAATTCCATAATAATAGAAGTATGAAAAAATATCAGCACGTGTCGCGTGGTTTGATGAAATAAATGATAAAAATATTTCAAAATATGTACGTGAAATACATTATAATACGATAATAATGATACGTCGATAGATGCTATTAATCAGCTTACATGTTCTTAAGTGCTTTATTTTTATCACTACGTTATGATTTCGATAAGGTAACATATCCAGGAGATGTTCCCTTTTCGAAATAAACAAAAAGTTGACCTGCCAGTTGTTACTACAAAAACACACGGATATATTTCGTTTTCACACCAAATAATGAGTTCATGAACAAATAACATAGTTACGTACAAATCTGAAAATGTCAAAATATTGGATGTGTTCCTTTTTCCAAATAACCGATTCAATTTAGGGGGCCTCTGTACACAGTTTAAGAGTTCCCTGTCGGCATTTGCGAACTAAACGACCGTTAAATCCACCACTGATACTATAATATATGACAATCGATAGCATATAATATGTAGAAACACATTCCGTTACAAATTTAGTTCGTTGATTAGTTGTCATCATGACGTCCGAATGGAATGATAAACTAGTGCTTACATTTATTGGTGAATTTAAAAATTATAGATGTTTATGGGATCCGAAAGATGCAAATCGCAAATAAAAAAATAAAAAAATACGGATTTATATCAAGAATTAAGTGTACCTACAATTTAAAAATTAGCTGAAGAAATTAAAAAAAATTATTAATTTAATCCACAACTGAATAATCTTAAAACATTCATTAATATTGGTACATTTATTCATAATTTACTGATTAATGATCGAAGCAATAAACATGTAGTAAAGGACAATGTTTTAAGTCTAAAATCAAACGAACAAATTATTATAAACTTATTCAAAAGATACCAGACATTATGAAAATGCCTTGGTATAACGTTGTACAAGTAGAATACCAATGTCCAACATTATACACTTTGCTGTTACCAGCCTATGGAGATTTACACAATGTAATTTAACCCAGTATAATAAAGAAATTTCAATTGTTTTAAGTCCAATTTAAAAACTGTAAGAATTACGATTTCATGAATAGAAAAAATAATTGTTTTCATTATTTTAATCGATCTATGTAATTTTTACAGTTTTTATAGGTTTCTTTAATGACAACAATTATTTACAGTAAATATTGTTAAAGAGTAAATATAAATTGTCCATGATTACCCATAATTTGGGCACAATATCAATATTAGATGCTGATAATAAATACGTTTAGATCTTATTTATGAATTGATTAGCTATATTAGGATACGTTTACTAAATTTAATTGCTTGTTATTATTATTTATTGCTATCATATTGTTCTAATTAACTGTCGAGCTTAAATAATAATAGTTTAACAGCGGCGTAATTAGGGTTTTGTCAAAGGTAGAGATTTATAAAACAAAAATTCAAATAAAGCATGCCCAATGAAAATTATTGTAATGTGCACAGAAACCTTAACAAAATGCATAAAAATTAAAAATTGTGTATGCTCTATTGAATTGTTGAGTAGTTATACAGAATCTGCTCTTCGTTCCTCTAGGATATGTTATCTAATAAATTAATAATTAATGAAAAAAGCTCAGAGTAATAATTTACTGTATCACATCACTCTATCCACTGAAAATTACACACAGCCGTGTGATTGTTTTATGTTGGATGAGTAGTCACATTTTTCTGTTTCTATAATAATTTAATGTAATTTCTTTTAGGAGTATTTAAAAAAAAAAAATGTTTTTACATTCTATTATGTCAAACCGGCCGAACAGTTTTGTTCATTGGATTCCAGTAATTGTTGATACGGTCGATACGGAGACCGGAAAAGTTAAGTAAATGAACCAAAAAAAATAAAAAATCTATTTTAGATTACTTTGGTTAGTAGATAATTTTGTTGAATCATTGGAATTTGGGACATGAAACATCGGACGTCATATTAAATATATATAAACTTATTGTACATAATCATTAAGATTTGTAGTTTTTTTTGTTTCAGTATGTTATGATACTGAACGTATAAAACTGCACTTTTGCGAATCACCGATTGTTGCGTTTTGTTTTAAAGAATACCCATATTAAATATATAAATATATATATCGTCGTCCTCGTGCAAAAAGTGAACAAGTGTTTTTTTTTTTAGTTTTGAGTAATGTCAGTTTAAAATTTGAGTATCAACCTACTTCTTTAAAAATCGAGAATTTAACCGATGTTTATGGGCTTGGTAACCAATGAAACCGCAATAGCATACTTGTTACTTATTATTATATACATAATATATATACTTATTATAATTACTTATTCGCTTTGTCAATTTTTGCACGAGGGCGACGATATATATATATAATATATCCATAATATTACCATTAGTTATTACTAGGGCTCGGATTTTGTAGCAAAATAAATCCTTAAAAAAGCATTTTAAGAAGCCAAAAAAATCAAAAAGAAGCATTTATTAAATTTAATTAAAAAAAATAACTTTAAATTATACATAAAATTAAATATTAAACATGAATTTACGACCACATATTTGGCCAAGTTACTTTCATTAAAATTCATCCTATTGGGCGTTAAAATATTTTTATATATGGAAAAAGATCTTTCCACATCAACCGATGTAACTGGTGCATATTCCATATTAACTAAATCATCTAAATCAAAATGGTCCACATTTATCTTAAGTGTAGTGCCATTATGAAAACTATTGATTTTTTGAAGTTCTACCATACATTCTTTGAAAAAACACGATTGCACTTTTCTATAATCGATTTCGCTACTTCACCATTAGCTATATTTTTTGCCAAAGGTCGCATAAAAAAAATTAATAAATAAACGCAAATACTTGGAATAAAAATAAAAAATACCTTTTTTTCTTATTTTGTAATTGCATGTGGTATAAACCCAAAATTTGTTGTGATGTAGACGAGATTGTCTATACAATAATATAGTCCAAGTATATTATACATAGAAATAAATTAAATTTTCAAGAAAAATATGTGAAAATTGAGAAAAAAGAATACCAAATAGGGGAAAAAGCAATAAAAAGCAGGCTTTGTGGGAAAAAAGCAAAAAAAAAGCAAAATAAAATTTACTTCATTGAAATCAGAATGAGTCAAAACGTATTTATATATAAGAATTATCTTTCTATCACACTCCCCTCAAAAGAAGCATTTGCTACAAAATCCGAGCCCTAGTTATTACATATTATTACATGCCTTCAATAAGTTTTTAATTTTTGATACAATATAACATTTAAGTATACGGATCTCTAATTATTTCAGTATAATGTTTATCAATTACTACGATCCAATAACTTTTGCCTTAAATAGCAAGTAAACGCTTAGCATTAGAAGCATGTTTTTAATTAAATAGCCATTGACGATATATTTTTATAATACGAAATAATTAAAAATGATATCAGCCTAATAAGTAGAGTCAGAGCCGGATAAAAGGCCGGATTAATTTTGCCCCCAGGCGCAAGATTTGAAAGGCGCAAGTTTTGAAATAATGTAGCCATGTAGGTACTATTTAGAACAGGGGTCCTCACTAAGATTTCTGAGGGAGCCAAATAGTTCGAATTAATTCTTCCGCAGGGCCGCAAGTACAAATTCTACAGTTTAGTCAGAGCCTAAACCTATACGGTATAGGTTAATTACAAAATATATTCTTCTTATTGTTATAATACACTATAAAGTAGTGTTAAATAACTTACAAACAATATGATTATAACATAAGTTTATTACATCAAAAAATTAACTTTTTTGCATATAAAAAAGTAGGGAAATGTCTTTTACTTAATTTCATGAATAGGACTACTTGAATTTATTAATTCGTTGAAGTCGAAAGGCGAAATCTTTCACAACTCTCTAATATGGCATCTATGTTAGCAGGTTGGGAAGAAACTGAAATTCTCAAAATGTTGTCAACGTTCTCACTTGTTAACCTGGATCCTGTACTTGTTTTTTATGAACTTCAGCTTACTGAATGTAGATCCACAGACATGCGTAGATTAATATTTATACGTAATTTGCATTTAATAAATACCAAATTATAGTCAAACAATTTTATGTTTATAAAAAAATAGTTCTTAATTTTAGGTAGGTTTGCCCCGAGGTGCAAAATATCTTAATCCGGCCCTGAGTAGAGTATAAATCACAACCATCAATCGTATTTTTAAATAATTTTTAGATTAATAAATAATAATAATTATAAAAGTGTAATAGTTTCGATAATTTTATTCTGGTTTTCTGTAATATTACCACAAATAATATAATATAAACAATTAGTCATTAAAAAAGAATTAAAAATAAAGCCAAGACAATCTATCTCCCATACCTCCCCCACCTTAAATACGGTGCTGTAACTAAAAGCTCTAAAAAAAAAAAAAAAAAAAATTATAAAAGAAAATGTTTTTTGAAAATTTAGATTCTGAGTGAAGCAAATGATCTTATGGTTTTACAATGATATTTATTTATTTATTTATTTTAATTTCTGGAGACATTTTTTTCTCAGATTTTTTTTGTCCAAAAGTTTCATCCACCAACTCTATAGATAGAAAATTCAATGTAGATGGTACTATAGGAAAGTTTATTATGCTCTCATCTTAATAGGTTTTCCAGGTGACCAGAAAAACAGACCAAAATGAACCCAAAACGGTGAAATTTACCGTAAATGACACTTATATTAAATCGACTTTAATAATTTCGTCATTACTTAAAAGTAATGTTGTTAAAAACTTGAAATTTTCACCATATATTTTTGACGTGTTACTACATATTTAAAAATATTTTCAAAAAATTTGACAATTTCGGCCTCAAAATAGAACTTTGAAAATACCTTGTTTTTCAAAAGTTTATCCTTAATAAAGTTTTAAATATTTGACAAAAACTTTTGAAAATTTAATATGACTTACTCATACACTTCTCTAATGATACTGAACAATTTTAAAAAATCATGACAACAGATTTTTTTTATAAGCGTTTAAGTAAATACGATTATAACGTAATTAACTGTTTTTACGTCAATTTTTAACTGGATCAATTTATTTGAAGAAATTGGTCAATCAGTGGTGTATTTTAATTCTGAAGCTTTGCTCGGAATCGTTTAACTGAAGAAATTAAAATTCAATATATCCATCCCCATTAACTTATTCAAGAAGCGAAGAATATCCCATGGGGCAAAGTACGTACTTTTAGATTCTGAACGGAGTGAAGAATGTATTGATTTTACAATGATGTGTGTTTTTATTTTTTTATTTTTTTTTATTTTTTTATTTTTGTGTCTGTCGACACGATTTGGGGCAGTAAAAATGCTTCGATTGCCTTATATAGCAACTTTTCTGAAAGGAAAGTGAATCTAGTTGGTACTTTGGGGGGTCAAAAGTGAAAAATTTTCAATATTTTTTTAACGCGCCGGGAAAAACCCTTAAAAAATGAGGGAAAAACGGTATATTTTACGCAAAACCAGTTTTCGACAAAATCAAATTTTTTATTTTGCTATAACTCAAAAACTAATCGGTGTAAATACTTGAAATTTTCACCAAATGTTTAGATTAGCGTTCTCTATACACGGTTAAATTTTCAAAGTATTTTGACTTTTATTGAGCTAATTATAGACAATTGAAATTTTCAATTTTTTTAAGTAATTTTTTTTAAAATAACGATAAAAATTTTTTTTTTTGCCAGAAAATCTTGAAAATTTAATACAAGGTTTCTTATAAGTTGTTCCATAACTGATAAAAAAAAATCCAAAATCGTAAGTCACAATTTTTTTTTATAAGTGCTCAAAGTTCCAATTTATACGAAATATGTAAAAATTGCGAAAATTTGCAAATAATTTTGTTGTTGAAAAATCGTAAAATTTTTTTCTTTTATAACTAAGTTTTGAAAATTTGGTACAAGGTTTTTCATTAGTTTTTCTTCAATTATCTGCAAAAAAAACTCTACCGGATTCAGACAAAAAAATTTTATGAGTGTTTGAAATTTAAATTTTTACAAAAACACGTTAAACAACGGTTTAGCCTCAAACGATTTTTGCTATTTGTTTTTTTTTCAAAAAGTATAAGTTGTAGAAACTTGAAAATTTTATCAGTTGTTTATATTGGCATTTTCTTTATATAATTTTATTTTCAAAAGATTTCACTCATTTTTAATCAATTTATAGGCATTTGAAATATTCGATTTTTTTTATTTTTTTTTTTATAAATGTTGATAAAAAAAATGTAGCTCGGACGAAATACTTGAAAATTTAATAGAAGGGTCCACATAAGTTGTTCTAACTCCCATTCAAAAATTATAAAAATACATAGGCACAATTTTTTTTTATAAGCAGTTGAAGTTCAAAAATCGACAAAATTTGTCGAAATCACAAATTATGTCGTAGTTGAAAATGTATAAAAAATGTTCTACTCAAAGTTAAGAAATGAAAATGTATTACAAGGTTGTTCATAAGTTTTGCTTGCAAAAAGTATAAAAAATCTCACGATCGGTTCAATGAAAAAATTTTAACGGGCGTCTGAAACTGTAATTTTTACAAAAATTCAAGCGATTTACTATAAACATATTATTCACTGACAATTCATCTTCGTTCAGAATCGTTTTTTTTTTATAATATAAAATAATGTCCTAATCTATCCTATAATGCCTAATCTATCAATACATCTCGTGTATCCCACCCAACTCCTGTATCTCTACTCATCACCATAATCTTGTCCGAGGAGCGGAGCGACGATGGACGAACTTCCACCACCATTGACTTACCGGCTTTTTTTCTTTTTTCTTTAAAAAACCACTGTAAGCGTAGTACTTATATTCTTTTATTTTATCAAATAACAAATCCGATGTTTGTCGGATCCGATCCGGCCAGCCGACTGAGTTGATGTCCGACAAAACGGATGAAAACTGACGCTCAGTCTGGTCACCTGAACGTTTAAAATTGATTAAGAATGAAAATGATTTACCTAATGATGCTTTTAAATTTATTTCAAACTGGATTTCAATTGACTTCACTCAACTGAAAACTGAATACCTATGTTACGTTCAGTAGAAGTTTAGATAAATTGTTTAATGGTTTGAATATAAACATGATGTATCAAAACCATGACAAACAGACAAGTGATTTTGATTCAGAAAATGATAGTGAAATAAGTGAAAATGATGTTGAAACTTCAGATAATAAAATAACATGTCTGCAAATTCTAAAAATTTTATCTAGCTATGACCTTCAACATGCTTTTCCAAACTTATTTAAGGCATATTTATTATTACGAACTTTAAGGTTTGATAATATAATTATTCGCAGAGAAAGAATTAAATTTGATAAATTAGCACCTATTCGAACTACTTTTGATGAATTTGTTGATCGTTGTAAATTAAATTATACTGTCGGGGAATATTGTACCATTGACGAAATGCTAGAAGGTTTCAGAGGAAAATGTAATTTTCGGCAATATATTCCCAACAAGCCTAACAAGTATGGCATAAAAATATTTTCACTCGTCCGTTTATTTTACCCAGCAAATATAGAGGTTTACGTAAGAAAACAACCTAATGGTCCTTATAATCAAGATAATAGTGCATCAAGTATTGTCAAGAGGATGATTTCTCCAATTTCCAAAACGGGTAGGAACTTGACAATTGATAATTGGTTTAAATGTGTTCCATTGGCCGTTGATCTGTTAGAAAATCATAAAATTACTATGGTTGGAACAATTAGAAAAAATAAAAGGGAAATACCTCCTCCTTTTTTGGACACGAAGAAACTAGAAGTGAATAGTAGTAAATTTGGATATAGTAAAGAATGTTTATTAGTATCATACGTACCAAAGAAAAATAAAAATGTATTGATGTTGTCAACAATACACAAGCATTTTACCAAAGAAGAAGTCGACGTTTTTGACGAGCTAAAAATCGAATATTCCGTAGCAAGGATTAGTTGCAGATGGCCTCTAACCATATTTTTTGCTTTAATGAATATAGCTGGTATAAATAGCAAAATTATTTATAAAGCCAACACTGATATTACTATAAGTAGACGTCAATTTTTAAAATCTCTTGGGAAAGATTTATGTAAACCATTTATGGTACAACGACTGAATTATAAAAATTTGTCATTTGATCTTCGAAAACAAATAAATCGTTTCACCGGTCAAATCTCCACACCAACTCAAGAGGACCCAAGACCTACAGAAAGAGTTAAATGTGCTTACTGTCCTGCGAGGAAAAACCGTGGTAAGTAAAAACTCTACTAAGCTCAAATAATAATAAAATTAATTATTTTATATTTTATACCTAGGTAAAATGCGCAAGGACGTCCGTGAAGTTGGCCCACCCACTTTGACATAGCAACTCAAAATCTTCACCATTATTTTGCGAATAATTTGCGAGATTTGCGAGTCCACTTTCAGAATTTGCGAGTCAGCCGTTTTTTAGGTGTAAAAAAAATTAAAATGGGGGGGCCAAGTTCACGTAGCCCACCCATGTTGTCCCACAACTTTGAAATTGGTGTCAAACGATAGCCTGTTATTTGCGAGAATTTGCGAGTCCACTTTCAGAATTTGCGAGTCGACCCTTTACCCACAAAAAAATGTTCGCAGAGCACGAAACCACATTTGGGAACTCCATAACGATTTAGCTCAAAAAATAAGTGTTTTGAAAAACGAAAATATTATATTAAACCCTCATTTACTTATGTACATAAAAATATAAAAATACATAATATTTAAGTTTAGAATAAATATATGAAAAAAAGGGAAAAAAGCTATTTAAAATAAAAACTTGTTTAGAAAGAATATAATAATATTGATAATTCTTTCTACATCTTTGAATAAAAACAACTGTTTCTTTTTTTAGGTACTTCAATAAAAAGAAAAAATAGTCCTGCAACAAAAATTAATTATTCTTTCCAGGGTTAGATTCCTTAAAATGCTGAAAATTTCCTCAATAATTATTAGTAAATCGTAAATAATACGCTATCCATTGATAAAACAAAATATAGAATGTGGATCATTTGTTAAATTTATTACAAAAAAAAAAAATAAAACTCTAATCAAGGGCAGGCTGGGAAAATATTTCTGACTATTTTCTAGCTAATATTTAACCAAAAGTAATTTTTTTATAGCCGGTCAACGAAAAACATATTGTATAGTCCTAGAAAACATGTCCTAAAACATATTGTAAAGTCCTAGTACTTTTGCCTCTAACAATTCAAATTTTAATTTAAAAAAATATGCTTGGCAAATTGAAAATACATGGATCTACAAGAAGATATCAGTAAAAAAATTACTCAAATAATTATCTGGATTAGGATTTATATTAGCTCAATGCATAAATAACATTTACGTAAAAAAGGCGAAAAAACACCGTACACAACCTTGGCAGCATAAATACTGTCAATAAACATAAAATAAAATAAGCAATTATAAATATAAGAAACACGGAAAATTGAAAAAATACAAAAAACAAAGCTTAAAAAAGCTGGTAAGTGAGATGATGGTGGTGGAAGTTCGTCTTTCTTCCCTTCGGTCCTCGGACAAGATAATGGTACTTTACATTTGAATGCAATGAGAAATCATTCTTCAGTGTAATATACAAATTATTTATAATTTTTACCGTATTTACACGTTTTTTTCCTGTTTTTCCCCTCTACTGGAAAAACTATGGAGATTTTGGAAAAATGACCTCTCTAAAGTACCATCCCAGTCCAATTTCAAATCTAAGAAGTTGCTGGACGAAACTTTTGGTCCAAGATTTCTATACGAAAAAGTGTTTACAGACAAAAAAAAAAAAGAAATAAACATCATTGTAAAACCAACACATTCCTCGCTTCACTCAGACCCTAAAACTGAAAGAATGTAAAGTTTGAAAAAGCTGGTAAGTGAGATGATGGTGGTACAAGTTCGTCCTTCGTCCCTTCGGTCTTCGGACAAGATATTGGTGATGAATGTATTAAGTTTTAAAGAAATGATGACTCATTTCTTTAGTATAAAACGATTCTGAGCAAAGTTTCAGTGTAATATAATATATTATTATTTAAATACTGTTTACGTATTTTACGGTTATTTGTATAATTTTTGGTGAGTTTTTTTGTAATTAAACCCTCATAAAATATTCAATTAGATATAACTCATTTAAACTTCAATTGTTATAACAATTATAACTCATTAGAAATAAACTTAAATGAAATCAGACAATATCGAAAAAAATGGTATAATAATTTATTAAAGTGTGTATAAAAAAAAATCCTGACTAACGATTTTTGAACTTTTGTTAGGATAATTAGGTAGGTATATGAGTAAGGTCATATTGAATATTCAGAACTTGTTGTCAAATATTTAAAATTATATTACATAAAAACTTTCAATTAATTCGGTAAATTAAAAGTTCTATATTTAAGTCAAAAGTGCTATAATTGTTCTGAAAATGTTGTCCAATATAAAAAAGTATGTATTTGATATTGGATAAAATTTTCAAGTTTCTAGCTTCAATACTTTTCGATTTATGACTAAATACCTAAAATCTGAACAGTGAAAATCTCGTTTACGGCGGATTTTTATGTAATATAATTTTAAATATTTTACAAAAAGTTCTGAAAATTTAATATGACCTTACTCATATACCTACCTAATTATCCTAACAAAAATTCAAAAATCGTGAGTCAGGATTTTTTTTTATACACACTTAAATAAATTATTATACGATTTTTTACGATATTGTCTGATTTGAAAACATTTTTTTAAGCATATTCAATATTATTATAATAGTTTATTCGTAAATAGCCTCCATCCCAAATCTCAAACGCCTGTGGCCAGGCTCCATCTAAAGTTAATTATTAAGTTTACTGAGAGACTGTTATTTATTTAAAAATTATCATTTATCATACAATGGAACAATTGGAAATTCTATATCATACTAATTCAATACAGTACCTAATCAATTTTTAAATTATATATAATAAATAGACATTATCAGACATGAAGTACAATTTTATTTTATGAATGGTTTTGAATTTTAGCAAAGGTAGCCATCTAAATTCTAAATTCTAAATCATATAAAAAACAAAATAATTAACATAGGTAAGTATTAAAAAAAACATATATGGTACCTACTTTTTATTTTATTAATAAATACAAAAATTTAAATTTATAATATGGCTTCCTATATTATACATTAAATCACTTAATAACAAAATTACTCAGCAAAATAAGTGTGCTATTTAAACATCAAATTTTTTTTCAACAATATTGATGTTTGAGCAAATTTATCAATTACTTCTTGTTGATTTATTGGTATGTCTCTTTCCATACTTAACATCAATAAGCTGTCCAACCGACACTGACCTGTAGTTGAACGAAGTCTAGTTTTAACCCGTCATGACTCGCACGTATAATTTGAACATCGTTACTCGTGCGTTACTCGAGCGATTCGCTCACCTAGTATATTTTATTATAAATGTAATATTTTAAGAACAAACAAGTATAACAAATAACAAATCAAACATAAAATAAACTAATTTTTAATGTTTTTTATTAATATATTGAAAAAAAATGAAAATAATTATACAGACATATGTGCTATGAAATGTAATTGAATAAACTGTTTTCTGTAAAATCATAATAAGAAAATTAATATAATTTATGCATGAATTATTTTTACAAACATATACAAACTAATCATCTAAATCTTCGTTGTTTCCATTGCACAAAGTGCATAGAGCTAATGTGTGTTCTTTGAATAATGGCACAGAGCACCTTGCACAACGTCCGTGAAGTTGGCCCACCCACTTCGGCATAGCAACTCAAAATCTTCACCATTATTTTGCGAATAATTTGCGAAAATTTGCTAGTCCACTTTCAGAATTTGCGAGTCAGCCGTTTTTTAGCTATAAAAAAAATTAAAATGGGTGGGCCAAGTTCACGTAGCCCACCCATGGCGTCATACAACATTGAAATTGGTGTCAAACGATAGCGTGTTAGTTGCGAGAATTTGCGAGTTAGAGAAAAGGGTGCTTTTTATAATTTTCATAATTCGTTGTAAGAATAAAAAGCTGGTAAGTGAGATGATGGTGCTCGGACAAGATATTGGTAATGAATGTATTAAGTTTTAAAGAAATGATGACTCATTTCTTTAGTATAAAACGATTCTGAGCAAAGCTTCAGTTTAATATAATATATTATTATTTAAATACTGTTTACGTATTTTACGGTTATTTGTATAATTTTTGGTGAATTTTTTTGTAATTAAACCCTCATAAAATATTCAATTAGATATAACTCATTTAAACTTCAATTGTTATAACAATTATAATTCATTAGAAATAAACTTAAAAGAAATCAGACAATATCGTAAAAAATCGTATAATAATTTATTTAAGTGTGTATAAAAAAAAATCCTGACTCACGATTTTTGAATTTTTGTTAGGATAATTAGGTAGGTATATGAGTAAGGTCATATTGAATATTCAGAACTTGTTGTCAAATATTTAAAATTATATTACATAAAAACTTTCAATTAATTCGGTAAATTAAAAGTTCTATATTTAAGTCAAAAGTGCTATAATTGTTCTGAAAATGTTGTCCAATATAAAAAAGTATGTATTTGATATTGGATAAAATTTTCAAGTTTCTAGCTTCAATACTTTTCGATTTATGACTAAATACCTAAAATCTGAACAGTGAAAATCTCGTTTACGGCGGATTTTTATGTAATATAATTTTAAATATTTTACAAAAAGTTCTGAAAATTTAATATGACCTTACTCATATACCTACCTAATTATCCTAACAAAAATTCAAAAATCGTGAGTCAGGATTTTTTTTTATACACACTTAAATAAATTATTATACGATTTTTTACGATATTGTCTGATTTCTTTTAAGTTTATTTCTAATGAATTATAATTGTTATAACAATTGAAGTTTAAATGAGTTATATCTAATTGAATATTTTATGAGGGTTTAATTACAAAAAAATTCACCAAAAATTATACAAATAACCGTAAAATACGTAAACAGTATTTAAATAATAATATATTATATTAAACTGAAGCTTTGCTCAGAATCGTTTTATACTAAAGAAATGAGTCATCATTTCTTTAAAACTTAATACATTCATTACCAATATCTTGTCCGAGCACCATCATCTCACTTATCAGCTTTTTATTCTTACAACGAATTATGAAAATTATAAAAAGCACCCTTTTCTCTAACTCGCAAATTCTCGCAACTAACACGCTATCGTTTGACACCAATTTCAATGTTGTATGACGCCATGGGTGGGCTACGTGAACTTGGCCCACCCATTTTAATTTTTTTTATAGCTAAAAAACGGCTGACTCGCAAATTCTGAAAGTGGACTAGCAAATTTTCGCAAATTATTCGCAAAATAATGGTGAAGATTTTGAGTTGCTATGCCGAAGTGGGTGGGCCAACTTCACGGACGTTGTGCAAGGTGCTCTGTGCCATTATTCAAAGAACACACATTAGCTCTATGCACTTTGTGCAATGGAAACAACGAAGATTTAGATGATTAGTTTGTATATGTTTGTAAAAATAATTCATGCATAAATTATATTAATTTTCTTATTATGATTTTACAGAAAACAGTTTATTCAATTACATTTCATAGCACATATGTCTGTATAATTATTTTCATTTTTTTTCAATATATTAATAAAAAACATTAAAAATTAGTTTATTTTATGTTTGATTTGTTATTTGTTATACTTGTTTGTTCTTAAAATATTACATTTATAATAAAATATACTAGGTGAGCGAATCGCTCGAGTAACGCACGAGTAACGATGTTCAAATTATACGTGCGAGTCATGACGGGTTAAAACTAGACTTCGTTCAACTACAGGTCAGTGTCGGTTGGACAGCTTATTGATGTTAAGTATGGAAAGAGACATACCAATAAATCAACAAGAAGTAATTGATAAATTTGCTCAAACATCAATATTGTTGAAAAAAAATTTGATGTTTAAATAGCACACTTATTTTGCTGAGTAATTTTGTTATTAAGTGATTTAATGTATAATATAGGAAGCCATATTATAAATTTAAATTTTTGTATTTATTAATAAAATAAAAAGTAGGTACCATATATGTTTTTTTTAATACTTACCTATGTTAATTATTTTGTTTTTTATATGATTTAGAATTTAGAATTTAGATGGCTACCTTTGCTAAAATTCAAAACCATTCATAAAATAAAATTGTACTTCATGTCTGATAATGTCTATTTATTATATATAATTTAAAAATTGATTAGGTACTGTATTGAATTAGTATGATATAGAATTTCCAATTGTTCCATTGTATGATAAATGATAATTTTTAAATAAATAACAGTCTCTCAGTAAACTTAATAATTAACTTTAGATGGAGCCTGGCCACAGGCGTTTGAGATTTGGGATGGAGGCTATTTACGAATAAACTATTATAATAATATTGAATATGCTTAAAAAAATGTTGTAAATATTTGGGGGGCTTAGCCCCTAAAGAACCCCCTATTTATGCCCATAGACCTGGCTCCCTAAATTTCCTCAAAAGATGCGAGTTTTGTTTTATAGCAGGTAGGTAGGGTCTACTTTTTGTTGGCCTCATAGGTAAAAAAAGTTCACCACGCCACTGACTTCAAACATTATAATATAGAAACTAAAAAAGACCGGAAAATTCTAAATACCGGCATAGATGCTTTTAGCACGACAAATTACAATATTTTTTTTTAAACACCGTCATTTTTATTCATAGCATCAATTAGAATTTTTATGAAATATCCTAAAAAATAATTTATATAGTTAACATTATAATAACTAACAACATTCTTAAGGGTAATAGTTATTAAGTATTTTAATTTATTTTTCAATACTACATTTTTTTCGCAATTAGATAAAGTAAAGATCAAATTTATTTTTAAACGGCATAATATAAACTTATTTATCTAAGTCTATAAAATTGGAGTTATAATAATTATGATATGCTGTCTTTTGTGTTAGAGATTTTTTTAAATTTTATAACGAAAATTTGAAGTCCAAGTTTCCGTAACACTTTTATAATATGAAACTTGGGTCAGGTGGTTACAGTCTTTACTAATTTATAATGATTAATATTTCACAGTCACAAAGATAACAAGTGAGATACCGACTTTTAAACCAATTTTTAAAAGATAAAATATTGTATACTACTATTCTATGTTTCTAACCAAATTATTGTTTGGAAGGCCATTCTTACCGCCTCATTCAGGGCATTGTGTTATTTGAGTTATATGAAATTTCCACCACTGACTCCATTTTTCACTATTTCACTACCAAAATGGGATAATGCGTTGGTATTTTATTTGATTTATTATGTAGATCCGTATTATGTTTATAATATTTAATGGATTGTATGATTTCGATTAGGTATAACTCATCGACTCACATCTCGGTAATCGGGATTCAGAGTAGTAGAACGTAAAAGATTTAACGGGAAGCTACGGAAAAACTATATTGTGAACTAGAAGTCTAGAACAGACTAAAAATAGATAAAATAAATAAATTTACCTCTACCTTAATGCATAAAACAATACTAGCACAGGTTATATAATCTTAGATAATAGTAGATATTTACACGTAGCAATAATGACCAACGCCATTGTGTGACATTAGTAACTACACATCATTATAACGATAACAGTTTTTTCGTTGTACGCTAAATACCTACACACGAGTGTGATATATTGTAGGTTGGTACTCAAAAAATAATGTAAAAATCCAATTGTTTCAAAACGATAAGATAATGTGTAGTGATATGTAACTACTAGCTAGAAATACATGAATGTAGTTCTAACATTTTGGACAGTATTATAATTTGTGATAATGGTCAATATAGTTGATCAAACTTAATAATACTCAGAAAAATCTTAAACATATATGAAGCGGTTATTTGATGTATAGCTGTTTTGCAGTATAAACTTCTGTTCAATTTCAGTCCAGCAGTTCAACAGAGTTCAACTCTAATACGATATTGGTTATAAATTCATAAATAAGTTGCCACAGTGGTATTGTGAACTGTATAGACATTTAACACATCGTGTTTTGAATATTTATTTATTTTTAATATTCGTTTAAATGTAAGATATTTTAACTGTACTTACTATTATCTAGTAGAATTAAAAAAAAAATTAATAGTTAAAACTCTAAATCCTGTAAATATCAACCTAAAAATGTTTTTACTAATAATAAAACTACAGATGATTAATAAAAGTATAAAAATGGTAAAACTTTTGCTATTGAAATGCCCAATATACACACTCTAATTCAATCTGAGAACAATTTGCCACTAATTACGAAAACAATAAAACTTAAACTTAGGGCAGTTCACTGCATGTTAAAAAAGTACTGATACATTTTTAAGATTTTTTTCGTTTGTTTAGTAATAATTACCTATAGAATTATTGTATGAATTGTGTACTTATATACAATTTACCAATCAAATTAAAATTTCAAATATTATAATAAACAGAAAATACTGTTTTAAAAACCCATAAGAATACTAAAATTATATCTTTGTTCACATTTACAATTATTTAAATAAAATATTTTATCATTTTTAGTCAAGGTAACTAATTGAGATTTCAGAGTGCTGACAGGGCCCCAAGCATTAAACATGACGTATAAGTAGCACTTCTAGCAAAAATATTACTTTTTATTCGATTCATAATCAATTATATAGTATCGGCCTGTATGAGATGCATCTCGGGTTATCAGAAGCATAATAACGAACAGTCAAATATATCAAAACAATGGAGTTATTGTAAAAAATAAAAATAACTTGTTATGATAAGTACAATACACATAGCTGCTGCGTTTTAATTTCATTAAAAAAATATTATATAATAACTGAATATATATGAAAATAATATGTTATTGTGCGGTAAAAACGATAACACGAACATAGACGAACACAAAGAAGTAACAAAATGAACGAGTCACATTTGTATTTCGTACGGGTAGGTAAATTTAAACCATTGGTATTGGTTCTTAAACATTTATTTTTTCAAGACATTTATTTTTTTAATTACCTGATTGTTTTTGATCTAGTTTTTAATAATTATCTGATTGTTTTAGATCTAGTTTTTTAATGAAATTATGATGTAAAAATCCGGATAAACTTCATAAACACCATGGTTATCCTTTCTTTATACAAAATAAAAGATATTATTGATTTAAATTTTAAAGAATCTATAAATATTTCCTTTAATGAGTTTAGTAAAACGATTTTGAGTAAAACTGAAGTATTGTGTATAGGTACCGCTTACATATTTTATCATTTTTAGTAAAATTAGCAATAAAGTTTTTTTAATTAAGACTTAATAAAACCATAAATTTGAAGTCCGGTAAAAAGATTTTTTATGCCAAAATATTTAGACAAATTATACATTTATATCCCAAATTTTATGGAAATTGAATTGACCAAAAGTTATCATATAAACAATTAAAATTGGAATTTGATATACTAACAGTCGATTCTGTCAAAACACTCACGAAAGAAAAAATCTTTACTAACGGTTTTTGAGATTTTTAAGGGAGTTGTACAGCTTGGTCCCAGATATAAAATTAAATTCAAAACTGAATTCGGTCCAAAATATTACCTGTTTGAGGATGAGATGAAAAAAATGACGATATTTTTCTTTTAATTTTACAGACTTGAGACTTACGACACTTAATATGGTGTGAAAGGATTCACAACTATTTTGGTTTTTCTCCAAGAAAACAGCTACCTAGTTACAAGATTTTGGATTTATTTTTATTTTTATCTACATACCTAACTTATAACTTCTTACCTGAACGAAGCATACCGGCGAAATAACTATTTTTCACACAAATGTATTATTTGTTGTCGAGCGGTGACCGGGTAATCAAAAATGTCGGAAATAGAAGAAATGCATAGCGAGAAAGGGAAACTTTTGTACGACATTGATGGGTTTCAATTTAGGTTTCAAAAAGTTCTTGCTAATAATTTAGATCATTTATGTTGCCTAAAAAGTGGTTTTCCAGCTTATTTGATAATTAGGTACTAAAGATAAAATAATAAAAAATAGTGATTTTAATAATCATTATCATGAAACATTAGATATGTTAAATAAATATGTTAACCGTCCACAAAAATTAACAATTCACAAAATAGTTGACGAAATATTTAAAAAATTATAAATATTTTAACAATGTATATTTTAATATATATTTTATTAAATTGAAACTTCATTAAATAAATTAACAATTCGCAAAATATTTGAAGAAACATTAAAAATTATGGATAATTTTAACTTTGTGTAAAAAAAAAATATTATTACAGAGAAAAAAATGAACGACATCATTCATATATATCATTATATATAATATGCATAAAATGTATTTTAAGTTTAATGTATAGTGAGAAGTGACAGTCCCAAGTCTGTAAAATAAGAAAAAAAAGTTATTTATTTATTTATTTATTTTGATTTCCTGAGACTCGAATAGGTAATTTTTCGGACTCAATTCGATTATTTATTGGACTAAATCTGGCATAAATTTGGATCATGGTACTCAAACTGTAATACGTCCTTTTTAAAAATAGTTAGTTTTTAGTTTATCATATTAAGAATTAAAAATTTTATTAAATTTAAAAATAACTTTCAAAAAACAATAAACCTATTATCTAGGTTTTATATTAAGTCCAGAAGTAAACATTTTTCATATCTTAGATGACCTAAATAACTGAAATCGAATTAATGACTCGTTTTTTATGACACAATTTACCGTATTCACTAAATTTCTCGGTAATTTTTCCCAAATATTAGAAAAATGTTTAAAAGTAGAAAAAAATAACTTTTCAAGAGTACACAAAGGAAGTATTTCTAATATATTGAGGAACATAACAAATGTCGTATAAAGGATCATTGTAAAACCAATAGATCTTTCATATTATTCTGTGCCTAAAAATATGAATTTTTAAAATAAGGATTAACGAACGTAGGATTAAACTTATTATTGCTTGTGATGTGTTTATTTTTTTATTAAATTAATTGACATACATTTTATTCCAATTAATGTCTAATTTCCAAATTTGGGCGAGTTAATGAAAATAATTAACTGTGACAAGTTAATTCCATTAAATTGCCTATAGTTTAAAGTTAAAAGTAAACAAGAAAAAATTTAACTCGATAAGTTTAAAGTTAAGATAGGAAATAAAGTTAACAATAGTTAGTTAGAAAAAAGTTTAAAATATTTTTCAACCTACATACATGTCATACAGTGCCAAAGTATTTTTTTTATAAAAATATGAACTAAGATGCTTAAAACTAAGTAAATATAAAACATTAATTGGTATCATAGTAAATTGTTACCTACCTTAAACTTCAAAACTACATCATTACATAATTTCAGAATAATAAATAATAATGTTTGCTAAATTTCCAAATAAATTATTCAATTATACAAAAATGTTCACATTTAATTGTTAATTTTTGTTAACAGATGCAAAAGTTTTATTGTAGTCCTAATATTTTATGTCAAAGTCAATGGTGTTATCAACAATGATTTCAATTTTATGTTATTATACCATTGATTTTATCTATTTTTTTTTTTTGTTTTAATTTCATTATATGCCTTTATCATACTCATATTTATAACCAAATACGAATAGGCAGTAGGTATTATTAATATCTCGAACGACTAAATGCTTTGTCCACAAGAATTGTATTTGCCGTGTATTATTGATAAGTGATCAGCCATTTTATGTTTAACAATATCTAGTTATTTGATTATATATTCAGCGCTAATTAAAAAACATGTTACAATCGGTCATTGTTTTGAAAACATAGCAAACAACAACCAACAGATTACACAAAGATAATTTTATGGAAAACTACTTTAACAATAATTGTACCAATACAATATGTTGTTTAAGGTTGCTTTGTTTTACAATAGTTTACTAAACATAATATTTACAATAGGATGTTAAAATCTCTTAAAAATTGAATTAAATGAAAATAACGGTAACGCTAAATTTATTAAACTTGGCGTCTTTAACATAAAAGTTATCGAGTGAAGAGTAAAAATAATAGTAGATTAAAATCTTTTAATAAAACATAAAAGCATTTTTATTTATATTTAAATATTATTATTTTTATTATTACAGATCATTGACATACATTTTTTCACATAAATTAACATTATCATGTAATTTAATATGGGTACATGCATAGTACATATGACAAGACTTTAATTAAGTTAAACAAAAAATAATAATAATATTGAAGATGACCTCTGTGAAAATATAAGCACGATAATAAAACTCAGAAGGAATACTTGAGTTTATTTTTTTACCTACCAACTTTGATTTTAAATTTTCTTTACAAGAAAGAAAGAAAGTGATCATCGTAGAACTAAATCGACATTTATATAACTTATTCTCATTGAATGTTTTGTTTAATGGTATCTTTGAAGGAAACAAGGAGTACCTAACATAACCTCATTCTCAAGGTCGTAACTAAAAACAAATTTTGAAGGAGGTCGAAATTGTTTACATTCAAATAATAAAACACATTATTAAATATACAAATCATTGTCCTTAAATTAAATTTATATATGAATATGGAAATATGATTTTTATATATTACCATCCACATGAACTTATACTTTAAGGTTTTGAGTAAAGCGAATAAGGGATTTTTACACTGGGTCCTTTTTTTCATTAATGTATTCATATATTATTATTGTTTTTAGCTTGTGAATAGTGATCCAAAAGTTACGTTAGTCCAGGTTAGAAATATTATCTAGTTAGTACTTTAGAAAGATCACTATACGAAAATTTCAATTGAATTTTTAAGTATAAGGATAACTTCCAAAACCAAGCATTTGAGTAAAACCGGTGAAATGTGTTAAAAACTATATTTTTATGAAATTTATTTTAGTTATTTATTCATAATTTTAAAAATAAAAGCATTGGAAACTCAACAATTTCTTTAAATACCAATGGAAGTTTAATTTGATTTAGAGGTTCTAAGTTAACTTAGAACTTCTAACTTATAAAAAATATTACACAACTTTAGTTAAAAAGTCGATACTACCCTTTTTTATTTGAGCATATTTATTTCATTTAATGAGATAAATAAAAAACGTCATCAAAGTATTTTCCTGACCTTACCCTGGCTAGAACTTTCTTAACTTGGCACTCTTCTTAATCTAGTTTTCCCTTCTACTATAGTAATTTTCCTACTAATATTATAATTATACAAATTTTCTTAAATTTTGGGAGGGATACAGACCCCTAGTCTCTTCCCCAAATACGGGCTTGCTCATTTTATATAAATTGAATGTCTATTAAAATAATAAATGGTAATTTTTAGTTCTAGACTTCTAGCAGTAACCCTAAATAAAATAATTCAATTATTTTTCGCAAATTTAATTTTTATCGAAAAATTAAGAGTTTTAAATTGTAAATTTCTGTACAGCTAAATAAATAACAAAGAAAAGAGTGCGATTGAATTAAATTTGTAATAATTTTCAACACATATTAAATGAATAAATAATATAAATTAAAAATACTGATGACTATTAAACTTTCTTTCGATAAAACCAATAAACATTTTGAAAAGTTTTAATAATATCGACTATTGTGTATCTAAGAAAATCAATGTTGTTGCTACCACGAATAACATTTTCACGATTATTTATAAATTATAATTATTTAAAAAAACAATTTCCCACATCATATTTGTCCTAGAAATAAGATAATATAATATGTACATTGTACACACTATACATACTTAATAGGTATACGAATATGCTCGTATATATACGTCAGAAAATGAATTACTCAATAGATTTATTCTCTTTTAAAACTATCTCAAATTAGAAATATCATTTACATGCGTGGTGCTGTGTTGACAAATCTTCCACCTAATAACCTAATCAAATGCTAAAAAATTAAATAATTATTATCACAGGATTACCATTTTTAATAATAAATAAATCTATATATATATATATATATATATATATATATATATATATATATATATATATATATATATATATAATGTGCATATCATAACATTTATATTAGTAATTATATTTAATTTAAATATAAAGTGAATCTTTACTTATTCATAACGATTATATTTATTTTTACAAAGATAAGAAATACAAAATCGTTTGTAGCTTTTTCCTCCTTATGGTCTATGAATACTGCGGATTAATTAATTTCACCATTTTTATTTCTATTTATATATCTAAATTATAACTTTAAACATACAATTTAAAAATATTCTGTTTAAAAAAATTCCATGTTCTTATAATTTAGTAAAACACAGGAAAATAAAACTAAAAATACAAATTTTTTCGAGTTTGACAATGTCATTTTTTTAATTTGATTTTTTATCATAATGCTAAATGGATATTTTTTCTTTTTGTTTTAATATTTTATTTGAATCAACGCCACAACATATCAAATTTACTATAAAATTGTAGTGCTCTAGAACTTAATCATGATGTAAATATATAGCGTATAAATAAAAAAAAATACTATCCAATAATTTAAGGACTGAAATGACTAACAGTTCCTACACATATGATGAAAACATCTTCACTACTTTTTCTCTGAAATACGGATTTGAATTTTGTTTGAAGTCGGAAGAAATGAAATAACAATAATAAAGATATTGTCGTTATTATTATTGTATCGATTGTTGGTGACAGACACACGCAGAGCGCACAACACGCGGTCCTCATCTACCCTGTAGTGTAAAATAAAAACGCTACTGTAGTTATTATTGTATCTTTGTTTTCACCGTCATCGTCGGTTATGGACATCGAAAGGAACGCTCATTACTTTTACGTCCGTTCAACTACAGCGCACATCTAATTAAAAACTGCTTACCGCCGAACAAATGATTTTTTTTTTCATTTCAATTGCTTATACAGCACCTGTAAATTCCTATAATGTCAACACAATCATTATTTGTATTGCAATATTACTAATCGTTAACATAATTATTACTAAGATTGTACACTTATTCTTTTAGCGAAATCCATGATGTATTACTAAGTAGTGTATATTACACAAGAGGAAAAAATTTTAAATCATTTATTGAAATATCAAGAACATCTAAAATTCAAGATCCTCTAATGATATAACCTTGATTTATAAGACCTCTCATTTTGTTCTAAAGAAATAAATATAGTAAACATTCTGGCAAGTTTTGATCGGAGAATCTTCTAAGTATAAAATTGTTTGGTGTATGTAGCCAATGGCCATCAGTATATAGATCCAGATATTATTCAAGGGGAGATAGAAATTAAAATATATACAATAATAAATTTAGTGTTGTTCAACCGTGTGGTGCAATTGTGCAAACTTATACAAATATCAAGAAGAGGAGTAATTACCCCGTCATCCCCTATTTAATTCACCATCGGTGGTCATCGCAACAGGAAAAATACATTGCGCAATTGCCGGGCCCGGTTTTCGGCATATTTCTGTCCGCGAAAAACTTTCAGTTTTCGACATGTGCGTGTTAAATTTAGCTCCATCGTAATATATGTGTAGTGTCTAGTAATTATGCACATTTTATTATTTAACTCGTATAAATTTGAAACTCTTTACACCAAAAAAATACTTACGTTGTTTTTACCTCGAGTGAGACTAGGTCACGGTCACCCATTATGTGATAATGTCCTTGCATCCCTTGTCACTTCGCCACGCTTAGTTGTACATGTAAGATGTTATGATGATCGAAGATTTTCATTTTGTGTTTTTTATTAATCCACCCCTCCATTGTTCTTAAATTTCTGTCTTTAGGTTTATTTTGTTATTTTCATCGTCTCGCCGAAATGATAAATTTTAAATACTGATTTTTCTTAAAACGGAGCGTGTTTGTTTCACTTAAAACAAATAATTATCTGCGGTGTACGCGTTTACGATACGAGATAATTACGCTTAACAGCACAACACGTTTAGTCTGTACTATAGTATTATAAATATAAGAGAATACGCGTGCAGTGTAGAGTTAAAATCATAGGTACAAGTACTTACGATAAATGAAAGAAGATTAAAAATAAACCTAAAAAAGAAAAAATACAATCAACCAACAAACAAAATACCGTTTTCAAAAACGTTTAGCTGGTTGAAAAGTTAATTTGAAACATTCCGTATCGAATCACGTACAACAATTTGAGTGCGCGTATAATTGTTTTGATAAAGAATAAACGAATGCCGATGGCGAATCTTTTAAAGAACGCTCGCACTCGGACAATGGAAAATAAAACACGGACATTATTATTACAATAAATAATAATATTATTAAAATTTGAAATGTGAGTATTTACCTGTTGTATGTTTCAGTATATTTATATTCATGCACAATTCATACACACATGATACAGTAGAATTTTGACGTAATCCGACAAATAATAACAACCAGACAAAATAACATACAGAACATCATTCTACCAAATTATTTTTTTCTCGCTCAGATTTCAATTTTGATAGTGGTATTTAACAATAACGAACCTATAATGCGCTATTTTATTGTTAGCCCTTTTAAAGCGTCGTATTGAATGGATATTATTATATTATTGTTTGTGTCTGTAGCTTAAACAGTTTTTTTAGGACCATAAAAATAGGAGAACGCACGTGACTATATCATAATAAATTATAATATTGTATATTCTCCACCAACGTATACACTATATAGGTATATAATTCACTATATAACCTAGTGTAAATTAATTTGGAACAATAATGCCTTAATTTTTTTTTTTTTTTCATTAAGAATATGCCACGTTTCGTGCAAATCATTTTATCCGCTTGATCATATAATATGTCATCGTAATAACACTTCAGTGAAACTTGGAAAATCTATGAATTTACTTTCTCCATAGATAATAATAATAAAACATAATCATATGTTTTTAATATATGTCACACGTGTAAATACACTACGCTCTACGAGTTAAGACAAGTTGTGAGTGTGTTTTTACGTGCTTTTCGGCACATTTCTCTAACTTTGACGTATAAATACAAAAATTTGTGTAATTAAATACAAAAAGACAAGTAACTGTCACCAAATGTAATTTCGCACGATGTCAACTGTTAATACAGTATAATATGTATGGTAAATGATGTCTTGACATCGGCGTGATCATGTTTTAAGAGAAAATGTGAATTAATTGTAAATTAAATTCGTAACTTTATAATTCGTAATAGTTCATGCTGAAGTTAGGAAAAAGTCGTCTCAAAATAAAAACGGATTTTTAATTTTTTTTTTTTAAATTTTTTTCTATAATTCATTTTTATATTTTATAACGAAATTACAGTATACACGATGAACATTTTATAATAAACTAAATAAATAAAATGACGTGTATTATAATTTTGTTCATATCAGTATATAGAAAAAACTAATCCAATTTATTTAAGACTTACGGCACTTTTTCTTAGTATAAATACATGAGTAATATAATGTATGTGTTACATTCAATTAATATACTTGATATTGTTTATCTGTAACCTATACATACAGAGTGTCCCACGAGGATTCGCTAATTCAAAACGGTCGTGAGCATGACAAACAGGGCCCGTATTTTTGCGCTTATTAATTTTCGTCATTTATAGGTGGACATTAATTACTTACTAATATTTGCGCCAATTTAATTGGATGTATGATCTAACAGATAAAAAAAAAAAACAACAACAACAATTAAATAATACCAAATAATTAACTTAATGTAATTTCTTGTCAGGTGGCACTACTGAGGTTCTTCCTGTTCTAATATTCTAATGTTATAATAAAAAATGTTGTCATCACACTTACTGATTATTTTAAAAATAGATGTAAATATATATTCTTCTAAATTAAAAAGAAAATCTGTTTTTTTTTATATGAAAAGCACGTTAGAAAAACTGAAGGATATTGAGAAATCATTTTAAGTTTTCGATTTTATCATATTTGTGCGTATCTCGTGCTATCATGAGTGATATGTTTAGTTATTTTGTGCTCTATTATTGTATACGAACAGTTTTTCTAAATAGTTATTTTTCCACGAACAAGATGTTTGCAATTCATTACCTACAGTAATAGTGTTGAATTTCAAAATGATTGTGTTTCGCGTGTAATCTCGCCGGTACCAAGCCCGTGGATTTCAACCTTCCTAGAGAACCGGTTAATTATCACGCGGATATTGTGATCCATCTCGCGGTATCGGTTAACCACGGTGTAATTTTATCGATCCTCGCGTATCAACGGCTCTGACCCGCGTCGGACTCGTCACTCGCATTTCGCCATCCCACGCACGCGCCGTTATGAACCACTGTAACTCATTGTAGGACACTCAGTTCAGGGCGGGATGCATATACGTTTCTTACACTATGATACAATATAATATATGACACACGATATATAAATGTTACACACATACGTCGTCGGTCCGGTAGCACGCGTACAAACTGATGCGCCGACCGAACGAATAAAGAAAAAAAACTAGTTATCGTAAATACAAGGGTCCCACAAATATACTCTAAGATACACTGATGAAGGTAATCAAATTCTGTTTTTTATTCATATGTATACTTACTGGAATGATAATTGTAAGTATTTATATTTCAATCAAATTTTTGTTTAGGTGAACAATTAAAAAAAAAAAATCTTTGTTTTCTGAGATTTTGACGTTTTAAGTTTTTATTTTCACTAATTAATTTTGATGGAAATAAAAAGTCAAATATTCATAATTTTTAGTAAATTAATATTTTAAATTGTGAAAAATAAAAACAATTTTAATTATTTTTTCAAATTTTTAACTAAAAAATTATAGTAAATAGTATTTTAAATGTTGAGTCAAATTATAAGAAACAGAATTTAATTACTTTTATTCACATTGAAAATATTTTCGACTGTACATAAGATATGTCAAATGGACTGATATTTGCGGGACACCCTGTGCAATATATACGTATAACTAAGAAAGATGTTCGAAAAAAAAAACGCCAAACCAAAAAAACGGCTGTGGCAGTTCGCGTAACACTCGGCGCGTGACCGACCGCGACCGGCGTCACGATCCCACGACGGACGTCCTCCTCCTACGGTACTCGGCCGTTTCCGCTTCTTCCTCCGTCTGCTGTTGCTGCGGCTGTTGCTGGTACGGGTCCTGACGATGATGATGATGATGGTGACCGTCGTCGTGGTGATGCTGATGGTCGTCGCGATGGCGATAGCCGTAGTTGACGTACTTGACCTTGGGCCGTGGCCCGAACACCATGTTCCGGACGGTCATGAAAATGGCCGCGTTCAGGGCCATGTTGTTGATCATGAGCGCGTTCATGACCAACATCTTGAGGTTGGCGAGCACGATGGGCGCGAAGCCCAACGAAATCAGCTGCGGTATCAGCATGTACGGGTTCATCATCATGTTCTTGAAGTGCCCGCGGCCCTCGGCGACTCCCTGCACCGCAGTCGCGGCGGTCGTCGCTTCGGCGGCCTCGGCGACCGCGGGGCCCGACCGGACGGCAGCTGCTGCACACACGTTGGTCGCGGCGGCCAAGAGCACGACGAGCACGGCCGACCACGGAGAACCACCCGTGACTCCGCGGCTAGTCTTCATCGTACGGTCGTACAATCGGCAGGTCATTCGTACGCGTGACGCTGCCCCTGCACGGCGGACAAGACACTGACCGGCGCGCACGAACGACGACGGCCCGTTCCGGCACAACCGAATTCTGCGGAAAAGAAGGCGGCGAGCGAGCGAGCACCACACTCATACACACACGCGCGTGCTCATTTCACTCGCGGGATCCGCCGCCGCCTATTGACCCACAAAACCGATGACCGGTTTACCACGGCCGCCGCCACGATAACGAGGGCACACGGCAAACGCACATCATTTTATAGCTACGATAATATTACACTATAAACGCGGAGGACGGGCGCGCGTGTGTTCATTTTTCGGCCGGCCGTGTGCAATACAGGATGTCTGTACGTCTCGGTTTCTACTGTTGTTTTGACTTTAAACACTCAAAGTCATGAAAAGGGAAATTCCTGAGTTCTTTTTTTCGTGACATTTTTCCCTCGGGTCGCAAGTGCGTGTCAGTCGTAGACTTTTCGCGGGACGAAAAATGTTTTTCGCTCGTCCCCGTCAAATAAATAAAAAACCTTGTCACGTCATGTCTGGGCTCCTCGGCGGCCGTGCAATTTAATAATTTGGTTCCCGAACGGATACGGAATCGATCGAGCAGGACCGATCGCACGACCGCCGAGGAATACTGTTCGGGCGTGGGGGGGGGGGCGCACGTCGAAGTGCGAACACGAAAACAAAACTCGAGAATATATACCCTTTCAGAATGTACGCTCGAGTGGAGCGATGCTTTTTTAAAAATATAATGCTGTTTGAACGACGGAAAAGAAATCGAAGAGTTGTCTAACAAACACCCGGTATAAGACGTGGTCGGCGCGCAACCGGTTTATCACTTCTATCCGGTTTCAACGCATCGGCGAGGAAACCGCGTGAAAGTCTTCTGCGCCGCGCTCCCGTCCGGGCGCCGCGTGTACCTACACAGTCGTGTATTAATAACAAGTAACGACTACGGTTCAGGCCGGCCGCGCACGGATAATGATGTTCCCCGTAGGTGAACAGAGTATCACACACACGACGGACGACTCGGCCAGTGGCACGGTGACGGCTGATCAACGACCTTGACCGACCGCGCGCGTCCACTCGTGCACAGTGACGTCGCGGCAAACTCGGTTTTACGCGGAAGTCGATCGCACGGATCCGGAGGCTGCTGCCGGTTAGAGCTGCAGTCACTACGCGCTCGCCATACGGTGCCGGGCCCACTTTTACGCGGCCACAAGGGACAACAGGTCGGGGACCGATTTGCACAAGCACGAAGGCGAAACAAATCCCTTGTCGTACGCGTTCCGCGGTAGTAACAAAATCCCATTGTTTCGTTCAGGCTTTTTTTTCTTTACCTATATACATGTGTGTGATTTTGTCCTGTGAGAATAACTCACCAACTCCGCTTTTCATTACTACTGGAGGCCCTTTCGGTATTCAGTAACATGTTCAGAATTATTTTTCGGAAGGTAAGATGGTCATAAGTCATAACGAAACAAAAATACTATTGGTATAATAATAATTAACCGAATGTTTTAAAAACAAATCAGATGCTACTCTGCAAAATTCATTTATAATTCATAGAATGCTTATTAGAATATTTCAGTTGACAGACAGTTAAGTTGAACCTATTAGGTTTTTGTAGGACCTATTCCTCAAGCAGGTTCATATATATATATTGGTATTTAACACAATAGCCATCATTTCCTATATCACGTTTTAAAGTCTCAGTTTTCAATTCAAAAAAAAAATCTATAAACGACGTTTTACAAAATTTCCTACCTCAAGAATGAAGAAAACTGCAATAAAAATAAACGTTTTTATATTAGGTTTAAAACTTTTTAAACCTATACTATATTTTTTATTTATATAGATACAATTAAACTTTTAATCATCTAGAAATAACCTTTTTTCAATAAAAAATTACTAGTATCTTTAGTAAAATAAATGCACCACTGAAAAGATTCATCAAAAACTTAAGATGTACTATTCGCATTGCTATGACTGATAAAACTTCTATTACGTACATCAACCCTAAATACGCAAAACATAGCCTGAATAATGTAATTATTAACTTAAATCATTCTATATACCAACTAGGTATTGATTCCATTCTTAACCTTTTTATACTATATATATATACTTTTGTTTTATTTACTTATTTACATTTATATAATACATATGTAGAAAAATGTGTGAATTATTTCGCTGAAATAACTTCTCGAGAAACGACGGTACTCCATTCTAAAGTAATAATAAACTCGGGCTCTGGTAATTTAATGAAAACCAACAGTAGTTTTTAAAACAACATCGACTTAATATCATACGTTTAATGGATCGTGTAAGCTCGTAAATTTCTTCATCACGCGTTCGCGTACTTCACAATTACAATGAATGTATAAAAAAATGTAAAACCAATCCTCATTCATATCAGGTTTTCATTTACAGCCTTAGAGTTGAGTACAATGGACGCAGGTCGTAGGTACTGTATAGTTATTCGACTTCAATACGGTACACACGATCAGGAAGCCGGATTGTTTTAATCGTTCTTATGGTATTCAGTATTCATGTATCGTAGAGGGATGTATAGTAACTTAACAATGTCTTGCAGGATGATTAGATTAGGTTTCGTATATAAAATTTATGTATTTCCTTGAAAACGTTTATTTTTCTTACGATACGTCCTAAACTGTGATAGTGTAAAAAATAAATATTTTTTTTCTAATTTCTTAGTCGTATTTTAAAATGTAAAACCATACAACATATGTGATTAATTATTATTTCGTAACGTATGATACACGAGTGACGATTAGATAATGTGCTAGTATATTTTACACACGGAAGTCGCACAACACGAAGCCAAATATGAATGTGTTATTATATTAACATGTTTTTCATGTAAGGTTACGAATGTATGATTGATAAAAACCAAATTGACATTGAACATTTATTTTTAAAGTTTTCAATCAAAACGTTTTAAATTATTAAAATTTTCAAAATTTTGTATGATCGACTAAATTTGTTTTTTTTTTTAAATATTTATTATTAATAATATTGTCAAAATATATTTCTATTTTTCTTTCTTTCATTATTTAATACACAATCTGTACTTGTTGGCACCATAAGAGTAAATTTAAGCTAAATTATACAAAATGTATAAACAAAACTTGAACAACTTGACGTAGGAAGCCACTATTAGAGACACTTCCTAGGAAGTTCCTACATTTATATTTTAAATAAAATTATAAATTATTTTCTTCTACTGGAGTTTAAAGTGATTAAACTGTAATAATATCTCACTTGACAATACATTTTTGTAATGCAATTTTATTACGACTGAATGTGAAATCTCCATAAAATACATTACATTAAAAACATATCATTTTCAATAATTTTCATAGTTTGACGCGGTGCGTCGATTCTTGGATGTACCGTGTACGGAAATAATCATACACTGATTAATTTTGTATATTTATGGTATGTTAATTGATATTTACTAATATATGATAATATGTATATCCGGGCCGCGTGGCTAGCTTAAAGAAACAGGCCGCGGCGGGCGGTATCAGGCCTGTAGAGGCGCGATAGATTTTTTTAAATTTAGTAATACAAACAAAAGAATACAATATTGAATTGGGGAGGATTTATATAGATTTCTACATGGACTTTAGTAAGTCATGATTTAAATCATTACAAATGGTAGTGAGACCTACACAGGCACACTAGAGAGGTTGATGGCTCTGATAAGAGCCTTTTTGAGTGAGTCGACTGTGAGCAAAACCGCGTGTAAAGCCGCTGGTAATTGCTCAAGGAGAATCTCGTACTGCTACACGGCGTCAGCCACTCCGCAATTACGCCGGTGAAATCGTCGGTTGCCGCCTCGTTTTGACGAGTGTCTTCACTGCCGTCATCTGTAGTTGTTGACGGTAGTGTTGTTGGCGGAAGAATGATTGATGTTCCATGCATTGCATTGCATGGGAGGATGGTTAGGGACACCAACCGTTATCAAAAGTTTCAGGACTCTGTCCTATTACTTAGAGTAGGAGGTAGGATGGTTAGTGTGCTTATTTTAATAGGCTGGCTGGTCGACGTCGTCTCCAGTCAGGGATTGAATTTGTAAGGCCTAGAGTCTTGAGGTGGGCGTGATGTGAAGTAGATGATTTGAGGAATTGTTTTTGGGTTTTTGGGTAGCTGTGATGATTCTTTGTTTAATGGTAGAAGTCCTGCAGATTTTAGGAGAATGGAGTTTTTGACAAACCATGGTGAAGGTGTAATTGTGCGGATGGTGATGTTTTGAACCGCCTCTAGTTTTGTCCAGAGGTGTTTTGAGATGAGGGCGCTCCATGCTGGTCCGGCGTAGGTTAGGATTGGTAATATGTAGAGTTTTGCTATTAGAATTCTTGTTCTGAGAGGGATATGATTTTGGCTGTTTATCATCGGGTATAGGGCTGCTCGGAATCGACGAGCTTTAGTGACCGTGATTTGGACGTGTTTTGCAAATTTTAGTTTGGTGTCTATTGTTACGCCAAGGTATTTGACTGAGTTGCTCCATTGGACGAACTGGCCGTTAAGTTGGAGGGGTTTCGTATCTGAAGAGGTCTGATCGCCAAAGAGGATTGGTACTGACTTTTTGGCGTTTAACGAAATTCTCCATTCAAGGAGCCATTTAGTGATTTTTTTAAATGGGTTTGGAGAGTGTTGGCCGCGTGGTGTTTGTTCATGCATATGCAGTAAAACATTATGTCGTCTGCGAATAGGTTGATTGATTGATGCTCCGTAAATGTGACCGGTTTATATACTAGTTCCTGTACCGACTAGTACAGTGGTCGGCAACCTGCGGCTCGCGAGCCACACGTGGCTCTTTCGGTCTAAAGTCGAGGCTCTTCAGCTACACATAAAAATTAATATTTTTTGTTCAAAAACAATATTTAATATCTATAAAATAATTTTATATTGCCTGCGTGGAGCACAGTCTATCGTAAAATGTTTGTTATAGACTATAATATTATAAAGTACATGCCGTTAAAACCGATAATCGCGATGCTATCTACAACTAATTAGACTTACGCCGTCCCTATTATTAAAAAATTTTTTTTTTTTTTTTTTTTTTTTTATTATAAATTTATTATATTTTTATTGATTAATTTTATTATTATTAGGTCTACTAAAATTAAAAAATCAAATTATATTTTAAAAAATTACAAAATTTTTTAGTGGCTCTTTAAAATCTGAAAATTTTTGTATATTGTAACTTTTGGCTCTTCCGTCAAAAAAGGTTGCCGACCTCTGGACTAGTAAACCACAGGTGTGCCGCCGTGCGTAACAGTGTTTGCCGTCAGTACGGTTTGCCTCGCCATTTGTACAATTTTGGGGTTTTGGTTATGATAATAATCTTTTTTATTTCGTCGCGATCTCCTCTTTCGATAGCCGTGTTTGTTGGGAATGTAAGATGACTAGAAGGGTTTCAAATTCGCCACTTAATCCTTATGGTGGTGTATTTTGTGAATGCCGTGTTGTGATTGGTGGTCCTGAGAACGACCGTTTTATGTTAGTAATAGGGACTCCGTAACAAGTTTTAGAGTATGAGTGAAGTGAAGGATCTTATGGTTTTACAGGTATATCCGGGTTTTGACCGAAGGGCCGAAGCCCCCAGCATCGTGCAACAACCAACCGTATATAGACATCTAGGCGTCTCTCACGGAAGGTGCCGGACCACGCGGCTAGGCCGCGTAGGGGTATATGAGTGACCCCGTCACACCCAGAGTCGCCGAATCTCCGTACGATTTCATTTTCGCCTACTGGTCAATGGCGGATCTTTTAATACCATCCAGCGAAACCACCACCACTACGAATCCAGACCCACCGACTGTGAGTTGGAAAAGGCCGGCCGACGACGCATAGACACGCGCCGCCGTGGGCTAACCGGCCTCCCGTAGTACCGTTCGTAATCGTCAGCGGTTGGACATAATGCGTCACCCGTGTGTGAGGTGACTACCGACTATGGGCGTTTCGGAATTAACCGAAGACAGACGTGCCAGCTCCGGCAAGTTCCCTTGACCCCGCGAGATGCCACCCGCGTCGGGGCTACGGGAGTGATTAATTATGGAGGACGCACGGCTGCCCCGTCCCAGTGTGAAGACCGCCAACCCGAAGGCCGGTCGTTCCCCGCACCGCGCACTCAGGGCTCGGTAAGCCCTCTATGCGACCGTAAGGAAACCGGTGGCACCCGGAATCCCGCGGGAATTCTAGCGCTTTTTACCGTTCTCAGCCGGACCGCGTAAGCCCGATCCGTTGCCCATACAGCACCGCGTGGAGGTGACGGTATCAGACGTACGCGATCCCGGGAATCCGGGAGGGAAACACGGGATGCGCGGACACCAAACCCAACTCCCGCTATATGGAGGAGGGTTTCGCTATATTCTTATGGTTTTACAATAATGTTTATTTTTCATTTTTTTTTTCTGCAGATACTTTTTGCTCACCCTTTACTTTGTCTAAAAGTTTTATCCAGAAAATCTGTAGGTCGGGAATTACATGTAGATGGTACTTTAAGATTTGGTAACAATTGTACTATGCGTATATATAGAACCGTAGGAGTTATGTGTGGTGGTTGCATACTCACGTGTGACATTTAAATATTTAAATATCATTATTTTAGATGAATATTGAATCTAATTGTAGGAACTGGGATAACTTATATATCAAATGTAGCTTATACAAATGAACAGTTTCTATCTCATGAATCATTCTCATCAATGTTATTAATAATCAGAGTTTACTGCTTAGTGCAGCATATTCAAATAAAATCAATTTCTTACATGGTCAAATTCTTAAAGATGTTTTTATATTTTGCCAATTTCTTTATAGGTAGCATGATTCATCAAAATCATTCTAAGTTTAGTATACATAAAAATTAGTTGTATTATAACATTATATCTACATAATATGTTAAGCCAGCCGCCACAGTTTCTAGGGCTAATTAGTAATCATTTATCACAACATGATGTACATATTCATCACAAGAAACTGTTTACACTTTTAACGGTTTTGTATTTTCATGTTTATATATTTTTTCTAATTTCAATACCATTCTATAAAATATCGTATCAACATAATAAAGAATACTGTAGTAAAAAAATACTAGCGACCTAAGTAATCATTATTATAGTTTTAATCATAGAAACTACACTTAAAAAAAAAAATAATAATAAATACAATGTAGGTATATCTTCTCATAACTATTTTATCGGTTTGTAACTGTATGAGGTCTAGTATGGTAAATTACATTAAACTATTTAATAATATTAAAACATAGTATTTACGATAATACGAGACCATTGACATTACCATAGATATTGTTAGCTAAGTACAATAAAAAGAAGAAACTAATGTGACATGGTTTTCAAGCGAAAGTAGTTTTTCCGCATGATACGAACATATAATTACTAAAATCGTTGAGCTCATACAAACGGTACAAAAGATATGTTCATAGTTCGGTATATGAAAAAATATTTTCCTACATTCGCTTTATATTTTAAAACATGCTTACCTACTAAGAAATCATGAATGACAGAAACCAATGTACAAACAAATAGTACTTACCTATTTTATTTATACGAATTATATTACATGAATATGTCACCTACAAAAAGTTAACTAGTATAACGAGCATGTATACGATTTCACACAAAGAGTATTTTTTTGAAAGGAGCCCACCACCTAGAAACGACACTTCAGATTTTAATGAATAAAACAAACACATAATTAATAAACTTGTGACACTAGTATACAACCAAGCTGTACAAAAATGAAAAACAAAATGCTGTGTTGATGACATGTGGCATGTAGGTTTCACAAAGTCTTTACCAAAAAATAAGTTCATATTCACTTTACATTTACAATGAATTGACCGAGAATTGACTTTTTCATTATAAAATATGACGATGTAATCCTTATAAGTGACAAGTTATCAATAAAAACGAGTTTTGGTTTTTAATATTACCTATGTATATAGTCGTCTGGGTACCACGATCTATAGTAGATTTTTATTGTTACTATCTGCAAGTCACGTGAAATAGCGCTGTCTGACGATGAGTATTTAACATAATATTTGCACATGGCTGCACGAGTGATGCAAAGTGGCAGTTATCGTAAACTATTATCATAATTCAACTATATTGTAAATACACTCAGAAAATGGTACCTGAATATTTTATATTATATTACAGTATATTGTGTGTGTATTACAGTACCATGTGTGTCTCGGACAATAACTCTTTTATAACTAACTTTTTAATAATTCTAATTAACAAATAATTTAAAAAGCAATAAAACTGCATAGTCAAAATAATTTTTAGTTTTTTTTTTACTAGGTGATATTTTAAGTTTCTAGTTTATTTTTTTTTTAATGGAAATCAGCTCTTATAACTAATTATTCTGGAAGGAAACATTCATTAAGATTAAATTTTTCTTTTTTACTAAAATATTTAGAGATACCAACAATAATTAAAAATTATGATTAAATAAGTGGGGATGCCTCAAAAATACTTAGTGCCATTATTACATGACTCTAAATTCAAATGCGTATGAGTACCTTCTTAATTATAAATTAAAAATTAAAATATTAACTCAAAAATTTAAAGTTTAAAATAAAATTTTTTTTTTTTTTAATAACTATGACGTTTTTGATTAGAGGTTTCCTTTTAAAATATTGAAACATATTTTATTTTTTAAAAATATGGTTTTAAATTATACATAAAAAACTTTCAAGAAAATTAATTTAAAAAAAGTTTTTGACTAGGATACACATGGAAATACTCGTGGTATGTGTAAGCTTGAATAAATATCTACAAAAACATGTAATAAATGTACTAATAATAATATATATATATATAATCTTTGCGTAGAGCCTTGAAATTTGAATTCTGTTTTTTAGTTGGTTGTTTTTGCGTAAAAATACACATTTTTATGAACCTTGAATTTTTGCGAAGGGCTGAATCGTGTTTTTTTCACGGCGGACAACAGTTTGAAAATTAAATTAATTAATGACTAAATAAACTTGAATGTGAACAAAATTTGTTATTAATTATTTATAAATTCCAATACATCCATTAATTGCAATGAAATAAATATCATACTTATTTACGTATTTTCTGCAATAAGTTTCGGGTTCATACTATAAACAAAGTGATAATTATACGGTAGTTATGAATTTATAATAAAGTAATAAATTTATAATAAACATTTGTAAATGTCACCTAAAACATGGGGGTGAAAATATCAATCCTAAACTATCCTACAATAAGTATCTTCATATTTAAATTCAAAAAACTAGAAATCTCACGCATTTTCCCATTCTTTTATTAAATTGCTGTAATTTGGTCAATTTTGGACTAAGAAAGTTGGTTAAACTATCAAAATTCATTAAAAAATTACGCGAAAAATAATTAGTGGTCAAAATAGGTGGTTATCATTTAAGAAAAAAAGTTGTACTGCGCGTGCTCCAATCTAATTAAGTTAAAAAAATTAAGTGTCATAAAAATGTGTATTTTTACGTAACAATAACCAACTAAAAAACAGAATTCAAATTTCAAGGCTCTACGTAAAGATATTGAGTGTTCTCAATTAGCGTTTACACGCAGTAAATAATATATATATTTATATATTGTTCATAATTTGTTTGTTTTCTGAAAAAAACCACCCGAAGGCAACTCTTTATACTTTGATAATTTGAACAAGCACATTGTTGGGAAACACCATCAAAAAGATTACAATAATACATGTAGGGGTGCTTCACACAGTTGTATACTACATTCGTTGTGTAACAATATAAAAACATCTTAACGCTATTTTTACGGTACAGATTTGTTATACAAATTATACTATGTGATAAATATAATTCAGGTAAACATACTCGTATTTATTTGTGTCCTAAAATACGATAATATTATTCTGTAATACAACTATAAAAAAAAAAACACTGATTCCTAACTACGTCAAAACACGGTATTGAATACATTTGTTTCTTTATTATTATTTTTATGAAAAATATAAAATGTAGACACAAATTATTGTCGTGAAAGTATTTTCTTCAGTGACCTTGTCTTGGTCACTAAGTTGAGTGTATAATAATATATAATGCAATTATTTTATTGTTTTACAATAATGCATATTTTGTATGTATATTACGTATATTTATTCAGTTTTCCAAAAGTTTCATCCAGCATCTCTATAGATCAGAAATGTTATCTAGTTTTTACTATAGAGAAGTCATTTTTTCTCTATTGTCGATAGTTTTCCAAGCGTATATATGTAATGCCAATACTTCGCTGCTCTAGACTTTAAATTCTTTTACCTTTTGAACTATTGGTTTAAGATTAAAAATATTTTATTTTTTATTCATTAAAATTTCCAAAAAAGTATTATCTTTCATAAAATTATGAAAAAAATAATGGCAGCAATTTAAGAAAACTGAAAACTTTAAAAATAATTTAATTAATTTTGTTTTTTTAAAAAAAATATTATTCTCCATACAAGATTAATTCACTCAAATCAAAATTATTAAAAAATGCTTCCTCAGCACTGCTGAGTGTATATTTATACTTGTTTTTTACATAAAATCGATCTCTAATTGTAATTAGTAATTTATATTTTAAAATGTATACGGCTTCAATTACACTGCAGGTTACTGTTTTGTGGTTCTACTAGTACATATTCATTGTATACCATCAATATAGTTTTAAAGATAAACTATGTATATATTAATTATACAGTAAACACCATTGGCGTATATGAGGTATCGTCGGCCGATGGATGGATCGCCCCTATATTGGATTTTTTAGAGGTGATGTTAGTATAACCTATATGTAAAAGTTATAATATATTACCTATTGTCATGGTTTTCATAACTTATTATTTATTGGGTATTTTTTCATCAACGTTTAAAAAATAGTTGTGATAATAATACAACATGTCATATTTGTCTTATCCGTGGCTCATAGAGTAATATCTTTTACTGTAAATTACTCTATGTCTTGGTCTAATGGCATTCATGTAAACATCAGTAAATCTGCAATCCGGAACCAAAGACAATAATACAGTTATATATTAAGTAATTTAATTATGCTAACACAATCATTCTGTTTTCTTGATTGTTATCAGCAAAGTTTACGGAAGTGTTCACTTTATACAAATAATATAAACGCTCGTACATAGCATTTGCTTTATACAATTAATTGTGTTTTAATTGTATAAATTGTGAATTGATTATTTTAACTTTAACTATTGTAAAATAAAGATTTATTATTACTATCATAGATAGATTTATCAACGAAAAAAAAGAAAAATTTTACTATAAAAATGTTTTAATGTAAAAATGCATGAAAACATTTTTATATTTGAATATTTATTTGTAATTTTTTATTTCAATAATTTTCTATTATTTATTTATTTACTTATCAGAATATTCTTCTTCTTCTTCTTCTTAGGCGTTTACAGGCCATTCAGGCCCATTGCCGCAACAACCACTTGCCTCCACCTGTCTCGGTCTCTTGCCAGTTCTTCCCCATTCTCTATTCCAAGTTCCCTCAGGTCCTTGACCACTCTATCCTTCCATCTCTGTCTAGGACGTCCTCAAGGCCTTTTTGTATTTGGCTTCCATCTCGTAACCTGTCCAATTGGCCCCTCCGATCTCCACACGTGTCCGGCCCAGCTCAGCCTACTACAGAATATTACATTTGTGAAAAATAAATATAATTATTTATAATTTGTTGTAAGATGTTTAGTTTAGAAAATTTAAGTAAACCAATATTATTTTAATTTTACATATATTTTATCATAAACTTGTTGAAACAGCTGACTTATTTGTGATGGTGAAAACTGTGCGACATTTTGAGTTTTAAACCCCCCCTTGACTGATTTTCAGCTACGCCCCTGGTCAACTCATATAGTTTACATAATCTTAATTTACTAAACATTATTTAGAATTTTTGAAAACTTAATAATAATTTCGCATTATTTTTTCTCTTCTGTTTCGTAGCGTAAATTTAATTATCAAGTATTTGTAGACTTTTAGCTTTTCATTATTCTATTTTATCAGTATAATTACAGTTGGTATACCTATTACCTATCATATTATATAATTCAAGCGTAGTGATGGTTTATACTTATAAAATATACGCGTTTGGGTGAATTAAAATTTTCTACTCATACTAGCGCTTTACTTAAAATATCATAATTTTTTCCTAAACTTCTAAAAAAACTTGCAGCCTTTTTTACATATTTTTATACATATTTTTTAATCAATGCCATCAATTATATTGTTTCAATCTCTTTGCAATGTTTGCTAAGGTTCTTTTGTGTAAGTGATTTATAGATTTAGTACGTACTCGCATTGCCTCCCAAATTCTGGTAATTGATCTTTTTTTTTATTCGAATAGCCTTTGATATTACACCTTCATCTTGTGAGTTAGGAAAACAAGGTAGGTATACTTCATCAATATACTTCATATCGATTTTTAAGTATTCATTTTTCGCTCGGTGAATTCACTGTAAATTTACATCAACTCATGTTCATATTTTCAAACTTTTAGAAATTTCATAATGTATTTATTGGTATATACACTATACAGTAATATTATCCAAAAACGTCTAAGACATATAATATAAAAGTAAGAATGCCTACAGATAATAAAATAGATTTCATTAATGAAGTAATTTAATTGAAATATTCATTTAAAACAAAATATCTTTAAAAAATATAGGCAAAACATTTTTCAATATTTACTAATTTCATCATGTTTTAGAATTATTTTAATTAATTTAAACATTATTTTATGATTATTATACAATTTATACCAAGAAAATTTATTGTATACAATAATTGTAAACATTTTTACATAAAATAATAAATTTAAATAATTATTATGGCATTTATATATTTTGTAATAGCTTATTATTTGTCGTTAGATTATAGATCATCGATTTTTATCAATTTACAAACTTTGATTTAACTGTCAGAGAGGATTCGAGTAAAAAAAAAGAATACTATCTGATATTAAAAGTAATTCAAGCAAATATACATTTTTATAATCTATAGGGAATTTCGAGTTACCTTTTTTAAAGATAAGATGAGAAGCAATTCATGCATTGGAAGAGTAGTGTATAACATCATCTTCTATTATTATTTCTGTAATGATCTGTCTGTTTTTTGTGATATGCCTCCTTCGTTTAGAGTTTCATCTGCTGCTTCATTATTTTGATTTCTGCGTGGATAAAATTGTTATTAATATAACTAGTTTATTGGTATTTATTAGGATCATTTAGGATCATTGAGACTGCACTATTTAATGTAATATTATAATTTTTGGAGCTTTCAATTTCCATTGTAAGTAACTATGTAAGTTGTTAGGGTAAAATGTTTCTCAGAGAAAGTATTGTACTATCAAGAATTAATTTGGTGCATTAAGTGAATTATATCATAGGCTCATAGCATAATAAATCTGTATTTAATATTCTTAAATTATAATTGTTGTTTTTGATGAATATGAATTTCACCCAAAACTGTTATTTTAATTTAAAGCAATATGTTTTTGAGTATACGTACCTATTTTTTTTTTATAAAATTAACGATGTACACTATGTCCAAAAACAAATCGTCACCGATTTAAAATGGGAGGATAATAAATGAGTTAATTTGCTAAATACCTATAATACAGCATTTTTATGTAAATGCTTATCTCCAAAATATTAAATTCCTGCAACTATTATTTGAAGAAATGTTTATTAAATTATAAAGAAAAAGTTTAGACAATAACCTACAATTTAGATGTTAATGATTTACATGACTTAAACCATGTTTATTTTTATGTGTTGAATCTCTTTTTTTATTTAATGTAGAAATTGAAAACAATGTTTCTTTTAGTATAAAAATGTTTATAAAAAATTAGTGGAATGAGGGGTGAAAAAATAATATTAGCCCTCAGCTTTCCATTTTGAACACACTTTTACCCCCATAATAATAAAGTTTTCATTAAATTCATTTTGTTTTGTAAATATTACTATTTTAAACATTTCATTTTTTGAATATTTTTTACTTATATATACACTACCTGTATGATAATTTTAATGGTTTCTTTTATTTTAATTTAAACAAGAATTTCACATTTAATGATTGACATCTCAATAATTATGCTATCAAATGACATATTACTGTAGTATTTTGTAGGTTTACATGTAAAAATAAAATATCTAGAATTTGTAGGAAATCTTCTCATGAATTTCGGAGTCAAGATCACGTACGACGTACGTTCGTAAGTAATGATTAAATATAACATTAATCGATAACATAATTGATAGTTAAAGAAGGTACTTAAAGTTTAAATAAATTGTTAATTAAACTGCATTAATCTTGAATCGTTGCAAATATTTACATCATTAATTTTTAATCTTGGGAACAATAACTTAGGATTTTAAATTGTTCTTTATAGGTTTAAGAACTTATTATTCAAGAGACTTTACTATTTTACAGAGATGCATCAATTTTTTTTTTTGTTATAGTTATGAACAAAATAAATACTTCAAAAACTTGAAAATTCTATATGACCACTTTATATTATAGTAAATAAAATAAATCGATTTATATATTTATTTCATAGCTTATAATATTTAACAGATTTAATTAAAATGTTTTATAATATTATACAACTATATATATAGTATAATTTATGAAATAATTCAAAACAAAAAATACGATTTATAAAATACACAATTGTGGTTTTATCAATATCAATTTCTATGTGTTATTTGGTTTATAGTATCTAATTATTTTCATTGTGTACTATCTGTAAATTATTTTTACGACAAGTATATTAAATGTCAAGTGTACCCTGCTCACAGTAGGCACAAAATTCAAAAGACCATTAAAAATTTAGTATGTTATTTCAACTAATATTTTTCACACACCATTTCCAACACGAGGACTAAAAGACTAACCAATCATGCTAACCGATTTTTCATGTGAACTTATGTCATTATCATCAGCTAAATCTAAATAATCCGAGTATGTGATGAATAAAATAAAACACGTAACAATTCAAAATATTAATATTATTTATTGGTGCCAACATTTACATTAATTATAAAAAAATTAATATCGCAGTAGGTAAGCATAGCATAAAAGAAAACTTTCATTCAAAATAATGTCTACGAGTGTAAATTATCCTATATGTTTTTAAATATAAAGAAGTCTATAAGATATTGATAGTGGAGGTTTGTCTTTAGTCCCTTTGGTTCTTAGTTGTCTAAGAAGATAACAAGATAATGATAGAAGTATTTAAATTTTTCAGAAAAGATAAATTATTTCATTAGTCAAACGATTTGGAGCAACACTTGATAATAGTATACACTATACACCGTTAGAATAATTTACCGGTTTTAATCTAATTATTAGATGATTCTATTTGAAATCAAAACCTTACAAAGTTTTAAATCCTTTATCCAGAAGAAATTTCCTTTTGAAAAAATTCGAAAAATATTTGTTATGCATTGCAAGTTTGATACAATTTGAATTAACATGGTATTTTATAAACACAAAACATTTGAAGTAGAAATTTGATATAAGGCAAACGATCCCACAAGTCTTAGATTTTTTCAGTATTTTTTGTAAAGAAGAAGTTTCTCCAGAAAAAAAAGGATAAACATAATGTAAAGCAAATATAATTTTTGCTCAATTCAGAATCTAAATTTACTAAGAATTAATGTTCGCTCATTTATGTTATTAACCTATGCATACAAATCAACATTAACGGACGATCACTAGAAAACTGTAAAAATTGTACAAATTTGAACTAAACTAGGTATTGATGTCGTTATGTAATGCTATCTACAAATACCTACTATTAATCTATACATTTATTTTTTGTGAATATCACCTATATCATATTTTATCATATAACAAATGAATACATAAATAAAAAAATAATTATATCCCATAAATTCTATCAAGTACCTATCATATTTTACACCAACTTAGAATGTTGAACTCTCTATTCCAAGTGTCCCACATAAGTTTAGGCTTACAGAAAAAGTATACTTATATTGACATCTATATTTATTTGTAAATTTAATATGAATATGGTCTTCAAATAAAATAAATAAAAACAAGAGCGGTTTTCACCGAAATATAATTGAAGAAAAAAATCTAATTTATATTGGATTTCTTCACTTTTAAATTGCTAAAATTTAAGTGATTTAACGATTAGTTCTATTGGTGAACCATCGTGTGTATGAGTATCAGACATGTAGACATCTTAAAAACTGAATCAAAATATGTTGGATCAAATATTCTGTCTTTTCATATTTAATGTAGTTTTGAAATTTCATAATTTAAAAAGTAAAAATATATAAATATATAGTTTAATTAAAAGTTTTTAAATATTTATTGGATAATCTTCTATGTTGTTATAACTTAATATTAAAATGCTTAGACATTTTGTGAAACCATATGAAACAGAGTCCAAAGTACACATAATTTAATGATTTTAAGTATTATTTATTTTATTATTTAAACAATGGGAAAGAATTATCGTTTTACACTTGTCTTAATTTATAGGCATTACGAGTTGTATGGTTTACTTAACAATTAAAACGAATACATTTTATTTCCAAGAACTTCATCGTTGCATTATATGTATGGTTCTAAACGGTTCTTTATTTGTTACAGCCTGACCATCATTATTTAGTTTTTTTTCTCTCCGATAAATAAAGACTTAGTCATTTGCATATAGTATAGTAATAAGTAACATATACAATTAATTACAATCAACATTCGTAAAATCAAAAAATATTTTGATACCTAACTATGCAGAACAAATCTATAAATTATTTTTAACGAAAATATAACATTATTTTGAGTATCTTCATCATAGAAAATTATTTAATAACAATGCAAGAAAATCATTATAAAAAAAAAACGCTTTAATTTTACAAGCTAACGTCATACAGATGAAGCGTTTAAGTATTAATTATTATCTAAATATTTATTTTCCTTTAAAACAGTTAAAACCATAAAAATAGGCAAAAATTATTTTTAGATCTTTAAATTAATAAATCTACTAACTGGTCATGTTTATTAAAATAATATTTTATTACTTCTTTACACTATTCATTTAAGTAGGTAGTTATATACAATTGTTTAAATACCAATTGGATCATAGTTATCTATTTCTTTGTATGCTTTAATTTCGTAAACTAAAATAAAAATCTTTTAAAAAGTTCATTTGTAATAGTTTATCTAATGTAAATTATTTATTAGGTATCTTTATTATATTAAATAGCTCAGTTGACCTTCGACTGAATTCTTTCTTCAATCATTAGTAATTGATAGTCTCATAAAATCATTGAACCGCAGAAATCAAATTAACATTGAATCGTTTGATTATTTGTACTTTATCGTATAGTTGAGAAAAAAAATTTTCATAATTTCTTCAGTTATCAGAAAAAGAGCGAAATCAAAATAATTGTATAATTTGTTTAATGTTTGCATAAAAATGTAATATAATTATTATTATTTAAATTATAACAATTTAAGTATCTACAAAAGAAATAATAAATGTGTATATTAATAATATTAAGATTTCACTTTGTCCTTCATTTAATACACAATTATGTTATTTTAACCTTTTATTATTGTACCAAATTCAGTGTATAAACAGAGATAAAAAAATAATTGATCAATAATTATTTGTTTCACAGTCGTTTAACAATTGCATGAGTAATAAGTAATAAGTAACAAGAGTGATGTTGACATAGTACTACATTCAAAAATACAAAAAATAAAAATTGTTGTGAAATAATGGACTTATTAAAGTTAAAAACAAATCAAATTACGTTTTGAGTCTCCTTTATGTAAAATATAAATCATACAGATTTTACACAAACGTAAATTGTACTACAGTTATACAATTTATTTTAATCAAAGTACTCAGTATAAGAAATTTCAAATTTTACAGCGCCTTTACCTACGTAGTTAGATATTTAATTTAGTATAAACGATCTAAACTATAACAACCTACAAAAATGTGTATTTAATGTAAGAACTTTCTGAAGCAAAAAAATACAAATTATAAGTGAGTTTAATTAAATAATTTCAAAAATATTTATTCAATATAGTGAGCATTTCGATTTAAGAGACACAACTTATAATTTAAAACAAATTATATAACACAAATCATGATATTTATAGTTTATGTCACAAATACAATCTGCATTATTATACAAAACCATGTCAATTGTACCTTAATATTCAAGATTGTTTCTATACTACTGTTGTGAAAACAAAATACTATATGTCTTCTATTCCTATAAAAATAATTAAAAATATATTATAGTCTATAGAGTAGGTATGTTAAAGTAATAATGACGCTGGATAGCAGATTTAACAATTTGTAATCCCTATGAAAGTAATATTAGCCACATTTTCAACATATTTTTCAATTTTATTAATTAAAATGTACACAGGTATTGTTTTTACTTTCGTATATCTATCAATCAATAAATGAGCAATAAGTACAAAAATATAAATTCTATGAAATAAATCTGAACTAGCTGTGATTTAAATATTATTTACCTAGATGTCTTTCCAAGAAGACCTACATAAGAAAATTCTAATTTACATGAATTTTAGGGCAGGAGTCCCAAAAGAATTAGCATAATAGTTGGGTGTGTCTCTAATGGTCTTATGAACACATATAAAACGAAGGACTCGTCTCCCTTACACATTGTTTAATAATCGGAAGATGAAATATTCCGTGTCACTTTAACCTAATTTAATCTAAGGAGTTTTGCAATGTGTGATGGTATCTTTAACTATTTATTACATATTTATAAAACATTTTTAATAATAATTCAATGGTGCGTTTTCATTTTTCAAGAAATTATCCATGTCGATTTTCGACCCGTATTGGACCAGTACTGTTACAAAAGCATAATAGTGATGTTTTTGAAGTAGTGATTTTTAAATAACTTAAACATCTACGATTGAAATTTAAGTTATCTAATATTACTATTTACACTCATCTTTGTATGTGGTTTCGCTACCAGCCTGTGATACGCCTTCTTTTTTAGCTACCACCATGTATGAGGATGAGTGAGTTAATAGCCATAGGTTTTTATTAATAATAATTTTTTTGTTGAAAATATTCAAATATATAAGTTTTGATAAGAGATGTTATCGGGAAGAGACGGTAAGTCCTCTCGCTATACCTTTCATTGCGAAAACACGCAAACACGCAATCGTTTAAACATTTAAAACGATTAGAAAAAGGCAACTGATTTTATGACGACTGTCTGAACAATAACGACAACCATTAATCTATAATATGTGTAATCGTAAATCGTAACAGCGCGTGTATCGTGCCGTGCGTGTTATTAATTTAGTGTAATACCTGGACGAGGCTTTTGCCACAGGAGAGACGTCCCAACCACTCGCGCTCGCGTGTGTATCGGATTACGGCGTACGCGAATCACATAATTTGCGCGATGCCTGTATTGCGTCTATGACAGATACATTATGTTAAACAGGCAAACGGGCTCGCGCGCCGATTACAGGTAACCGAATGCGCGCGCGGACGGAACGAAAACGCGCAATACAGGTGACAATTATTATTACGTCATGATGTCGTTATTGTTGCAATCATTATAATCGTCGCGCCTACGACCACGATCCCCCTGTCACCGTGCGAAGTAATGTGGAATGAACTCACGCGCCCGCGTGTGTGTGTGTGTGTGTGTGTGTGTGTGTGTGCGTGTGTGTGTGTGTGTGTGTGTGTGTAGCGGACGAGGAATTATTCGCAAGGATTACACGGAATGGGGCTCGCACGCCACGACCGACCGAGCGTGTCGCCGAGTGCTTTGTGTGTGTGTGTGTGTGTACGGAGCCCGCCGAACGCACGCGACGACATGGAAGGGTGCGGCCACCCCGCGCACGTACTGTCGCCACGGCACACGGACTCGCGCGCACACGCTCCGGGCCTTCGCGTTAAAACCCAAGGCGGTTGCGGAGGGGGGATGGGTGGCCGAGAACGGGGGCGGCGTCATGGCGTTTGTAACGAGAGCGCTCGGCATTATCGACCTGTGTACGCCATCTGATTTGCCGCCGTCGTTTACCCGACGAAACGTCCGCCGCCGCCGCCGCCGCTCTCACTAGCGTTCGCTACGACCCCGCCGCCGCGGTTAGGTCGCTGCTCCGCCACCACCCGGTTATCGCACGCATACCGCAAACAGAGCGGTCGAACACAAGAGCGTCGCGTGTTGTGTGCACGGCCGCGCCGCGTATTCCGTGTGTACACGTCGCGCAAAAGTCCCTGCGAAGTGGTGTCCGTGCCGCCGCCGTCGTTATCGGCACCACCGTCGCCGCCGCCGCCGCCACCCGATCGATATACGCCGCTGGTACGTTCCGTCGTGTCGTGCGGTCGTTTTGCATGTGCGGCAAGTCCGATGTCGTTCGCGCCGTGACCACCGCCTCGCCGCCGCAGTGTTGGTCACACGAGTCGTTTTCCGGCGGGACCGCCATCACGGGCTTCCGGACAAAGAACACGGAGACGACGACGACGGTGACGGTCGGAGTCAGCGGTCGTCGATTCCGCCGCACTTCGCGGCGCGGCGGTGACTACGACCATGACGGCCGCGGCGACGGTCGTCTGACGTGCACTGCGACGACTGCGGCACCGGAGACATGAAACAGAAAAAGAAGAAAGACGAACCGCAGCCACAGTCCGGCGGTGCGGCTGACGAACAGCAGCCGCAGCAGAAGCTGTGCAACGGCGGCGAACCGAGACCGAAGAAGTCGGCGTTGAAGCGCACGACCACCGGATCTTCCAAAGGGTCCCGTTCCGGCAAGAACAAGCGACACGTGCAGTTCAACGAGAGCCTGAACGTGTTCTTCGAGTCAGACTACGTGATCGTCATCCGGGACGATGATTGTGATTTTGACGAGGAGGACTTTGACTTTTGGTCGCAGCAGCCGTGCAGCTGCGGCGACGAGTCGTGTTTCCAGCCGTGGCTGGATGACGACGGTGGTGGCGGCGGCGGCGGTGGTGGTCGTGGTCTGCCGCCACTCGACCAATACGAAGAACAGCCGGCCACGCTCAGCCCGCCAGACGGCTACAAAGACGGCTGTCCCAGGCACGTGCCACCGTTGTCTCTGGATCACCTCAAATACGGTAATATTCACAGTCGTTAATGCAATTAATATTCGCAAAATAGGCTATTATGAAATTTTGTGCTCGAGTCCGTGCACTCTGATTATTTTCACATCACATAGAATTTAAAAACATGCGCCCCCCGTTATGACGACGAGGGGGGTGGTATTTTCAGTAGTGATAATGATGATATGATATGGAATAATAATAATAGTAATCATCTTTTATAACAAATGTAAAGTTTTTCAAAATTTATAATTTACTGGATATTATCTTTTATGGATCCTTTTACAGTTTAGTACAAATGTTTTGTAACTGTTGTATGTCCCAGCTTCGGAGCGTATGTTCTCCGTCTCTAGAAGAAACACTTCGTATGTACTAATGATAGGCTGCTCACAACTGTGAAACGGAAACATACATTTGGAAGATGAAGCATGTAACTTTTCCAAAACGTTAACATAAAACATAAAAGGATCCGAAAAAATAACAGTAGAACAATTAATTCCAATATTTTATCTTATCATAGTAAAAAAAAATACTATCTTTGAGTTGAAAATAGAACTTTGAAAACACTTCGTATTTTTAAGTTTATGTAAATGTTTGATAGTAAAATGTTTGATATTTAACAAAAAGTTTTGAACATTTAATATAACCATACTTATATCATACGATCTAACGGTATTAAAAAAATCTCGAAAATCATAAGTCAAGTTTTTTTTTACATAAGCGTTTAACTAATTTCTTGAACAATTTTTACGGAATCGGCTGTTTTCACTTCAATTTTGAACTTTGAATTTTTATAAAAAAAAATTGGTCCATCCAATTATAATGAAACTCGAGATACAGATAGAACAACTTGTTTTGAATCTTCGTAAAAACATCCCTTTTGTTTAGAAAATAAAGTTCAAATGGTTTCACTAAAAAATACTCAAAAACCCTTTCGATAATTAGACTAAAAACGGTTAAATATATAAATAATATATATTTTTACACTGAAACTTTGCTCAAAATCGTTTAACTAATGATACTATTTATTGTTTCTTTTAAAAAAACCACTCATCTTCATTATCTTAGACTCTTAAGAGAAGAATACCCATGGTGTAAAGTACCTATATCCGGCTTTTTTAGTAATCATTTATAAAAAGTCAACCACAAGAATTTCTACATCACTTTAGCAGGTACCTGTAAAAACTAATATTAGGCAATTCAGAACAGCGGGGCCCCTAACCTAGGGTGACTATTTTTATGAGATACAAAAACGGACAAATATTTTAGGTTCCCTCTCTAAAAAAAAACCTTAAAATATTTTATAACTTCTATATTTTATACAATTCAAACAATAAGTAGTTCAATATTTAAATAAAATATTGACTTGAATTTCTTTTTGCTGTAAGATTGAAGAAATTGGTCTAAATATTCTTAACTGCAGTTATTGAGTTGATGTCGATTTCTCAAAATTTTCTTCATTATATCCTTTTATATCATAATTTTTGATGAACTGATTGCATTTAATTATCTTAGTTGAGTTAACAAAAAATCGTAAAAATTATTACACAAATATTTTTTTTTATTATTTTTTAGAACCATTATTACTTCGATAGTAGTACATGCTTCGTAAGTACGAGAAAGTTTATCGTCCGTCAATAACATATTTATGTTTGAAAATATTCTACCTATAGTTGAATTAGTTCCTGTCATTACTAAAGATTATTCTAAAATTTTTCAAAAGTTGTTGATCAATATACTTTTACTTTTTAAAACTATATTAATACCATACCATCTTTCTTCAACTCGAATAATTTAAATTGTCATTTATAATATTAACTATACGATTATTCTCATTGAAAAGATTATCTTCATCCATATTCAAATAGAATTGGTTTATTATTTTTGTAAAATAAATGTTACACTCTCTTAAATATCATTTTGTATTGGAAAATTAATAAGTTGGATACATCGAAATATTTTTAGTTTTTCTTAAGGATTCCCCCACTTTTTAATGTACAACAAAAAATGTATCATAAAACTGTTCAGTTTGTTCTATAAATTGTTTTTTCGTGTATGTATTTTTTGTCTCTAGTTTTAAGAGTAGTGAGTTTATATTACAATTTTAAAAAATTGATGTTTTCCTTTTTTTATTTTTCCATAAAGGAAATCTAATTCTTCTGATACTTCAAATGTAGATGTTTTATGCCATTACATTCTTGATATAGTGTCACAAAGACTTTTAATTGACTTTGTATGAAATAAATGCATAATATTGAAATGGGGTTACTAAAAAATGATTTTCAAATTGTTGGGCATTTATATTGAGAGTCAAAGTACAATTTTAAATGGATATATTTCAATAGTTCTGGAAACTGTCAGTTTTAACGATATTCATCGTGTATTTGTAAAATTACACTCATTATCTACGAAAACGGTTGTTCACAACTTTGGTTTCAGATTTAAGTAGAAAGTATTTTTGTATTATTATATTGTAATTTATTTTATACTTCGTTTTTTTTATATTTCTTCCTTGATACAATTTTTTGGAAATAACGGGACTGAAACAGGACCCTCTTCTAAAAATGGGATAAAAAGCGTCCTGTATGAAGTTTGTCGAGACAACGGGACATGATGATGAAAAAAGGAACAATCCCGTTTTGAATGGGACGTATGGTCACCCTACCCTAACCTAACCTTTTTCCCAGGTTCAGGATTTTCCACAGCTCTGTTTAATGTTATTTTACACAATATCGTAACGGTTTTGTACGCGACATACTGTTATTTTTGATATCATACTATAATGATTTGGATTTTTGATTTTTCCATACATTCGATAAGTCAAAATGACCAATACCGGCCTTGTAAATCTTACCTTAAAAAATTATAAGTACAAATAACTAATTCTTATTTTAATTCTTTTTCGAACGTGCTTGTGGCGATCAGCTACAATAACAACAGTTGTATAATGAAAATGTCATGCCATAGATACGATATTTTCTCTCTAAAATTTTTGTGTCTATTATGAAATATGTATACAATTTAATTCCGTCCGTTATATTTATACATATTTCATTTATAGATTTCGTGTCTTTATTCAATTCTTTTTTTTCTACTTTACAACAACTAAACGCATGATGTCGTATATGTTTTTCCCGTTTTATTGTTCTTTTTGATGAACGGTTTTATTTTCATTATCGTCACCAAAAAACTTCCTATTTGATAATTTCAATTTTAAACCCTTAAATATTTTAGATTGGAGGACAAAGTTATTTAACTGTAAGTTTTATCACCAAAATAACAAATTAAATAACATCAAATAAACTGTACATAAAATTGTAATAAATTAAGGCTCGAATTTAAGTTTAAAAAACAATTGATAGATAGAGTAATAAGTAATAACTAATAGATTTATTAAAATATTAATTTTCAATGGATCATAATTTGAACATAACGGGGTTAATTATCTAAAACACTCTCGAGCTCCCTATTCACATCAACGAATAATGATAAACCTAAAATATATTTTATTCAATGTTTGAGTAAATAAGACAAGAGATTCTTGAAAAATTAATTATTCAAATAAAGCAATCTATTGAAAAAATTATAAATTGGTATCAAAAAAAAAAAAAAATGTAATCTTATGTAAATATTTACAAAAGTTAAATTACATTTTCCAAATTCATAAATAATGCGTTGTGGTTAAGAATACAAAAAATATTGATTTTATTTGGATTTTGTTTTATGAAATAACTAAAAATATGCATATCCACGACTATAGAACAAATTCCATTGACATAATTGGTATACTTTTATTGTAATTTGTAACTCATATAAGTATTCAAAACTAAAAATGTTTCTAATTTATTTATCTTACCGAGAAATTACTGTCATAGGTATTATAGTTGAATTAATTATAGTAATTTAATGAATTAATTATTATAATAATTACATGAAAATGTATAAGATAAATAAAACCAGTAAATATATTTCATTAATATTACTATTACTATTATTGCGTATTATTATTTATTACTACTATTCCAACAGTATGAAAAATTGAAGAAATAAAATATTAATTCATGCTTTAAAAATGTCAACACTTTATAAATATAACACAAGTAATTTAATAACCCTGATGAATACCTATGAATAATATGAAGCTCCAATTACGCACATATTATTATGTGTACAAATATATTAGTACCTACATTGAAACACAAATATAAACTGCTTTTTCAGTTCATAAGTAAAAAATGTTGAAAGCAACTTAAAAAGTTTAAAATAATTTATTATTTATAAAATTACAAACAAACGTGTGAATTTATTTTTATACTCTATATATAATATATATTACAAGATAATACGATGTAAGATAATATATATTTTAATATAATAAGATAATATATATTATCGTACACATTGAACCACCTGTAAAACTAATATCGAGATAATATTGTAGCAGATGATGACTTGACTACGAGGTATAATTCGGATGTGATGGAACGATGCAGCGATACACATGTCGCTATGCCATACAATTCCATTGCCAACTCCACGTCCTATTTCGACGATAACAATCAAAAACTTCGTCCTGAACTTTCTTCTCCACCTCGAACATGCAGTAAGTGTATAATATATGAATCGTTGCTATAATAATATGCGCATTGCGTGTTTGTAGTCCAAAAGAGTAACTTAGATTATAGCCCCTTGGGGCTTGTTAAACAATTTGTGACTTTTAACATTGTAACACCCTTGTATAGTAAACGTAAATACTTGAAAAAAAATGGTACTCCGGGAATAGTTACCTCTCTTTCTCCCTAATTACTCTACTAATTTATTTAGAATGACAAAAAACAGTTAACGAGTCATAAAAATAATATAACGAATTAAAATTTAGCGTATTTACACATAAAATTACAAAACTTTTTTCCGTCACGTAAATGACGTAAAAGATTAATACCATTTTATTTTTTTTTATTGAACTTATGCTTTGATTCTCTGGCCGTTTACCGTTAGCATATCAAACTACCATTTATTAATAATAAATGCCGTCGCAATAGAATTATAGGGACATATCAATCAAAAATGATTTTTTTTCGTAAAAATTTGTATTCAAATAATATAACTAAAGAAGTTCAAAAAATTATTTTGTGCTTTAAACGTATCTCCACAGTCAATACTTGAAAATTAATTTATAATTGGATAAATTTAATTTAAGGCTAAAATAAAACATGTTGTATAAATTAGGTGTATGATAATTCTTAAAGTAATAATAATTAAATGTTAACTTAATCAAATTTTGAGAAACGCAATTAACATTTTTTTGTATACATTCCTCTGGTTCTGTGGTGACAATATATTTCATCAGTTATTCGTGATCACGAATGGTAAATAAGTTGACCATTGTGCATGAGCGATGAATATTGATGATAATAATTATTCACATACTCGTATCTTTAATTTGTCAAAAATAAATTTAGGAATAAAAACAAAGTTTAGACACGTTTAGTAAGTACTTGCAATAAAATATTCATTCAAAGAAATAAACAAATCTTCGAGTGTTATACAGTTCGAGTAAGAATCCACTATCGAGTGAAATCATAAAATCTAAAATTTAATTGAATATATCACTAGAAATTTTTTTCGGGGGGGGGGGGAGGGGGGTTCAATATTTTTACTAACACGTACCTATTTTAAGTGTATAAGTGTATTTATTTTACTAGATAATAGATATTAATTGGCCATATATATTAATTAATGATGGTGTTTTTACTAAACTCAATCATACCTAATACTTAAATACTTCAATATTATTATAATTATATTATTTGAATATAATTACATATACCGAAGTATACTAAATGTATGCATATGATACTAAAATCGACTTTATTTTGATGTGTTCCCTACAGAAGAAGAACAGCAACAACAGCTGCAGCATCAACCGCCTACGAATTCGACGGCGTTGCAGCCGTCGAAACCAAACACTGTCTGTGATACGAATACGAGTACAGCTCAACAACCACGTTGCATCGTGGAAACAATAACCATGACCACGGTCACCGAAAGGCAGATCGTACAGGAAACCAGGCCTACGGACGTTTCCGGTCTCGCCAAACCCGAGGACCTGAAGGCCGGTGTTGGTGCAAACGCCGCGGCCGCGGCCCCGGACGACGCATACGTGATGATCAAGTGCGGCAACAACACGGTGCTGTACAACAACCGGAACCCGAACTCAGCGGTGAGGCAGCTGTTCCCGGCCACGAAGTTTGTGTGTCCACCTACGCGCATCAAGGAGACGGACGACGCGCGGCTGTTGAACAAGTACCTGATCACGGAGGAGTCACTCCGGGCGTTCGACAGCCGTTCGCTCAACGGCGGCCTGGGTGGCGCGACATACAGAGCGGACGCGCACAGTGACGACGACGACGACGACACGTCCAACAGCCTGATCCGGCGCACCATCGAGAGGAGCACGTTGCGGCGGAACACGGCGAACAAGAAGAAGAACGTCAACGATGGCAAGGAGATATCGCTGATCGAGAAGATCCGGAGGCTGACCTGCGACAGTGACGACGAGGCGACTGATCAACATCCGGCGGCCGTGGACGACCCGACCAAGAAGTCGGCCACGCAACAGGAACAAGCCACCGCGGCTGCGTACACGGTGCTGGTCCATTGCGAGTCAGTGACGCCGTCCGCGGCCACGGCCGCCGCGCCCACGTATAAGAAGCTCACCGAGCTGTTCGGCGGCTCCGGCCGGTACGAACAACCGCTGCTACCGCCCGGTGGTCAGTCGGGCGACCCGGTGGCCAGCAAACCCGACCCGCTGGATCTGTGCGATGGTCACGCGGCCGCCGCCGGCAACAGGGGGACGGCCATCCGTTCCGTGGCCGGTGGTAAACCGTTCCTGTCCACATTGGCCACGGCGTGTGTCACGGGCAACGTGCAGCATCCGGCGAGCGGTGGCGCTCCATTGGCCACCGGAGTGACGCAACCATCGCAGTGCCCACAGCCGGACGTGGTGGCCGGCACCCAGACGCCCGGTCAGACGCAGTGCAGGCAGGAGGAGCTCGCAGCGTTCGTGCAACAGGACTCGGGCCGCCTGGAGAAGATCCGTAAGCGGTATATGCCACCCGCGCAGACGTCCAACGCGGGCGCGGCCACGGCCGAGGACGATGACGACGAGAACGATGACTACGGGTTTAACCGGCGGCCGGAAGTGCACGGCATCCGGTCCGGGTTCTCGGCGCAGATCACCATTAAGAACAACCAGCAGCTGCCGCCACAGAGGCCCCGGTCGTACTACGGCGAGCCGGCCCGCCAATCGCCCGGGCTAGAAGCGCAGCAGCCCGACTTCGTGCCCAGGTACCCGGCTGGGGCGATGGCGTCGGTCCGGGCCCGGATCCAGGGCGACGCACGGGCGCCGCCGCCGTACCCGGCCGCCACCCAGCGGTCCATCATCAGGGTGACGCACGGCCAACAGCAGCAGACAATCCGGGTGCCGTACCAAGCGGTCGGCCCCGTTCAGGTGCACCTGTTGACCGCGGCCGCGACGGCAAACGTCGCCGGCCACGCGCCCGCCCAGGTCCAGATTCGACACCCACCTAACGAGTACATCGTGCAGCACGGCCACGCCAGAATACACCACGGTCAGCAGTTCGTCATCGCCCGCGGTACCCAGACGGCGGCCATATCCACCACTCGGTACTACCAGCTGCCGCCACCCCCACAGCCCAACATCCAGCAGCAGCAGTTACCGCAACCGCAGTTGCCACCGCAGCCGTTCCAACCGGCTGACGACAACCCGGCCGCACAGTTCAAACAGACATCGCCCACCAGGGGAATGGCCGGCACCAGGCTGCACTTGCAACAGCAACACCAGCAGCACCAGCAACAGCAACAGGATTTCGTCGACCACAACTTGACGCCGGCGGTTTCTCAGACGTCAAAAAACCCAGTGTTGTTTTACGGTATG